>OZ024741.1:181275372-181322872 GCA_964016885.1 Eledone cirrhosa
TTCTATTTAATTTTGGTTGGAGTTCATTTATGTTTATTGCCTCTGTGATTTGTCTAAACATTGCGTCTTTTCTGTGTGTAGATTCTATTTTTATTTCTATGTTCTCTAATTTGCTCTTATGTTCTATTTTAGCATGTTGGTGGAGTATTGATGATTCTTTTTTATCTTGAAGTTCTCGCCAGTGTTCATTTAACCGTTCTCCTATACTACGAGGTGTCTCACCTATGTACACTATATTCTTATCTTTACATTGTCCTTCAGTACATCTTATGCTATATACTACATTTCTAGTTTTACAGTTAATATGGGGGCTTAGTTTACAGATTATGCATTTTTTATCTATACAGGGAGGTCTTTGAAAAGGGTATGTATTACTAATAAGTGTTTTTATGGAGGTACCTGGTCTTTCTACTATCTTAATATTAAGTTTAAGTTTATCTAGGGTCCTTTTAAATTTGTAAGCTAATTCACCTCTAGGGGTTGTATTGATGAACATTACACTCTGGTATTTATTGCTATCATACCATGAGTTTATTCTATTAACCTTATTCCTAGTTCTTTCTATTCTATTCCAAAATTTGCTCCTATACAAGGGGCAGGTCCCATTTGTATCATTATTTACCATTTTTTCCCATTTGGTTCTGGCTCCTCTATATACTCTGATTTTATCTCTCTGATTGTAACCAGAGAACTGCATACAGTGGATGAAGTGTTGTATGTGTCTCTCTAGTTCTTTAGGGTTGCACATGCGGGACACGTTTCTCATCACCCGTACCAAATCCGCAATCAATATGTTGATTTTGGTGTGATCCGAAACAGCTGAGTTTCGGTGGATCAGATATTTGGAAGTCATGGGTTTGGCATAATGGGAATGGAGGATTTGTTTTTTGTTATTAATAGTTTCTAACCAGAGCTCTGTGTCTAGTACAGGTAATCGATGGTTGGGGTGTTTGCTTGGGTAGTCTATAGTAACCCTAATACTCTGGTGGATGGAGTTAGCTATTTGCTGGATGCTTTCCATGGTGTTTTTCTCTAATTCCTGCCTGTTCTCTAGTGGGGGTACATTTACTACGATGTTTATATCATCAACGTAGCGGGAGTACATTATCAGGGTTAAGAGGTTGCTGTCTTCTAATTGTTCTTTAAGTTTAAGTTTAAGTCTATTGTCCCACCATACCATGAATAGGTTAGCTATGTCACCTGCAATGCTAACACCAATGGCTGCTCCCTCCTCTTGGGCATATGTTTTTCCATTAAATTTGAACATATGTTCCTTAAGGGTTAGTTTTATACTGGCACCCACCGCATGTGCAATCATTTTCTTTAGTTCATCGTGGTTTTCGGGGGGCCGTATGGCTCTGGTCCACCCGTTCCATCTTTCTGTGTGGGTTTTCTTGGCCATTGAGCTAATGGTAGGTGGTCTGCTTCTTGCTGGTCTTGTAGGGCACAGGTTGCTAAGGTCATATGTATCTAGATAATTATTACTATAAGTAAGTTTAAGTAGGAGTCCCAGCTCACTGGTATCAATCTCACGGTATTCAACATTGCTCTCACTGATCATTTCTACTCATTTCCCCACAGAAAAATCTTTGTCAATGGATGGATATAGGGACACAACATCCATACTACCTATTATACAGTCTGTTAGGTCCCTAGATCGGTTATTTTCGCTGATTCTGCTGAGGAGGTCCTCCGTGCTGTCATATATCTGGGGACATTTCAATGATGGGGCGTATGATCAGGGAAAGGAAGTAGGAAAGTCTATAGTTACTAGCAATGTTAGCTCCACAGACTGGCCGTGTTGGTGGTCCTGTGACAGGGTCACTGTTCGTCTGAAGAGGTCACAGAATGTGTGACGAAAGAACTTTGACAATATATGAACAACCGCCCGATTGTGGAAGCAACCAACCAACCAACCGGAAATTTATAAATTCTTAAATTTATAAATTTAATTTATAATAAATTGGAGTGAAAGCAACTGGTGCGTGTGTTTCTTATTGGCAATGTGACCCTCCCAAAGTATAACAATATATATATATATATATATATATATATATATATATATATATATATATATATACATATATACGTACACACACATAGACACATATATATATATATAAATTTCACTGGGGACATCTTTGCTTTTCATTATTTAGTATCGGTAGAGGGTCGGACGCCATGCTTTCCAGCATAGTTACGTCCCTTTTCGATCTGAGTTCAAATCCCGCTGAGGTTGACTTTGCCTTTCATCCTTGCGGGGTCGATAAAATAAAGTACCAGTAATGTACTGGGTAATTGCTGGCCTTGTGCCAAAGGTAGAAACAATTATTTCGTGACGGATAAATAGATTACCAGGACAGTGTTGTTGCACCCGATGGCGGCTCTTATGTATTGGACATTGCAGATTATTATATAGCAACTACGTAATACTACAGTTGCAGCCTGATGACACCCGTCATCCCACTACCAGAAATTGGTGCAAATCGGTGGTTGTTTTGCCGGGACGGTTGAGATATGGTTTAGAAGATAATGTGGGGTTTAACTCTTCCATGAGCGGTGTGGGTCTAGTGAACGAGGTCAAATGTTGGTGTATGGATTACGTTTGTTTGAGTTCATGAATGGCTTTGGTTTGTACTGCATGTATTTGCGTTCAAGTTAAGGTAATTGACAGTCTCAGTTACATATATTACATTAGTTATTTGAAGTATGTTTTGTGGTTTGTAGCTTTGCATTTTCATTTTGATGAGAAGCTTTTTAAAACTGATGTTTTTGTAGTATATTATAATTTTAGTTTGTGGTTATATGTGATAAAATTTGTATTCTGGTTTATGCGTGACTCAGTAACGTATTCATCAATTTCCTTACTAAGTTACAGTTTGTTTATACTTTTGTTTATACTTGGCCGCATCTTGAGAAGTTAACTGGTTTCCTTGAAAATCCGCGTTATTAAAACAACAACACATATGTTCAAGACTCTTATATATAGTGTCTGTGTTGATGCTTTGGAGGTGGCATACCGTCAGGTTCTTTTGAAGTTGAGAACACTCAGATTGCCAGTTGTAGGGTTTAAACCTCTGTCCTTTATATTAGTTGATACGGTTCCATAAGAAACAGTACGTTAATAGTTTAACAGTTTTTTAATAAAAAAAAAAATGCTATAAACATTTGCTGTGTCCTAGAAGACGACAATTACTTGTGTGTATGTATGCATGCATGCGTGTGTGCTTGTGTGTGTGCTTGTGTGTATGTGTGTTTGTGTGTGTGTATGTGTGCGTGTGTGTAAACCAACTAACACATCGGGTATTATATATTAACTAACGTTTGTTTAACTTATATAATCTTATTTAGATAGGATGGTACTTCATATATTAATAAGTTTCTGGGCACTCATTATCTCCGTGCATAAAAGCGTTACTTGATAGCACTCTCATCCCATAAAAAGAAGTCCTATAAAAAGAAAAGCCCTAAAACCTAAAAGATTAACTATGAATGCTTCCTTAATAGAAAAACGCAAACTATGAAACCTCACACAGATACATCACATGTGAAATAAACTACAAGAATAAACCATTAAGCAAGTTTAAATATCCGGTGATACAAACATACATACATACATGATGGCTGCCTCCTCGTTATCGAGTATGACCATTGCACGATATACCATTATTAATAATTATTAATTAATTCTATCGTGCAATGCCTGTGCATGAAGGTATTTTTTAAAGTGAGGAAAGACTGTGTACTGAGCCAATCCCACTCTCTGAGCGACAGTAGCTATAACCGGAAAAGAAGAAAAGATCAACATCATCGGTAACTACTGAGCCGCAGGTTTTATATCAGAGTTATCCCAGTTTCCTGAGTTGCCTTCTCCTAGAAATATGCCCTGACAAAGGCTAGGGGTCCTACACATACATACATACATACATACATACATACATACATACATACATACATACATACATACATAATATCAAAGATTAGGGGAAAAGGAGAATATTTATGCAGATCTAATGAGAAATCTGCAGATACTCCACCCTGATTATACCTTCAGATTTATGCCTGTGATTATTGGGGCATTGGGGGTATGTTAGTAACTGCCTCAATACAAATCTTGAGAAGCTGGGCTTCCCAGGAACAGAAAGAACACAACTAGTTAGGAAATTACAAGTACAATCCATTAATGGAACAGTAAAAATATGTAAAACATTCCAGAGATTTTGCATCTAATAACTGCATATACACATGTACAGATATAAAGCATATACACATGCACACATACACATCCACACATACAATAACATCCATATCTACACATGCATGCATACATATCTACCTAGTTGATGTTGAGTAAATTCCAATGAGAGAGTCTTGTGTCTATGTTAGAAACCGACTCTCTCTCTATGGGGAAACAATTTGTGAAATTATAAAACCAGAAGAACATACATACATACATACATACATACATACATACATACATACATACATACATACATACATACGTACATACATACATACATACGTACGTATGTACATACATACATACATACATACATACGTACGTACATACATACATACATACATACATACATACATACATACGTACATACATACGTACATACATACACACACACATACATACATACACACATACATACATACACACATACATACGTACATACATACACACACACATACGTACATACATACATACATACATATGTAGTGGCCGATCGAAGGTGGCCGATCAAAATGTACTCGAAATTAAGAGAAAGAGAAACATGCATATATACATAGATACATGATGGCTGTTCTTCTATCTCGAGTAAAGCCATTACTTGAAGCATGAGCATCACGGACGTGTCTTTTCAGTCCTGCTAGGGACCCACTATATTGGCTCCCACTTTGAAGGATATGCTTTTGCAATCCAATCAACACAAAATGCCTGATTCACAAAAGAGATAGGGATGCAGGCAAAACACTTAGATGTGACAAGTGCAGACTCTGCAGAATTAACATCGAAGATGTCACCCATGTCATAAGCAGCTGTCCAAAGATGTCACCACGGTATATCTACCTATGAGGCATGATGTAGTGGCCAAAACGCTGTACAATGCAATCCGCAGAAAAGATAGCCCCGACAATAAACACATTAACAGCTACAGCAATGTGGAAGACATATACATACATAAAATGAAAGAGTACTGGTGGAATATTCCAGTCAAAACCCCAATAAAATGCAGGCATAACAGACCAGATATAATGATATGGGACAGGGAAAAGAAGGCATGCACAGTAGTGGAAATTAGCTGCCTAGCAGATACCAATATATGAGACGTTCAACAACACGGACGAGAACATTGACTTCAGTGTTGAACACCCCAACGAAGACGGGTCACTTGCCCTCCTCAACTTCCGAATCAACATCACGGAACAGGGAAGGATCCACTGCAACTTCTACCGAAAGGCAGCCTGCAGGGACCTGTTCGTTCACTACAAGTCCGCCCTCCCTAACAGTGCCAAAAGAGGATACATCACGAACGAGATCGCGCGAATCAAAAACAGATGCAGCGATCCCGCGAGTGGTGTCACTCATACCAAGCGATTCCTCGAGGTGCTGGAGACGAACGGGTACCCTACCTCGATCACAGACAGAATAGGAGACACCAGACACAAGAGACAGAGAGGCACCCAAGGCAAGTGATTCCTTAAAATTCCACATCTGGGCGAGAATACCACCAACGCTATCCGCAAGGCTATACGGAGGGAGGGCCTCGACATCCACCTGGCCCACTCGGGCCCCTCCCTGCGAAGATGCCTCTCCAAGAAACCCGGGAAATCTACTGACACATGCTCCCTCAGAGACTGCCCGATACGCCATGCGAACTGTTGCCTACGCACATACGTCGTGTATAAGATAGAATGTGACAGGTGCAACCAATACTACATAGGTAGCACAATCCGACCTTTGCACATCCGGATCAAGGAACACACTAAAACCAGGGCCTCGTCTTTCCGGAAACACATAGAAAAATGCAGAAACAAAGACGGAAGGCCCATTGTCACAATTCTAGCGACTGAAAGAAACGTCGGCACGTTACGTATCAAGGAAGCACTTTTTATCAAACGACTGCAACCGCAAATAAACAACCGATTAGAAAGAAGCGAAATGAGATGGCTGGTTTAAGTTAACAAACGATGTAGCAACACGCAACACACGCACACACAAACGAGACAACTATACACACACACACACACTCAGTAGCATTCTACCATACGAACATACTACACTGCCAATACAGAGGAATAAGGCAACTACACACGCACACACACACACACACTCAAGCGAGACAACAACACACGCACACACACACACAGTAACATTTAACAAACAGGCAGAGAATGGACTGACAGCTAGCTTCACCCCACTCCCTCATTCGGCCGCTGACCTCTGCCCGACCGACCCCATTTCACGCGCACGCGCGTTCTGCCGAATACCTCAGATATTCAAAACAACAAACAGCGGAGGACGCGTTTCGCACCTGTCCGACAGACAACCTTTACCCCGGAAAAAACCCCCAGTTGATGGATGTGAATCCGAAATATATAGGGACTATTAAATCTCTCCCAAGGTAACTCTCTCTTGTGTTGTTATTTTTATGTTATCCTTTATACTCTTCCCTTCTTTCTTCTACACATTTACACATCTTTACACACCACGCATCTCAACGTACACCCACTTACATCTCTCTCTCCACCACCGGATCTTGTTACCCGGAGATTTACCCATTTGCATTGTCGAGGCTTCCAAACGACTTAAAGATATATATATATATATATATATATATATATATATATATATATATATATATATATATATATATGTGTGTGTGTGTGTGTGTGTGTGTGTGTGTGTGTGTGTGTGTGTGTGTGTGTGTGTGTGAGATTCAAAATTTAGTTAAATTCACATTTTCATTTAAGTACACACGCTGACACCCAGAAGTGACTGGAAGAAGGAAATAACAACAGGCGATGTACAAGACAAGTTTACACACACGTACATCTTTACCCTCATCAGCTCTCAAACCAGCAAAATGATTTCGCACGATTTAATTGAGAGCACCATTTTAAAATGCTGAATCGTGCAACAGAAAAATAAATCTTTCCGTTGGTATGATGTGAGTGTGTGTGATAAAACAAACAACACAAACACCCCTCCCCCCCACATATATATATATATATATATATATATATATATATATAACAATGTCAACAGGTATGTACGGAATGTCGCACATGATAAACTATTAACCACCCCCGCACTCAAGCGGTAAAACAGAAATGTAGGGATAATGAGAAAGCAAGAAAATTTCGAGAAATTAAGAATAAATTCACGGTTGAATATAACATGCTTAGAAAGAGGAGAACACATACACACACATACACAAATACACACTCACAAACATCTTATTTCGTTATGTACATTTGGTTCTGTTTTACAACTAGAAATATTTGTTTTCATTTAAACATCAATTGCCAATCTCAGTCAGCAATGTTTTGGAAACATCACCGTCAATAACAAAATTGCTTGAATAATTGCTGTGAATTTCATAAATCACTGCAGAAATACTTAGCAATGATGAAGTTTTCGAGACACTTACAGTGTTTGTCTATAGAGAAAAGTTCACGCCAAAAGATTGGATTGCATTCAAATTCTAATAGACTGTGATAAATATTTATGTATGTTTGAAATGACGATTAATTACGTTGCCTACTGAAGCATAGGAAATTCAACAGAACAACAATCTGATTTTTCTGTTTTCATTATAGTTATTATTATTTTTTAGCAATGAAATTAATGAGTCCGGTTATTCGTGAATATATTAGAAAACCGGAAGGATGGTCTCAGACGATTCTTGTAGTGGGAATAATAATAATGATGATGACGACGATGATGATGATGATAATAAAAATAATAATGATGATAATAATAATAATAATAATAATAATAATAATAATAATAATAATAATAATAATATGGTTAAAGAAAATCGGCCCCTTCACGCTTTTTGGAACGCTTCAAAAGACATGCTTGCTTGGAACAGCAAGAACCCTCCGATACGTCCTGAATATCTGAGGCTGCAGGTAGTGGCTTGATATTCAATCCAACGGACTTTCCAGTTAACCAACATCAATGACTGAGATTCAAGGAATAACAACAATAATAATAATAATAATAATAATAATAAAAAAAAAATAATAATAATAATTACTGCACACGTATTGAGAAGAGCACTATCTCTGTAAGATTGATATACCTCCTTGTATTTACATATGCATATACACATGTGTATATATGTATTCTGTTTTTTTAAAAATATAATCAATGTGCTGTATTAACTGGTTTACCAATGCAGACTGTGAATTTATTTGCCCTAGGTGTCAGGAAGACACTCGGCATATATCTCAGAAACAATAATGAAAGAAAATAAAAATGATAATAATAATAATAATAATGAGAAGGTCAACTTAGCTAACAAAGCACTAGATGTAATCAAAAACGAACATAGAAAACCACTGACACTTGATGACATTAACCCGCTGCTATATGCCACTGCAACTGTGATTGCTGGCAAGCTGCACCCCAAAACACGAACAAGAAACATACACACAAATGCAAAACCAAAATGGCCTTGACAGCTGGAGAACAAAATTAGAGTTGAGGAGAGCTGTCTTTCTCGCATCTGAAATAGATAATGGAACTTTCATCAACCTCGACAAGCTTTCTAGGCTGAAGAAGAAATACAAGGTCAATCGAGAAGCAGACTGGAAAGAAATTGCTGAATCAATCAAGCAAATGATACAGGCGAAGGCTCAGATACTAAGATGTAAAAAATAGCTAACTTCTTTAAACAGAACAAAATCATTGCCGAAGATGCTAAAAGATTTTACAGAGAGTTAGGCAAAAAGAATATTGTAAGTAAGACAACCACCTGAGCTTGATGAGGTTGAACACTTCGGGGTGAATATCTAGGAAAAAGCTAAAGACGAGAACTCCAATTCCCCATGGCTGGAACAATTGGAAATCCCTGCTTGCACACAGGAAAGGAATGATATCACCTCACAAGAAGCAAAAACAACAGTCAGCAACATTGGAAACTAGAAATCACCGGGCAGAGATGGATTGCAGAATTTCTGGCTGAACTATCTGGATGTGCTCCATGAAGCCTTGGCTGATAAATTCTCCACGTTTGGAGTAAACCAAAGAGAAGTCCAAAACTGGATGACAACTGGTGTAATATATCTTCTACCGAAGAAGGAATGCACAGTAAAAATCCCCAAACTACTTATATTTGCAGCCCAGGAACAGGTATTGAGAACGAACTGCATCAATTTCAGTATTGAAAAGTCAGTGAATTCCCCACTTTGTAGGCTGTGTGGTGAGAAAGGTGAGACAACAAACCACATTATTAGTGAATGTAAGATGCTTGCTCGGAAAGAGTACAAGAGAAGGCACGACAACATTGCCACATTGGTTCATTGGAAGCTCTGTCATGAGTATGATATGACCAGAAGTGAGAAATGTTATGAACACCAACCGGAAAGGGTGGCTGAAAAGGAACAGTATAAGACAATTTGTGACATAACCATCCAGTGCGACCATTTTATCATGACTAGGAAACCTGATATTGTTGTCATAGAAAAGAAGAATAACAAGGCGTGTATTGTAGATATGTGGATATTGCTTCATCGTGGGGCCACAGGGTAAATGAGAATGAAAATGAGAAAGTTGAGAAATAGAAGGAGCTGAAGAGAGAATCAGACACGTAGAAGTGGTACCAATTATGGTTGGTGGACTGGGAGCAGTTAGTAGAAGGCTGGATGCATGGCTTGAGAAGCTAGGAATTACTATTAGGAAAGGATTGTTGCTGGGAACAGCAAGAATTCTAAGAAGGATGTTAGAAAGTTGAAGAAGGAATAACCCAAAGGACCTTTGGCCATTGGCTATGGCTCGCTCTTTTGGTATAGAGTTGGTATAACATCTGGCAAAGCAAACGTGTTACGAATAATAATAATAATTGTTTCTACTTTTGGCACAAGACCAGCAATTATCTCAGTGTATTACTGGTACTTTATTTTATCGACCCCGTAAGGATGAAAGGCAAAGTTAACCTCGGCGGGATTTGAACTCAGTCCGTAAAGGGACGTAACTGTGCAAAGCATGGCGTCCGACCCTCTACCGATACTGCCAATCCACCGATAATAATAATAATGGTTTCTAATTTAGGCACAAGGCCAGGTGCATTACTGGTACTTTATTTTATCGATCACGAAAAGATGAAAGGCAAAGCTAAACTTGGTGTTCGCTCTAAGATAACTGTATACACATGAGTGTTTTGTATATCTAATAACATATATTATGTTTATGAATAAACATTTGAAAGCCTTCAGCTATTAATTTTGGAAATTGATGATGTAGTGCCATCTATCGGGTTCCAGCAGAAGCAAAGGTGGGTAACTGTTGACAATGATCATTGTCATTATCAAGGGAGTGCTCCCTTACCCAGATCGCTGCTGGAACTCAATATAGGCGAAAACATAGTTTTGACACCTATGTAAATGGGATGATTAGCCTGATTTGCATATAGAGCTGTCGGCAGTCTCGGCCCGAAAATAGAATTAAGGTGTTCACTCTAACATAGTTGTATACATATAAGTATGAGTATTTTGTATGTCTAGCGATATATGGTATATTTACCATCTCATCTTCTGAGACTAGACAAATGGCCCGTATCGTGAGATCCAAAGGTTTCCGAAATAACACAGCGACATACACCCCATACACACACACACATACTCATACAGGGGCTGTTTTAAGTACACGCGTACATAGAACCGTCGAACATTACCCGAATGAGCACTCAGTACATGTGAGCAGAGTTTTATTTTCTGAAGAAAATTGATTGCAGTGATTTCAAAGTATCGACAATGGAGCCTCTTCGAAAAATAATGGTCGGGTGGACAATAACCCCGATACTTAAGATAAATTGAATGATTCAAGTTTGATCATTATCAAGAAACGATGAATTTAACGCAAGCGTCGTGTATTGCATCTCCTCTAACGTTATCCAAATGAGTTGTTCCGTTACGTACACATCGATGTAGAAACCGTAACCATTTATTAATAGGAAGTCAAAGATAGGTATACGAGCAACCGAGATACAATTTTGAAAGAAAAAATATGTATATAAAGAAACAGTAAGAAGTATAAAGGCGAATCGGTTTGTTGCATATAATCAGATGAGGAATATATATATGTTCTTTGATGTAATTTGACGGATAATGTTATCAAATATCGATAACACAAGAAAGCCTGAATATACGGAATTTAATGGTGCAATCTCCGCATAGCCTTTCGAATGATACTTTGTTATGGAAATGATTACTTCTTGAATGTCAGAATACTTACATCACATACACACACTGACAGATGCATACACAAACCACATACTATTTATCTATCTATCTATTTGTAAGACAAGCTCTTCCACAACTCGTCTCACTAACAGAGCTGCAGTCCTGGGTCAAGCGACGACCAAAAATGGGTGCCTGGCACCTCGAATGCCTACAGGCGCTCACAGCCCTCTACCAAGCGGAAACGGCAATCAGCGGAGATTCCACTTCAACATTCTATAGGGAATTAATGGAGGATAAGTGCGACGACGTTCTCGGGGAAACTAGGCATCGAGGAGGACGAACTGACT
The DNA here is from genome assembly GCA_964016885.1 of Eledone cirrhosa. Lineage (NCBI taxonomy): Eukaryota > Metazoa > Mollusca > Cephalopoda > Octopoda > Eledonidae > Eledone > Eledone cirrhosa. The sequence continues at coordinate 181,287,138 of OZ024741.1, forward strand.
AGTCTGTTCGGGAGGACTTTCCGTCCAGGGCCTATGGATAACTTCCAGAGGTCTCTGGCCTGGCAGTGCTACCGAAGAGCTCTACCAGTTCGAGACAAAATCTACAGGCACGGACGCCCTTGTAGAGATCCTGCCCAAAGGACCTGTCCAAGATGCGAGCAGGACATCGAAACCGTTCTGCACGCAATTGTTCAGTGATCAGGGGTGACCGACCTGTGGAATTATGTCGAACAGCTACTGTCACGCGTTGTCAGCCGAGTCCATCGTGAGGATCACCCCGCCGCCTTCATTTAAGAATGAAGGAGAGGCGGTTTCTTCTGTCTGGTGGCTATGGCGAAAGAGGTAATATGGGGACGAGGTTAAAAGGACTGAGGGCAAACACCTTTCTCGCCGGACAACTTATCCCCTTCTTTAAGTATCACTTCAGAAGGAGGATGAGAGTGGAGAGAGAGGTGCTACACCCCAGTAAATTCGCTGAAAGGTGGGTGAATGTGGCGAAAATGGCCCGAGTGAATGGGCCTTCTCTGTATATAAACCTGTAGGTTGAGGAAGATAAACAGAGGGAAGACAGGAACACCTACAAAACGTGTTCCTGGTCTTGAGGGTTGTTCTATCCACGGGGTGTAAAACAACCCTGCACTAACGTTCCCCCTATTGGGATTTCAATTGTTTTATTTTATTATATACTAGCAGCGGTACCCGTCGTTGCATGGCATAAGGTATTTTGGAACGCGGGCCGCCAACAGACCTAATCATGGAAAAACTGCATGCCTGGACAATATGTAAAGAAAATATACCGAATACTCTGATGGCTGGATAATCTTTAAGATTTTCCTCGATGAAGCAGAAAAAAATGCAGGTTTTCACCTAATGCGGGCCCTAAGGGATCAAGAAAATGAATTTTTTTATGTGCATAATATGCCTTGAAATTTCGGGAAAATGGGCTAGACGTAGCGCCTAAAAAAAGCCCTAAAAAGCTGAAAAACTGAAGTTTTTCATCTAATGCGGGCCCTCGGCCATAATAAAGTTAGATTTTCTTTGCTCACGGTATGAAGAAGAGACTGACTAATAGATAGTTACAATTTCAAGGAAATCGGTCTGACGTAACGCCTCAAAAACCCCCTAAAAAGCTGATCAAACGCAGTTTTTCACCCAATGCGGGCTCTAGGGATCAAAAAGTTGAATTTTTTTATGTCATAACACTCCCTGAAACATAAGTAATAATATGTAAAGTTTGAAAAAAATCGGTTGGGTACTTCTCGAGTTTTAGGGAGTCACACACACACACACACACACACACACACACACACACACACACACACACACACACACACACACACACACACACACACACACACACACACATCCTCAGATTTATATATATAGATAGTTTATTGTTATTTATTAATGTTAAAGTTATATGATTTTTATGTAAACCCCCCACCGTCACGTCTTGTAATGTCCCACTTTTGTACGCCCCTGTGGCAAATAAAGATATCTATCTATCTATCTATATATCTATCTATTTATCTGTCTATCTATCTATCTATCTATCTATCTATCTATCTATCTATCTATCTATCTATCTATCTATCTATCTATCTATCTATCTATCTATCTATCTATCTCTCTTTCTGCCTGACGCGTGGAACATCGCCGGTAAGATTTTTTGTAAATTTATATACGAAAAACAGAACAAATTGTTTGAAAAAAACATATTATTTTGTAGATTAACCCCCAAGCTGAATTGTCAGCCATTAACCCCCAAGCTGAATTGTTTTAAAATATCAAATTTTGCAAACTACAAAACATGAATAACACGAAGGGGACGCTGGAGAACGTCAATAGAGAAAAGAGAGAGAAAGAGGCAGATTTTAACGTTATATCTGCTTCAGCTACTATGGACGTCGCCATAGATACGACTGTCAACAAAGAGGAAAAAATGTTACCACTCGAAAATTGTACAATTTCTTCCGTCGAAGCGGAGAAAAAGTAACACTAACTCACAGGAAAACACAGAAATTAAACCTATTAACATACATACACATGAAAAAGACATCAACAACTCCACAGATACATCTACACATAAAGTCTCATCTCGTCAAGGAACTGAGATTTCCAACACCGAGGCTAACAACGATAACAGCAACACCACACAAAAAAATAGTTGAAACAGTGAACAAAAAACAAGATTTTATAAATCTTGACATCTCCAATGCAAGAGATATGCTCCAGCAAGTGAGAACATTTTTAACTTTCGAAGAGAAAGGTGGTTTTAGAATTAACTCACCCCTTGAAATAAAGGAAGACACAGTTCGAAGATCAGTCACCTTTAGGACTGTGTCCAATTCCACGAGAAAGCCGATATTTGTTAGTCAAGCAGATATAGAAGCTACTTTCAAGGAAATTCTAGCAAATATCGATTTTCTCCAACGAGGAAAACAGTACGGAAGTGTTTCCGTACTGTTTAAAAGCGAGGCACTCGCCCCAAAACATTCTGTGACACAATGGTGTCAAAAGCATTCACCTTTTTCCCTACATACATGGGAAAAAGGACACAACAAATAAAAATAAAAAATATACCCCCAAACATTAACATCTGGTGGATCTTGGCTGGCTTCGTAGAGCCAGAAACCGATATGATTCTTTCGATACGAAAATCTATTCGACAAAGGTGGGCTGGTACTGATTTGGAGATTCTGTTGCAAATGAGGCCGGAGAGAATCTCCAAAATATCCGAAAGAGTCGTCATCGATGATAACAACAAAATAAACATTTCGGTAGAAGGATGAACATTTCATTGCTTTCGCTGTGGTAGCACAGCACACCTAAAAGCCTCTTGTCCTTCACAAACACACAACAACAACATCATTAAAAAAACACTATTACCAGCACCAACACCAAAACAACCACCACCACCACAAGTACAACGACAGACGAAACGAGCAACCGCACCAAAACAAACAGACACTCAACCAACAACAACAGAATAAACAGAGACAACACCCCTGAAGAACACAGCCCCACCCCATCCCACTCCACCAAACACTACCACAAATACACACACCGAAACACCACCACCACACAACATACCCCTACCCCACACACCTGACGATGATTATTCATCGACGGATGAAGCTGCTTCTCCTTCTTTAAGTGAAGAAGAGGGAGAGCCGCGGAAATCTAAAAAACAAAAACAGAGACACCACAAGACCCCCAAAACTCCAATCACCAACACCAACACACAACCACAAACACAAACAACAACACAAACAACACCACAGTCAAACATCCCCCTATCAGCAAAACCAACACCAACACCACCCCAAACACAAGCACCCACCATAAAAAGAAAACTCCCGGACGAACAACAAACTAAAACAACACAACAAAAACACAAACAACAATACGCATACATCAACACAAACAACAAGAATTTGATGGAGGTCATCTCCAAAAACCCCAAGGAGGAGACGGAGGGCAAAACTTTCGTCAAGGCAGAATCGTCTCCACACCTTAAACTTATAAGGGTTTCTATGGAAACCTATAATGACCTAAAAAATAAATTTTCACAGGACGTGGGCAACCCATCAACCGCGTCCTGTTAAAATGTTTCCCCACCCCAGCCAACACCCCATCCAACACCCAAATGGAGATTGAACAACCCGATCTCCAGGAAACGAAAAGGTAAATGCACCTTTCGTCCTTTTTCTCCAACTCTTCTTCACCAACATGGCTGGTTTACGAGTTGGAAGCGTAAATGTGCGTGGCCTAGGGATGCCCTGGAAACAGGGCCAACTTTTAAACGACCTTAGGTTACACGGATGTGATAGCCATCACGGTATGGATGTGATAGCCATCACCGGGTCCAGGATCCACAACAGGCAGCAACTAACCCCCATCTTCGACGACTTTGAGATCTACGCATCTCTCTGTCAACCAGGAGGTGGGGGTGGAGTGGCTGTCATGTTTCGGAAGAACCTGGACGTCGAAGTACAGCAAGTACACTTGGACCAGGAGGGTAGACTGGTAGTCCTAGACGTGAACAGTATCGGAGGTGGAGCCTTCAGACTGGTGGCCGTTTATGCCCCGACCGGGCAATCGCAATCACGGCCAGACTTCTTTAAGCGTCTAGAGTCTTTTCTGGGAACGTCACGCTCCTTACTTTTAGAGGGGGACTGGAATGGTATCCTAGATGCACAATGGGACTATGTGGGAGGATGTCCCAGTAGAGCGGGGTGCAACAGCCTAAAAAATTTAATCGGCCAATTCCACCTGGCCGATAGGACGTGGGCAAACCGCAGCGGAACATCTACATCGTATTTAGATAGGTTATTCATTAGAGAAAGGGACAAGGAGATGTTAAGCTGTCCACGAATGCACATGGTTGCCTATTCAGATCACAAATTAGTCGTCTGCTTAGTCAACCGTGATAGAACACATAAACAAGGACCCGGATACTGGAAGCTGAACGTGTCGTTGCCGGCACGTAAAGCTTACAGTGAACGGATAAGTAGACTAGTCAAACAACAGTTAACAGGAGGTATCGACAACAATAGATGGTGGTACTCTCTCAAGAAAGAAATTAGAATAGAATCGATAGAGTTTAGCAGAGAGTTAGCCTTAGAGAAAAACAAACTAGAAAGAGAACTAATAGCAAAGGTAGAGGAGGCACTTAGAAGTGGCAACGCGGCTACAGTGTTAGCGTCGAGAAAGACACTGGACCAGTTCTTCGATGCGAAACACGAAGGCTGCGTGGTCAGAAGCAAAACACGTGCTCTAGAAAACGAAGGAGCGAAAGTTGTCAGCTGGGCCCGATTGGCGGAGGCAAAAAGTGGCAACAAGTCCACGATTCGGTCTTTGAAAGATCAAAATGGACTCTTGCTACTTGACCCCAAACAAATGTGCGCGGCCTTTCAGCAGCACTTTGCGCGACTGTTTGAGCAGAACGATGGTGAGCCGAACGGGGCAATGGACTTTAGTTAATACCTCGACGGCCTGTCGCGTCTCTCAAACACGGACGCCGAGTTCTGCGAAAGACCGATCACGGACACTGAGATACGGGACGCTCTGGGCCGCTGCGGGAAATGCAAGTCACCCGGTCTAGATGGTCTACCCTACGAATTTTACATAGGCATGCCGGACTTGTTCTCTGGCGTCCTCGAAGCCGTCTACTGCAATTGGCAGCAGAACGGGAGAATTCCCAGTTCTGCAGGCAAGGGCGTAGTAACGCTGATCAGGAAAGACGAGAACAAGGGGGACGAAATTAACAACTTCAGGCCCATAACTCTGCTCAACACAGAGTTAAAGATTTTGGCCAAGGTGCTAGTGATGAGGTTGGCGCTTGTCGTCGAAAACCTGGTAGGGGAAGCGCAAACGTGTGCAGTCCCTACCAGGTCCATACACGACAACCTCCACCTCATGCTATACATCATAGAGAGGGTGGGTAGTAAACCCGGCTGCGGTGGGGCTCTGATCAATTTGGATCAGTCTAAGGCATTTGATAGGGTCGACCATGGATACTTGGAAGCGGTTCTCAAGGCGGCCGGTTTCGGTCCCGTGTTCAGAGGCTGGATCGAGGCGATGCACACCAGCATCTGCTCGAGGGTCAAGGTGAACGGCTACCTATCGGAGCCGTTCGCAATCACGCGTTCCATTCGACAAGGGTGCTCTCTCTCCATTCTGTATGTATTGACTCTAGAGCCACTACTGCGGAAATTGGAGGTGTTGCAGGGCATCCCTCTAGAAGCGGGCCTGCGTAAAGCCGCGTCGGCTTATGCCGACGACGTGACGGTAATGGTGTCGAGCACCTCGGAAATCGTGGTGATCGGTAACTTACTGAAAGAATACGAAACGCTGACGGGAGCAAAACTAAACCCGGACAAGTCTGTCGGTTTGCAACTCGGTACGGGGAGAGGCAAACCGATGACGTCCGACAGCGTCGTTGGACGCTGGACGGACGGGCCGGTGAAATTGCTCGGGGTCTGGTTGGGTCCAGACCTCCAGGTGGAGAAAAACTGGAACGAGGTCACGGCCAAGGTGTTTGCACTCACCCAGAAGTGGGCAGAGTTCAAACTGTCCTTGAAAGTTCCAGCAGAGGTGGCGAACATTTTCATAGCGTCCGTCATCTACTACCGCTTGACTGTCGTGCCTTGTCCCCGTGAACACCTCGCCAAGATGGAACGCATGCTCTTCCAGTTTCTGTGGAAGAAGCAGGCTCTGCTGGTGAGAAGATCCGTCTGCTGTCAGCACCCTTCCAACGGAGGGCTGGGAATGTCATGGCTGATGATGCGCAAACATGCGCTGAGGCTGCGGCATATCCAGGTATTCCCCACCGACCCCCAACCGGTGTGGGCACTGTTTGTGAGACAGGCTTTCCCACAGCTCGTCTCGCTGACGGAGCTGCAGTTCAAGGTCAAGAAAAGACCGAAAACGATGGGCGCCTGGCACATTGAATGCGCTCAGGCACTCACAGTCCTCTGGCAAGCTGGCGCAGCAATCAGTGGAGACTCCACTTCGACATTCTATTGAGTTATTGTACGTTACAAGGGCGACGACGTGCTCGGGGAGACTCTGGGTGTCGAAGACGATGAGCTCACCAGTCTGTTTGGTAGGACTTTCCGCCCGGGACTTATGGACAACTTCCAGAGGTCCCTGGCCTGGCAGTGCTACCGAGGAGCTCTACCGGTTCGTGACAAGATCTACAGGAACGGACGCCCCGGCAGGGATCCTTCCAAGAGGACGTGTCCAAAATGCGCGCAGGACATTGAAACAGTCCTGCACGCAATTGTACACTGCCCGGGCATAACCGACCTGTGGAACAATGCAGAACAACTGCTGTCGTGTATGGGACAAATCCAGTTGACTGCCGAGTCCATAGTAAGGATCAAACCGCCAGCCTCTTTCAAAAACGAAAGAGAGGCGGTTTTCCTCTGTACAGTGGCTATGGTGAAAGAAGTTATATGGTGGACGAGATTGAGAGGACCGAGGACAGATGCCTTTCTCTCCGGACAACAATTGATTCCCTTCTTTAAGTATCACTTTAGAAGGAGAATCAGAGTGGAGAGAGAGGCACTGCACCCCAGTAAATTTACTGAAAGGTGGGTGAATGTGGCGAAAATGGCCCGAGTGATTGGGCCTTCTCTGTTTATAAGGCTGTAGGTTGAAGAAGAGAGCAAAAGGAAGAAAGGAGCACTTGCACAACACGCTCCTGCAGTTGAGGGTTGTTCTATCGACGGGGTATTAAACAACCAATTTGTGGCGCTTCCCCCCTATTGGGGATTTCGATTGTTGTAATTGTTTGTTTTTATATTTTTTACACGACTGTATGTAAAATCCCCGGCGTATCTTTGTATTGTCCCCTTTTCTTGTGCGCCCTTGTGGCAAATAAAGAAATATATCTATCTATATATCTATGTATGTATCTATCTATCTATCTATCTATCTATCTATCTATCTATCTATCTATCTATCCATCCATACATCCATCTCTCTCTCTCTGTATATATATATATATATATGTATATATATGTATATATATATATATATATATATATATATATATATATATATATATATATATATATATATATATATATATATATATATATATTATCATTTATTTTGTTTTGACCTGTTTAGCCTGATTTGGTTTTGGGCTTGGGTGGTTAATGCCTTCTTGACCACCTTTTCAGTTTTGTATGGCTTCTTCACACATTGTTTAGCTCTGGTTTTTAACTATTGAGCACTTTGCCAGTATCATTTCTGATTTTTGCGTTTCGCTTTGCTTCTCCTGCCTGCCGAAATGCGATTCTCGCTGAATCTTTATTTGTATATATATATATATTTATTTATTTATCTAGTTATCTATTAATCTATCTAACTATCTATCTACTTATCTATCTATTAATTTATCTATTAATCTATCAGTAGTAGGAAGGGGAAGAAGGGAAAATGGAAGAGGGGATGGCGGGAAAGGGAAAGAAGAGGAGGAAGAGGAATATGGGAAGTGGGAAGAAGAGTATTTATTGGAAACTACGTGGAAAATATAATCTGAACGGAGCTGATAGGCTCCAAAATTTATTTAAGTCAACATTGTTAGTGAGTGTGTGTCTGGGAAACATAGATATACACCAGGTCCGAACACAAAGGAGCCAAAGTACCACAGTCACTGTCTCCGTCACTGCCTCCGTCACTCCTGCTCTCACCATCTCTCACCATTATGAGCATAGAGTTACGGCTCTTGCCATTCTGAGTTCAAATCCCGCCGAGGTTAACTTTGCCTTTCATCCTTACGGGGTCGATAAAATAAAGTACCTGTAATGCACTGGGTAATTGCTGGCCTTGTGCCTAACGTAGAAACAATTATGAGCAAATGGGGGCCCACGCGCTGGCCACTCCACGGAAAGAACATCGAAGGCGTTTCCACAGAGGACGGGGAGGAGGACGCACCGGAAGAACCATTCCAGCTCGCAAGGCTCACACCTGCTGGTAACCAACTATTAGTCGATGTTGGTGAGTAGGGAGGTAGCTCTAGGGCCAAGGAAAGCAGAAATCTCTACTGCTACGGGCATCGACCGCAAACATGTCGAAGAGCGACTGATATTTGGCTGTACAAGCAAGAACATTTCTGCTGACGTTGACCACCATTAGCAGTTTCCATTGATTTTGGCTTTTCTATTATCTTAGATTAATTATGGCGACGATAGAAATATCGATGATGGTGATAACAATGACGATGACAATTATGGAGATGAATGTAGAGACGAGAGAGACGATGGTGATGATAATTATGGTGATGGAAGGTGCTTTTGAAAGGTACTCTTGAGGTAAAAGTTCATTAGGTGGAATTATATTTTGAACGGATGTAGTTGATGTGTAATTCAGCTGTCGTGATGAGTTGTTTTAACAAAGCTGATACCTGTCAACTGACTTCCTTCCAATCAAATCTTTCCAAACTATAAAACAACTAAAAAGCATTTCATAGATATTAGCCAATCAGAAATCACCACAATAATAACAATCTTCCTGCTCCTCCTTCTCCTCCTCCTTAACACCATCAGTACCATTATCATCACCATCATCATCACGATCATCATGATCATCATCATTATCACCTTTGGTAGCAGTAGAAACCTGATCATGATTATTATTACTATCCCCCTCTTCCTCCTCCCCTCCTCCTCCCCTCCTCCTCCCACCTCCTCCTTCTCTTGTTTATCAACCCCCCACCAATGGTGACAACAACAATGACAACTAACATGTAGTAAAGTAAACATGCACGAACGGATCACGTGTTGGTTTTCGACCAATAGATAACAATCCAGTTATTCAATCATTAGAACTATGTACTTATTGAATGATAGTATAAGTGGCTGAGTAATCGTTCATTTATGGGCGCAGGCATAGCTAAATAGCTAAGAAATTCGCTTCGCAGTTATGAAATCCCGGGTTCGATTCGATTTCATGATTTTAGGCAAGTGATATTTATCATAATCTCAGGGCGATCCACGTATTGTGAGTGAAATTGGGTAGACGGAAACTGTACGAAAGCCCGTCTGTTGCATTCAACCTGTAATTTAAAGTCAAGGCTTGTCACATTTGTTACATATTCTCTGCTTGATAGGCGGCGAATCGACAGAGTCATTAAGACCTCGGATAGAATGCTTTGCGGTATTTGTCCCACCTCATTTTGCGCTCTGAGATCAAATCCCGCTGTAGTCAACTTTGCCTTCCATTCTTTCTAGGTCGATAAAAAAGTACCAGTCTAGTACTGGGGTTGATTCTTTCTCTATAGAAAAAGTCGCCTGCGTTCAGACCTGGAGAGGGTTGGGCTCCGCTAGGTTTAAAAGTGCCCTAGACACGCCGTATGTTTGTGTCGTTGGACAGACATTTGGTTCTAAGGCAAGACAGAATTAACATAACAAAAATGTACCTTAATAATGGTAGAGACCTCACGTGTTCTTAGTCCTCGTTCCACCTTCCTACTCACTGCAATCATGACAGAGTTGGCTACCTGCAGGAATGTTTATCTCAACGTCTTTCTCGCCATTATCCGGAGTAAAGCTTTCTGAATTCTGTCTACTGAGGCGTCTGGCGTTCTGCATGCCAGAGAGCATTCTCCCACGTTTTCCGGGCTTGTATCACTGGGGTAACAATGGTATAGGTTGCTGATAGCTATGGTTACACACACAATTAACTAAACAATATTAAGCTTTACTTAAGGTCTCAGAGACTACTTTTTATATGTTTTATTTTATTCTATTTTTGTTCTTTCTTCTTTGTTTTGAGAAGTAAATTCAAGACTTCAAAGAAAGATATACAGCTGCATTGAACTTGTAAAGCTCAAGAATATGGATTTTACTAAGTTATTATTAAACACAAACTTACAAAGCACAAGAACATGGGTTTTATTGAATTATTAACAAATTTGAAATTGTGAAGGCCAACAACATGAAATTTTATCGATTTACTATTGAATTTTTTGAATTGTTATCAAACTTGAATTTGTAAAGCCCAAGAACATGGATTGTAGTGAACTGTTATAGAATTTTAATGAATTGTTATCGGATTTTATTGAATTGCTATCGAAATTTATTGAATTATTATCGAACTTGAACTAGTAAAGCCCGAGAAAATGGATCTTTTTTTTTATTGAATTGTTATCGAATCAGCCATTTTGTTTTCCAAGTTAAACGCTAATTTAATTTTCATTGTTATACGTAATGAACAATGATGTTTATTGATTCTTAATCAGAAAACGTGATTACAGGAAAAGAAAAAAGAAAAAGAAGACGTTAAAATAAGAACTAATCAAATTAAAGAACATTTTATGGCTAAATGAACTGGCTGGAACATTCGTGGTAAAATTAAAAGTGCAAGAAAAGTAAAACGCCAAGAAAAAAATAACGGAAGGAAACGTTTAAAGTACACTCATGCTAACATATGATTTAGATGTCTGTCTGAATATTCAATCATGTTTCTATTTATAAACCACGTCTTCAATATATAACGTCGGTAAATAAGAGTCTAGCCAATCCAAATTAATTAAGATGTGTGTGTGTGTGTGTAGAATTCAAACCCAGGCCAACGTATGTGCACATGTATGTATGTATGTATGTATGTATGTATGTTCTGCTTTTATTAGTTATTTAATTTTTTATCAATAGAGAGAGAGAGAGAGAGAGAGAGAGAGAGAGGGAGAGAGAGAGAGAGAGAGAGAGGGAGAGAGAGAAACAGAGAAAGAGCGAGAAGGGAAGAGAGATAGAGAGAGATAAAAAGAAAGAGAGCTGGTTTCTAACATAGAAACAAGATTCTTTCATTTGAATTTAAACATCATCAACCAGGTAATGATGTACGTATGCCTGTATTTGTGTGTGTGTGTGTGTGTGTGTGTGTGTGTGTGTGTGTGTGTGTGTGTGTGTGTATATATGTGTGTGTGAGTGTGTGTGTCTGCGTGTTTGTATGCGTAGGTATGATGATACTGCATGTGTGGATCTGTATATCTTGAGTTATATGTACACATGCACATATATTTCTATATCTATACGTCCGTATATGCAGTTATTACATGCTAATTTTTTGAAATATTTTACATATCTTTACATTTGCATTAAAGGACTGTGTTTGCAATTTCCTGATTAGTTGTGTTATTTCTAGTTTTCAAGAGTTTTACTGAGGCTGTTAGTAACATATCCAATTGCCCCAATGATCACAGCAAAATCTAAAACTTTAATCAGGGTGAAATACCCTCAGGTTCCTCATTAGTTTGGCAATAATTACTCTTATTTTCGCTAATCTTTAGCACTATGTGTGTATAAATGTGAGGCGGCGAATTGGCAGAGTCGTTAGAACGTCGGATAGAATGCTTTGTAGTATTCATTTCAGCTCACTGCTTTCTGAGTTCAAATCCTGCCGAAGTCAACTGTGCTTTTCTTTCGTTCATGGTCGATTAAAAAAGTATCTGTCAAGTTCTGGGGTCGATTCTTCCTCTATATATCTTTCTCACTTACTTTCTCTCCCTCCCTATCCTTCTCTAGAAGAAATCTACTGTATTCAGGCCTGGAGAGAGATGGGGCTTAAAATGCCCAAGAAACGGCGCATGTCAATACGGCGCCCCTACGACTCTATCAGGACCATACAAATCGAAGCTCTGGTATTGATCTGATGATTTATCAACCCTTTCTACTGTAAAACCAATAACGCCAACTCTAGAAACAGAACAAAATGAAAACTCATCCTTGCTGAATTGCGTTTCCATTACTCGAAGTGAGTGAAATACGCGAAACTGCCGGAGCTGGGGTGCCATGGAAATCGGTTGCTGAGATCACATCTCATTTCTTCACACCAGAATGAGAGGAGCTTATTTATTTATTCATTTATTTATTTATTTATTTATTTATTTATTTATTTATTTATTTATTTATTTATTTATTTATTTATTTATTTATTTATTTATTTATTTATTTATTTATTTATTTATTTATGTATGTATGTATGTATGTATGTATGTATGTATGTATGTATGTATGTATGTATGTATGTATGTATGTATGTATGTATGTATGTATGTATGTATGTGTGTATGTATGCAGACATCCACCCTAACCATACCTTCAGATTTTTTATCTGTAATAATTGGGACAGTGGGATATAGTATTATCTCCCTCAGTACAAATCTTGAGAAAATGGGCTCCCCAAGTTCAGAAAAGGCACGATTAGTTAGGAAGTTGCAAGAACAGTCTATTAATGTAACTGTAAAAATATGTAAAACATTTCAGAAATTCAGAATGCCATACACACAGAAACATATGCACGTTACATATTATAACTCATGACATACAGATCCATACATTAAATAACATCTATACCTGCACAACAGACATATATATGTATTTACCTATTTCATGTCTAAATTCCAATGAAAGAGTTTTAATTCATTTTTAGAAACCGGACACTGTATTGGTTAAAATTTATAAGATAGAAGAACCTGAAGAACATACATACTTTGGCATGCATGTATGTATGTTCTTCTGGTTTTATAATTTCACAAATTTTTTCCCAATAGAGAGTGAGAGTCGGTTTCTAACATAGACACAAGACTCTCAGTTGAATTTATACAACTTCAACTAGGTAGATTATGTATGCATGCATGTGTAGATATGGATGTTATTGTATGTGTGGATGTGGATGTTTTGAGTTGTATGTGTGCATGTGTATATGCTTTGTATCTGTACATGTGTATATGCAGTTATTAGATGCAACATCTTTTGAATGTTTTACATATTTTTACTGTTCCATTAATGGATTGTACTTGTAATTTCCTAACTAGTTGTGTTCTTTCTGTTCCTGTGAAGCCTAGCTTCTCAAGATTTGTATTGAGGCAGTTACTAACATATCCCAGTGCCCCAATAATCACAGGCATAAATCTGAAGGTGTAATCAGAGTGGAGTATCTGCAGATTTCTCATCAGTTCTGGATAAATATTCTCCTTTTCGCTAATCTTTGATATTATATTGGCATCTGCTGGGCAGCTAATTTCCACTACTGTGCATGTTTTCTTTTCCCTGTCCCATATCATAATATCTGGTCTGTTATGCCTGCATTTTATTGGGGCTTTTACTGGAACATTCCACCAGTACTCTTTCATATTATGTACATGGATGTCTTCCACATTGTTGTAGCTTTTAATGTATTTATTATCGGGGCTATCTTTTTTACGAACTGCATTGTACAGTGTTTTGGCCACTACATCATGCCTCATAGGTAGATAGTACCGCGATGACATCTTTGAACAGCTGCTGATGACATGGGTGATATCCTCGATGTTAATTCTGCAGAGTCTGCACTTGTTATCACATCTAGTGTTTTGCCTGCACCCCTATCTCTTTTGTGAATCAGGTATTTCGTGCTAATCTCCTGTTCCTGGATTGCAAAAGCGTATCCTTCAAAGTGGGAGCCAATATAGCGGTTGTTGGTCCAAGATAGACTACTTTCCTTATCTATATTACTCTCACTCTGGAGCTTCCTGGCAACATATCTATGCATGAATTTTTGCTGATAGGCATGCAGTTTTTCATCCATGGATTCACTGCGATACTGCTGAGCGACATCCCTGGGTGTGAGTTTTTGATTATCACACAGGGAATATCTCTCAAGGAGTTCCTTCCCAACTCTCATGATCTTATCTGTTTTATACAGATAGACTTGCTCGAGAAACAGGCTCCTACGCTTCGAGGTTCGTAGATGTTGTCGGAGAGATATGATGCGACATTCAAATGTTGTCTGGACTGATGTTGTCATTCAAATGTTGTCTGCCTCCCTGCTTACGTTTCAAGTAAAGGCGGTCTATGTCACTGTTGATGTGGAAGTTTCCGGTGTTGTTCAGTATTTTTCGAGTTCCAACATCAACTGCTCGGATTTCGTCTATCGTCCAATTGAGTATTCCAAACGTTGGTGTTAGGACAGGCACAGCAAACACATTGCGAGCCACTGTTTTGTTTTGCGCAGAGAGTTCCGATGACCAGATCTTTCTTAATTGGGTGTAGTATTCCCTGGTTACACGTTCTTTATTACAGATACCATTATAGGATATGTTCTCATCTATCCCCAGGTATCTGTAGCAGTCCTCATCAGATATCGGTGAAACAGTTAGACCATTGATGACAATGTTGCTAGACTGGGTTGTTTTCTCCCGCTTTACAGTCATGTATGAGCATTTATCTTGGCCAAACTCCATTCCTATATCCTTTGAGAACGTTGTAACCAGGTCAAGATTTTTCTTCATCCCATCCATGTTCTTGGCATAGAGTTTCAGATCGTCCACAAAGAAATTATGGGTTAGGTTCGTATTTCTGTCCTCCTGTGAGCCAATGATGTATCCCTCACATTTCTTGAGCAGAAAGGACAAGGGGTTTAATGACAAGATGAACAGTATCACAGAGAGACTGTCCCCCTGAAATATACCCCTGCAATATTTTATTTCATCAGTGAAAATAGAGTCCTCCCTCTCTGTCTTTAACCTTAGGATAGTAGCCCAAGAAGAAGACAGCCTCTCTATGACTCTGACAATAATGTCTGGGACTTTAGCAAGTTGGAGGGCCTCAATAATCCAAGAGTGGGGAACAGAATCGAAAGCTTTCCTGTAGTCCAGCCAGACTGTAGTCATATTCCTACTAAGTTGTCGTACCTACGACATCGCAGTTTTGTTGATTAGGAGTTGTTCAGCACATCCCCAACCCCCCCTCTTTCCAGCTGCTTGTTCATCTGTGATGATGTTATTATTTTCACAGTGATCTTGGAGGAATAGGTTCAGGCAGGCTGTATACATCTTATACATCAGGTTCTGGCATGCAATGAGTCGGTAGTTTTTTGCCAAGTGGGTGTCTTTGTTCTTGGGGACCAGTAACGTTTGTGCTAATGTCAACCATTCTGGTATAAGTGTATCTCCCTTAAGAACTTGTTGGTAGAGGTCAGTAAGATACCTCCGATAGAATATTAGTTTTTTGTACCAGCAGCCGACAATCATGTCTCTTCCTGGTGTTTTCTTATCTTGGAGTTTTCCTATCACAGTCTCAAGGATACCCTCACTTATTTCGTATGTTTTTGTTGTAGTGTAGGACCAATAGTTCTTTCGGATTTCTCTTAGCCACACTGCATCTTGGTTGAAATTCTTCTTTTCACCCCATATTTTTCTTCAAAAGGAATCTATGTCTTTCTGGGATGGGGCCTCAGTGACACTTATTATTTTGCCCTTCATATCTCTATAGACTGATGTTTGGTTTCGTCTGAATCTTTTATTAAGCACTTTTCTCTCATCTACCTTCTTCAGGTATCGGTGTTTTTCGCTAACAGCTCTCAATTCTTGTTTGAGGGTGATCAGCTTATATTGGAGAGTTCTGGTTCTACTGTTACCAAACATCGTCTCTATTTTATTTTTCACTCTTTGTTGGTGAGGAGTGAGGTTTTTTTGTGTTTGTTTGCATGTAAGGAGCATGTATGTATGTATGTATGTATGTATGTATGTATGTATGTATGTATGTATGTATGTATGTATGTAGGTATGTATGTATGTATGTATGTATGTATGTATGTATGTATGTATGTATGTTCTTCTGGTTTTATAATTTCACAAAGTTTTACCAATAGAGAGAGAGTCGGTTTCTAACATAGATACAAGACTCTCTCATTGGAATTTACACAACATCAACTAAGTAGATATGTATGTATGTCTGCATGCATGTGTAGATCTGGATGTTATTGTATGTGTGGATGTGTATGTTTTGAGTTGTATGTGTGCATGTGTATATGCTTTGTATCTGTACATGTGTATATGCAGTTATTAGATGCAACATTTTTGGAATGTTTTACATATTTTTACTGTTCCATTAATGGATTGTACTTGCAATTTCCTAACTAGTTGTGTTCTTTCTGTTCCTGTGAAGCCTAGCTTCTCAAGATTTGTATTGAGGCAGTTACTAACATATCCCAGTGCCCCAATAATCACAGGCATAAATCTGAAGGTGTAATCAGGGTGGAGTATCTGCAGATTTCTCATCAGTTCTGCATAAATATTCTCCTTTTCACTAATCTTTGATATTATATTGGCATCTGCTGGGCAGCTAATTTCCACTACTGTGCATGTTTTCTTCTCCCTGTCCCATATCATAATATCTGGTCTGTTATGCCTGCATTTTATTGGGGTTTTTACTGGAACATTCCACCAGTACTTTTTCATATGTATGTATGTATGTATGTATGTATGTATGTATGTATGTATGTATGTATGTATGTATGTATGTATGTATGTATGTATGTATGTATGTCAGGTCACCAGTTGGTGCTACTGGTAACATGTATCCCAGTACAACCTGTCCCATGGTCGGGTCATTGGCGACTAAACTGGCAACCCCACCAAGGTTTCTTGGTGAGGAGGGTGACTTTGGATATCCTGCAGGAATAAAAACAAAACCTGTCAAAGGGCAAAGGAGCTCTTAAGAGTCAATGGCCATCCAAAATCACCGGGAGAGATGACCCCTTAGCCTTTGTCAAGGCAGAATTCTAGGAGAAGGAAAACTCTGATATAACACCTGCAACTCTGATGGTATCCAATGATGTTGACTTGTTCTTCTTTTTGGTAAATATCATCTTGGTTAAGAGAGTGGGACTGGCTTTGTGCAGTGACTTTGCTCACTATAAAAGCTTCACAGCACAGGCATTGCTTTGTATCTGGAGATCTCTCTGCACTTGTCGTCGCATGGTGCCATGAGCCTAGCACTGTGTCAATAATTGTCACAAGTGTAGTGTTTGTACCAGGGTTTTCAAGTCGCTGACTGGACTAAAGTGACATTCGTTCAGTGCATCGGTAGGAGTTCTCCTACATGGATATAAAGTAGTGGCCGTACTCGAAAACGAGTTGGCAGCCACCATGTATGTATGTATGTATGTATATGTGTATGTATGTATGTATATATGCGTATGTATTTATGTATGTATGTATGTATGCATGTATGTATGTATGTATATATATAACCTGTCAAAGGAGCTCTTAAGAGCCAATGGCCATCCAAAATCACCGGGAGAGATGACCCCTTAGCCTTTGTCAGGGCAGAATTCTAGGAGAAGGAAAACTCTGATATAACACCTGCAACCCTGATGGTATCCAATGATGTTGACTTGTTCTTCTTTTTGGTAAATATCATCTTGGTTAAGAGAGTGGGACTGGCTTTGTGCAGTGCCTTTGCTCACTATAAAAGCTTCACGGCACAGGCATTGCTTTATATCTGGAGATCTCTTTGCTCTTGTTGTTACATGGTACCAGCACTATGTGTCAATAATTGTCACAAGTGTAGTGTTTGTACCAGAGTTTACAAGTTGCTGGCTGGGGTTCTCCTACATGGATATAAAGTAGTGGCCGTACTCGAAAACGAGTTGGCAGCCACCATGTATGTATGTATGTATGTATGTATGTATGTATGTAATGTATGCATGTTTGCATGTATGTATGTATGTATGTATGTATGTATGTATGTATGTATGTATGTATGTATGTATACATGCATGCATGTATGTATGTATGTATGTATGTATGTATGTATGTATGTATGTATGTATGTATGTATGTATACATGCATGCATGTATGTATGTATTTAAGTAGCTACATATATGTGTGAGTATGGTAGCTACCCACGTGGTGTATAAATGTTTAAAAAAGAACATTTATAAAGTATGGGACAAAAATATAAAATAGAATCAATTGGACAAAAGCAATACAGAATATGAATACAACGAAAACATATATTTTGGATTACCAGTTTACCAGTTTTTCTTATGGAATAAAAAAACCTTTACGTTATTGAATACATCTTAGCTTGAAGACAAAGAAAGGAAAATGTCAAATATAATAATGGCTGTTGGTTTAGACATCAGGTCTGAGAACAACGATATAGTTATTCACAAACACATTGCTAAATAGCTATAGAGACCGATACAGTCTACTTCAAATGTCAGACGAGGAAAAATATGTTGAAATGAACACAGTGATGTACTTATTTTATCTGTTTCCGACTCATGACCTGCCTATCTGTCAATCAATCTCTTTCTACCCCTCTCTCTTTCTGTCTCTGTCTCTCACTCTCTCTCCTTCTCTCTCTCACTCTCTCACTCCCAGACTCTAGCTATTGACCAGTTAATTTTCTTGATTTTTTAGTTGATTCTATTGACTGATGAATAGCTTATGTTAATTTTAACCCTTCTGTTGAGAACTCTATTCGATTTGTGATGTTTTTGCATTCTTGCAAAAATATACACAAATGAATTTATTCGCCTGATATAGGGGCTGCCTCCCTTGCCGATCCCCACGTGGAGTCAGCAATAGTCAGTCCTTGTATTAACATTGAACTAAAACCTGTTGAGAAAGTGGCTTCCTTGTTCAATCATCTTACCAGAAGCCTGACATTATTTATGTAAGCGGACGGTACTTGATTTAGGAGCCGCAGAAACCCAAATACTGGATTTTACCAACCTTCCAGGGGTCCGGGTAAATTTTCAATACCCGAATTACTTGATCGTTTTTTTGGCTATGCGAATGATTGTTTGACCATCGTCTCAGTGTGTTTGGCGTTTAACGTTTGTTATAGCTCTGGTTCATCTGAACCATTGAGCACTTGCCTCACATCTCGGAGGTTGTTTTTCGTTATTTCGTGGGCCGAAATGCGAATCTCGATAATTTATGTTTGTTTATATATATATATATATATATATATATATATATATATATATATATATATATATATATATATATCATACATCTACCTGGCACTAGACGCAAAAACACTACCAGCCAAGGCCAAAGCACGCTTCCCACAGTAACATCAATATCAACACCACCAAATAGTAAATTGAACACTAAAACACGTATAAGTCGGAATCCCAACACGAGAGACTATGTCTGCTGCGTGACTGTACCTTCACTCATCTTCCTGGGACCCAACGCACTAACAGTAACGGGGCTCCAAGCCAACACACAATCCACAGTAAAAACACCTTCTGCTGCAGTAATGTTGGTCCAGTCTTTTCACGAAAACACAAAAATAATAACAACAAAATCAACAACAAAAGAGGAAACTTCAACTCTATCCAACTGTGTAACCACAATTCCAGTCAAAAACTGCTCCCTGAACAGGAAAATTCCTCTCTTTTAGCCATGTTGAACCTGGCAAAAGAGAGGCAAAAAAAACATTTTAGCCATCACTCAAAACCATCCTATGATATTACCCCAGTGAACCAACCCTCCACATTACTGTCACATTGCTGAAACCATGGGTGAGATACTGCAGAAACAATACTGTTCTGTTTTCAGCAATCCTGATATGGCCGATCCGGGTTGTATCAGTCATGTTAATCCCCAACACACTATATCGGACATAACGTCTGGCGCCCCTGATGTCTTAGCAGCAATAAACGAAATTAAACACTATTCAGTAGTAGGCCCCGATAGCTTGTGTCCTGAAGGTATGTCGATACCAGCTTGCTAATCTGTGGAGGAACTCGCTGGATGCTGGCTATATTCCTGAAAACTTTTGTCCCTGTATGTTGTCTCAGTTTTCAAAAAGGGAACCAATCCCTTGCAGTGAACTACCGTCCGATCTCACTCACCTCCGATCTCAAGGTATTTGAGACGGTGGTGAGATCACGAATAACCCACTTTCTTGAAAGCAACAGACTGCTGAACTCCAACCAACATGGGTTCCGTAATGGAAGGGACTGCCTAACGTAGCTCCTGCATCACTTTAATGATATTTTGAGAGCTTTGGGAGAGGGCTCCAACACCGATATCATCTACCTTGATTTCAGCAATGCCTTTGACAGGGTTGATCATAAGATTCTATTGAAAAAAACTATCCAACATTGGTGTCTCTGGAAAGTTACTACAGTGGATCAAGTGTTTCCTGACAGACAGAGTCCAACATTGTGTAGTCGAAGGAGTAAAAGAAAGCCCAGCCAAAGTCAGCAGTGGCGTCCCGCAAGGCACTGTGTTGGGCCCACTTCTTTTCATCATCTACATTAATGACATTACTGACATCATCAACCACAGCAACATAAGAATCTTTGCAGATGATTCCAAGCTCCAGAAGGTCATCAATGAAGTGGGTGACAGGATATGCCTTCAGTCAGTCATTACACCAAAAAACATTAAAACAGAAACAAACCCCTTAAAGTTCAAGAAGTCTTTGGACAAATTCCTTCAAGAAATCTGGGATAAACCTCCTACACCCGGATATGTCTCCGTAAACAATAACTCTCTACTTGAGTGGGCCATGATGTCCAAATCCTGATTTGAAAGACTCACCGGGTGGTGCTATTAAGTTAGACATGGCCTGGGCCAATACTGGCGGAAACCTGTTAAAGTTATCAAAGCTCTCTCTCTCTCTCTCTCTCTCTCTCTCTCTCTCTCTCTCTCTCTCTCTCTCTCTCTCTCTCTCTCTCTCTCTCTCTCTCTCTCTCTCTCTCTCTCTCTCTTTCTCACCCCCTCTCTCTCTCTATATATATGTCTAAGGTGCATATGCATCAGCATTTGTTAACCTCGGTCTTCCTCTTCCAGTGTGTCCATGCAGAGGCTCCCACAGGAGCACTGAATGCAGTGTCAACTCTGGATGTCGGTGAACATGTCTAACTAACCTCAGTCTCCTCTGCGCTACTCTTGAGCTGATTTTTGGGAGCAAAGATTGGGAATGCAGAAGATGATGTGGTCGAGAGGAAGAGCAAAGCCTAGGTGACGTGCCACAGTTTGAGATCGGTGTGGAAGTCAGACCTTCGTAAAGAGCTGAAGATCCGTCTCTTCGTTGCTGTAGTGGAGTCTGTGCTGCTGTACGGATCTGAGACTTGGACACTGACCAAGAAACTCATTCAGATGGTGGATGGGTGCTACACGAGAATGCTGAGGATGACTCTGTACATTAATCAGTATACACTGAGGATAAAAAACTCAGAGCTATATATATATATATATATATATATATATATATATATATATATATATATATATATATATATATATATATATATATGTATACGTGTATATATATATATATATATATACACACACACATATATATATATATATATATGTATACGTGTGTGTATATATATATATATATATAAAATTTCAGGTTATCAATAATGTAGTGATAATATATCGTTACGTTAGAGATGAACAGCGTACGTGCAGGTTTGCTCAACGAGTGTAAATTATATTTCGGAGAAATGTAGAAAGGATGAATATAAAATGAAAGTGCTTTTGTTAAAAAAGGAATCTATTAGGTATTGACATATGTTTCTGTAACAGACCGAATACCTATGTATCGCTGCTTGCGTAATCATATAATGTTAGCAAGTATTCGATAGCAAATGTATAATCAGTTGTCACTTCTTCAGAGATTTTGGATAAACTGGATAAAATCAGAAAAATTGAAGTATTTATATTAGTAAAAGAGGAAGGAACAGAGGGGATAGTATATGACAGATGGTAAAATAATTTACTGCTAAACAAGTATATAATGGGTTTTTAATGAGAATACCATGAGTAAATCTAAATAAGAATTTTGGGAGTGCGAATTTTAATCTCTACTTGACCAACTGGACAGTGGACAGGGCTGGTCATTTGGTGCAGTAGTATTAATTATAAAGTGTCAATTGGGGAAGGGGGAGATTTCGATTGCTACTAAATAACATCAATGCTAGTAGCCAGCTGGTATATGCATTAGGGAATTGAATCAAGAAATCAGAAATCTCATTTTATCTATAGCAGTTTGTATTAAAAGGTAAATAATAGAAGAGTTGATAGAATTAAGACTAATAAAGAATGTTCATATCTATTTTGACAATCAAACGGGGATAGAGACAGGCGTTCAATCCTGGTAGTATTTATAATATGAAAATGTAGATTTTAAGCGATGGTTACAGTATAACGATCGCTCTATTCTGTTATTTAATAAAATGTTTTTGGATTTCATAATACAAAATAATTCTACATTACATAATTTACAAAATTCCTGTCCATGGGAATATGGGGGGGGGGGGGGGGGCAGCCGCTATTATATCCCATTTTAGGTGAAATTGTTGGTTATTTTCACGCAGCTGCCAAGCCTTGTCTGCGAGTGTTGTTACATAACGCTGGTTTTCATGTTTTATCGAATAACGATGTCTATAAAGGCGTGATTTGAAGGAGGTGGCTGTAGATCCCACATAGTACCACTTCTGTCTATCCGATTCGATAGTACATTTGTATACGATGTTGCGTTCAAGACACTGATTGTTCAACGGACACATTCCTGGTTGGACACAGTTGCAATTATAATTGTAATATGTCAATACCTAATAGATTCCTTTTTTAACAAAAGCACTTTCATTTTATATTCATCCTTTCTCTCTCTCTCTCTCTCTCTATATATATATATATATATATAAAAGAAATAGGATTTCGCTTCAAGCATAGCTTTATACAATATGTATAAATATTTCGTATCTTCAAAATAATACGGTTTTAGGAAACCGTAGCTATGCAAACACCGGGGTGTAACGCCCTCTGGTGATGTCCAGCAGAAGCAAGGGGGACAACGATCTATGCATTTCAGGCTTAACTGGCCTTCGTCAGGACGATGCCTCCCACCGCTTGCGACTGCTGGACTAGAAGACAGCCGAGAATATATAGTTTTCTCGTCTGTGTAAATGAGGTGATTAATCTTATTTGCATATGAAGCTGCATAACTTGGCTCAACTTATAATAGAAAAGAAATAAGATTTCGCTTCAAGCATAGATTTATAAAATATGTATAAATATTTCGTATCTTCAAAGAAAAACTTCAAAATAAAGCTATGCTTGAAGCGAAATCCTATTTCTTTTTCATTATAAGTTGAGCCAAGTTATGCAGCTTCATATGCAAATGAGATTAATCACCTCATTTACACAGACGAGAAAACTATATATTTTCGGCTGTCTTCTAGTCCAGCAGTCGCAAGCGGTGGGAGGGACCGTCCTGACGAAGGTCAGTTAAGCCGGAAATGCATAGACGGTTGTCCCCCTTGCTTCTGCTGGACACCACCAGAAGACGTTATCCTCCCGGTGTTTGCATAGCTACGGCTTCCTAAAACCGTATTTCTTTGAAGATACGAAATATTTATACACACACACATATATATAAACGGAAAAAATGAAACGAAATTTCATTTCTCACTCTTAGTACGGCTGTTACTTAAATATAAGTATGTATACGTACATACATATATGTATACAGACGTACAGTAGTATGTATATATATATACATACATGCACACATATATATACGTATGGATTCACCGAACATTTATTATAATGCACGGTGTGTTTGTAAACAAACATCCCGAATTAAGCCGTACAGTGTCTAGCAACGATCGTTGCTCATTTGTTCAACCCTGACAAAGGAACGCTGTACTACTTTCAAGCTTATTAGCTATCGTCAGCAACGTATACCTTCCTGCCAGATGATTGAACGTCTGAAAGTATAAACTTTCCTTATGCACATTAACGGCTGAGCAGCCTAATTTGCATATCGAGTGAGTTAATCGGCCGGGGTACCGAAAACGATAAACGGAAAAAATGAAACGAAATTTCATTTCTCACTCTTAGTACGGCTGTTACTTAAATATAAGTATGTATACGTACATACATATATGTATACAGACGTACAGTATACATATATACATATATGTATGTACGTATACATACTTATATTTAAGTAACAGCTGTACTAAGAGTGAGAAATGAAATTTCGTTTCACTTTTTCCGTTTATCGTTTTCGGTACCCCGGCCGATTAACTCACTCGATATGCAAATTAGGCTGCTCAGCCGTTAATGTGCATAAGGAAAGTTTATACTTTCAGACGTTCAATCATCTGGCAGGAAGGTATACGTTGCTGACGATAGCTAATAAGCTTGAAAGTAGTACAGCGTTCCTTTGTCAGGGTTGAACAAATGAGCAACGATCGTTGCTAGACACTGTACGGCTTAATTCGGGATGTTTGTTTACAAACACACCGAGCATTATAATAAATGTTCGGTGAATCCATACGTACATATATATATATGTGTGCATGTATGTATATATATATATATATATACATACTACTGTACGTCTGTATACATATATGTATGTACGTATACATACTTATATATATATATATATATATATATATATATATATATATATATATATATATATATATATATATATATATATACAGAGCATTTGAAGTTTTTTCCAAATTGAAGGATGAGTATTTTAAAATTTATTTTATCATGAGTTAAGGCTCTATTGATTTTTCCCTGGATTTCACTAAATTCTGTTGGATGAATCTATATCCTGATTCTTGTTGAGTTGAGTTTGAATTATTTTTCCAACATCTTACGTTAACTATTTTTCCCATTTATATATTATGGAATACTGTTGGCTTTTTGCTACAATATTTTCTATACCTTTCATTTATATATTTATACTCGGATTTCTTCCCTAGAGTGCTTAAATTATTTGTGACAAATCCCGGTATTTTTTTATAAAAAAAACCGCGATAATATTGCTTTTTGCTGAACTCCTTATTGTAGAGTTTTTTTCGGAATGTGTTTGACTGTTGTTTCTTGTAAACAAACATTCGTCTCATTCTGACGTCACCAGCCCTGTCTTTCCACATGTGCGTTTTATTTTTCATAATCACGCATGATGGTGAACTAGCCTGCTTTTAATTCCCTTTTTGGCATATTAATCAGTGAGAAATTTTGGTTATCGAGTTGAGCTCTGCTGAGGATCGAATTCCAACCGTGACCATCTCCACTGAAAGTTTTCGTGAAATAGTCTTCAAGACTATACAGAGCATTTGAATTTTTTTACCAAATTGAAGGATGAGTATTTTAAACTTTATTTTATCATGAGTTAAGGCTCTATTGATTTTTCCCTGGTTTTCACTAAATTCTGTTGGATGAATCTATATCCTGATTCTTGTTGAGTTGAGTTTGAATTATTTTTCCCACATCTTACGTTAACTATTTTTCCCATTTTGACGCTATACTCACTTATATATTATGGAATACTGTTGGCTTTTTGCTACAATATTTTCTATACCTTTCATTTATATATATATATATATATATATATATATATATATATATATATATATATATATATATATATATATATATATATATACATATATATATATATATATCAATGATATTAATAAATGGAAACTATATTTATAAAACCATATTTATTCTATTATATATATTTCAAGGGTACCAAAACTTTGGTACGCTCTCATCAGATAAAATACAAAGTTTGTTTTATAAATATTGACATATCCTGGAACGAGATCTTAACAGTCCAAGTTTTACCTGGATAGTAAAAGGAAAAAGCGGAAGAAAGGAAAAAACAAATATTTCAAATTATTAAGATGAATATACAAATAAGGTTGAGGTATAGGGCTGAAAACAACGTTATTTTTAGACGGTAGGTAGATTTAAATAATTATTAGGATATATATATATGTATGTATAAGAAGAAGAAAGAGCGAGAAAGAAAAGCTTGTATTTACGTGAATTTAAAAATATTGAAACGTTAAGAATTAAGAGTTTGTTGGATTGGTGGAATATGATTCCAGAATTAAAAAAAATATTTAGCTAAATTATGAGTTATAATATTATATATAAGAATTATGGTTGTAAGTACATTTTATCTTATTATATTGCAACAGGTTGTAAGTATATAAATATCTATATAGATTAATAAGTGTATAAATATAAGTATTATTGGTGATTATATAGATATAACAAACATACTTATTAATTTGTTTACATTTCTAATATGAGTTACGAAGGATGTTGATTTTACATTTTACATATATATTTAAGAAAAAGACGTAGTTCAAATTATAAGAGAACAACAATTTGTAGATTCAAATATTTTCATCCAACATTGAAAATATTTACAGAACATTATTAATTTAGCGAAATTACATAATTTTAGCGAAATTACATAATTTTAAATATACAAGTTATTATGTCTATGTTTGCTCGATTGTAAAGGAAAAGATAACTCCAATATTGTTTGTTAAACTATTAGATTTGATGAATAATTTTCTTAGAAAAAGCGGAAAGTATGTAGAGAAAATTATATATTATTTTGTGTGAGATTATAAGGTATTTTATATTACATGTTTTCAAGGATGAGAATTTCAATTATATATTATCTACGTCGAAAGATGTGTGAAAAGTTTGAAGATTAAGGAGAGGAAAAATGTATTATTAGATCAAGAGTGCATTTAGAAGAACTCTCGTAACGAGGATATCTTTCAGAATATCAATTAAAAAGTATCAATCTAAAAAATATATATAAATCTAAAACTAAAAAATAGATTAAGAAGAGTATCATTAGGAAAAGAATATCAATTGGTAAAAATACTAAATTTAAGAAAGATCATTGAAAACATTTAAATAAAAAAAAAATCTCAGTAAATAACTGTTTCTACTTTAGGCACAAGGCCAGCAATTACCCAGTGCATTACTGGTACTTTATTTTATCGACGCCGTAAGGATGAAAGGCAAAGTCAACCTCGGCGGGATTTGAACTCAGATCGTAAAGGGACGTAACTATGCTGGAAAGCATGGCGTCAGACCCTCTACCGATACTGCCAATCCAAATAACAGGACCATTTTAAAGGTGTATAAGATGTAGTCAAGTGTAATGAATATTACAGATTAAAAATACTTCGTAAAATGGATTTTTGGCGATGTCTGCAAGAATTAAATATTTCGCTTTTTAAATTAATAGAATTTTGACAGTTAATTATATAAAAAAATTTCCTCGATACACAAATGACAGATTCTTGAGAAAGCCATATTTCGGTATGCGGGTGCTTTCGAAATCGTTTCCCAAGATATTGAGTAGTCTATATTATTGTCCTTTAAATTCCAAATTAGATGTGAAAGTGAAGTGGAAGATTTTTTATCGGACCTATTAAATGTATGTTTGTGGTTGTACCAGCGTTCTTTGAATCTTGTAGAAGTGGCACAAATATAGTTAAATACTTTGTCTCTAACTTAACTGTGCATTTATAAATTAAGTTTTTGTCTAAGCAATTGTTTTGTAAAGGGCAGTTTGATTCAATTCTACAGTTACATTTTCTGGAGTGGTTGTTACTAGGAACAGTACTATTAGTATGAATAATGTTATTAGAAATATTATTATTGCTAGCTTGGTTTGTTTGGTTAGGGTTTAAATTTAAGTTTCTATTATTAATTCTATTTATACTTTGGCCATGTTCATAGCAGTAGAGTAAGATAGTTTTATAGTGTGTCTGTTAAAAATAGAGTGGTATCTGTGGGCTTTAGGAAAACACTTATCCAGTGCTTTGAAAAATAGTTTTGCTACAGGTGTTTTAACGCCTAATGAGAATGGGGGAGAGTACCAAATAATATTTCTAGTTCTAGTTTTTTTGTTTGGTTTACTATTTAAGTTGAATTGCTTATTGTTATTATAATGAATTCTAGGATGATTTATCATGTTATTGTTGTCTAAGTATTTAATTTTATTCCAGTATCTTGCTCTATGTAGAGCCTCATTGTAATATTCTGCCTTATCATCAAACATATTTTTATTAGCGGAGATGCGTGAAATCCGTTGCTGGACACTATTGACAATAGTATTTTTTATATGTCTAGGATGGTTAGAATTGAAACTTACATAATTTAGATTTTCATTAATTTTATGGAATGGATAATAAAGACCTGAGCTAAGGTTTAAAGTTACATCTAAGAAGTTAACGATTTTATAATTATTCTCGATTTCTAAATTAAGGTTGTAGTTGTTAAAAACTGTATTATCGATTTCTTTTTCGTATTAATTTCACTATTGCTATGGTTTTCGATTAAAAGTAACATATCGTCCCGATATAAACCTCCGATCATCTCTGGCAGTTTTCTATGCAGTACATTATTAATAAATAATCCAGCGAGGTCTGTTACTTGCGCCGAGTCAGATGATCCCATAGTAATATCAAAATTGTTTTTGTCTGTCGGCTCTTGTCGAGAGCTTTTTCCTTTTGCTATTCAAGTAAAACTTGAACTGTTAAGATCTCGTTCCTGGATATGTCAATATTTATAATACAAACTTTGTATTTTATCTGATGAGGGCGTACCAAAGTTTTGGTACCCTTGAAATATATATAACAGAATAAATATGGTTTTATAAATATAGTTTCCATTTATTAATATAATTGATATTATACTCCAGAAAACTTGTCGAGTGCTTCGAATCAGTTATAAATATATATATTTGTTGAATTACCAACAAATTAAATATCCCTTTGCTTATATATATATATATATATATATATATATATATATATATATATATATATATATATATAGTGGTAGAACACTGGAAAATAATATCCGTAGTGGTAGAGCACTCAGTCCATGGGACTGAGGATCCGCTAAGGTGAAACAATTGTTCTCGGTATGGTGAACTAACTGTTGTCTAACCACTTCTATATATATATATATATATATATATATATATATATATATATATATATATATATATATATTTCGTTTCTGAATTTGTTTAGCAAGATTCTTTATCTGAAAACGTGTGTTGAAACCGATATTGTTATGCTTTGGGAGGGTCATGTTGCCAATAAGAAACACACTCACCAGTTGCTTTCACTCCAATTTATTATAAATTAAATTTATAAATTTAAGAATTTATAAATTTCTGGTTGGTTGGTTGGTTCCACAACCAGACGATTTTTCATATCTTGTCAACATTCTTTCGTCACACATTCTGTCACCTCTTCAGTGACTGGGGATTCTTTTCTTTGTTTTGTGCCACTCCTTTGTTCTGTCCTACGCCATCTTGTTTTTGTGCTTAGTTTGCGCATGTGTTACATCCGGGTGTCTGTGTGTGTTTATATTTGTTTGTTTATTTGTTTATTTACATGTTACTGGTTGGTTGTTTGTTCTATGTGTGTGTGTTTTCATTTTGTCCTTAATTGTAAGTTGTGATGTTGCTATTCCATTCATGTTTTCTATTTAATTTTGGTTGGAGTTCATTTATGTTTATTGCCTCTGTGATTTGTCTAAACATTGCGTCTTTTCTGTGTGTAGATTCTATTTTTATTTCTATGTTCTATAATTTACCCTTATGTTCTATTTTAGCATGTTGATGGAGTACAGATGATTCTTTACTATCTTGAAGCTCTCGCCAGTGTTCATTTATCCGTTCTCCTATACTACGAGCTGTCTCACCTATGTACACTATATTCTTATCTCTACATTGTCCTTCAGTACATCTTATGCTATATACTCCATTTCTAGTTTTACAGTTAATATGGGGGCTTAGTTTACAGATTATACATTTCTTATCTATACAGGGAGGTCTTTGAATAGGGTATGTATTGCTAATAAGTGTTTTTATGGAGGTACCTGGTCTTTCTACTATCTTAATATTGAGTTTATGTTTATCTAGGACCCTTCGAAATTTGTAAGCTAATGCACCTCTAGGGGTTGTATTGATGAACATTACACTCTGGTATTTATTGCTATCATACCATGAGTTTATTCTATTAACCTTATTCCTAGTTCTTTCTATTCTATTCCAAAATTTGCTCCTATACAAAGGTCAGGTCCCATTTGTGTCATTATTTACCATTTTTTCCCATTTGATTCTGGCTCCTCAATATACTCTGATTTTATCTCTGATTGTAACCAGAGAACTGCATACGGTGGATGAAGTGTTGTATGTGTCTCTCTAGTTCTTCGGGGTTGCACATGCGGGACACGTTTCTCATCACCCGTACTATATATATATGTATACGTGTATATATATATATATATATATATATATATATATATATATATATATATATATATATATATATATATATATATATATATATATATATATATATATATATATATAAACTAAACAGACATATACTACAAACCCACAGACTCCAAACAATATCTTCCATTTAACTCGTGCCACCCTCGCCATACCAAAATGGCAATTCCTTATAACCCAGAAGGATCTGCACAACAGTTTCAGATAAATACACATGCTACACACTACTAAAAGAATTAAAGAACACACTTATCAGCAGAAACTACCCACCATCCCTAATCAACAATGGATTCCAACCTGCCCTAAAAGTCAACATCCAGGAACTCAGACACCCCAAACTCAGGAATGAACCGAAACAGAAAACTCTACCATACATCTCCAAAACACAAGCCCCTCAACGAGGAGGCAGTCGACACCATCCTCCAGAACATTCCTTTACCAAAAAGAGACCCAAGAATGAACAAAATGCTCCAAACACACAACAACATAAAGAGCAAAAGACAACCTAAATCCATAAAAAACAGCCTCACACAAGCCAAAATCCAACCAGCCCTCACAATGAACCCTACAGTAAAAAGAATGCGGAAGGCCCAACTGTGGTATATGCATAAATCTAATAGAAGGTTTAACATTCCAGTTTTAACAAGGACAACATTTCACAGTTAAATACAACTTTACATGTACATCTGAAACACTAATCTATGTTTTGACCTGCTCAGGTTGTCGAGAGGACAGGACAGACAAAAAACAGCCTCCGACAACGTATGACCGTCCATAGATCACAAATCAAAATACAGGAATACAGAAAGATTGCTTTTATTGAACATATCGCCAATTGTGCACCTAACCAACAACCAAACTTCAAAATTTTCCCCATTTACAAATTCATAGATAACGCTACTTTCATCCATCGTACTAATAAGGAAACGTACTTCATTAACAAATTCCAATCTCTACTTAATGGATTAAACTTCGGACTAAACTAAAACTGGAACGAACAATGAACCAAAGCCCCAAATCCCTATGTTCTCTAAAGAGTTACCTCCCTTACACCCTACCTAATCCTTTTTCTCATATAAATGAATTTCCCCCCTCTCTTCTCTTTCTCCTACCCGACCACCCTGAATTACCTCCCCCTGCATATTAACTCCCTAAAAAGGGAAAACATATCCAACCTCAGACTACCATTTGCCTCCATCATGGATCAACTTCTCTAAGCGCTCCTGCCATAATAATACTTTTTGTACTGCTTATCCTCAAGAACTATGTCTGTAAATAATATTATTCTTTCTTTCCTATTACCTTATCATGTTCCACATCACCCCCCCCTTTTTTTTACTTCAAAAACCTTGTTTGTAAATAATATTATGCTTTCTTTCCCATTTCCTTAACATGTTCAACATTACCTTATCTTCTCTCCTACATTTTATATCAATACAAATTCCCCCCTTTGATAATGCATAAAAGGCTGAAACCGGTAATTGACAATTACTAAATAAATAAATGCTATTGTTAATTAATAAATAAATTAACTATTACCTTAACACTTCACACAAAGTAAAATATTTTGTTTTAAACATTTTCTAACCCAGAAAAAAAAGAGAAAAAAATAAAGGAAAAAAAAAAATGTTTCTTCCTAATAATCGTTTTTTTCTCCCGATTTACATATATATATATATTCCAACTCGTATGCTCCTTCTCCACATTTTATAATTATATATATATATATATATATATATATATATATATATATATATATATATATATATATATATATATATATATATATATATATATAAATTATAGAATAAAAGGAAATATTGAGTTTGGCGAGACTTGAACTTAGGAATACAAA
Source organism: Eledone cirrhosa (assembly GCA_964016885.1). Taxonomy (NCBI): domain Eukaryota; kingdom Metazoa; phylum Mollusca; class Cephalopoda; order Octopoda; family Eledonidae; genus Eledone; species Eledone cirrhosa. The sequence goes on from OZ024741.1 coordinate 181,319,419, forward strand.
AATCCGAACAAACACCCTGAGGCATTCTTTTTTAGGATCCAGGTTTTGGAAAGAAATCAATCAGTTACGTGAAGTAGATTATAAAACTATTAACAATTAATGTATGCATGGAGCCTTAACTGCTGATGGTGTTGTAGGAGCAGCTGGCGTGCCCATCCCCTCTCCAGATCTGAACACAGCCGAGTTGTTCCAGAGAAGGAGCAAAAGAGAGGTCGAAGGAGAGAGGAAGTGGAAAAGTGATATAATATAAGAATCCAGCCCAGTATTGGACTGGTACTTGTTTTATCGACCTTCAATAGATTAAAAACAAAGGTGAACTCAACGGAATGTGAATTCAGAGGATAGAGCGCCAGAACGAATAATACAAAGCATTCTACTCGTTGTTTTAACGACTCAGCCAATTTGCCGCTTTTTGACCAGGTAGCATTTTACAATGACTACCTAGAGAAATATGAAATTTGAGAAAAGATTCAGGTTAAAAGTATTACGAAACTCAGAGTAGCAACAGAAATTAATCTCATTATATATACTCACTATATATGGCGGTGGATTGGCAGTATCGGTAGAGGGTTGGACACCATGCTTTGACGCATAGAGTTACGGCCCTTGCTATTCTAAGTTCAAATCTCGCCGAGGTTAACTTTACCTTTCATCCTTACGGGATCGATAAAATAAAAGTACCAGTAATGCGCTGGGATAATTGCTGGCCTTGTGCCAAAAGTAGAAACAATTATATATACTCTTCTTTGGTATTTAGAACATTTTCATCATGTTTTAATACGGACACAAACACATATATATATATATTGTTTTTGTCGTATTTGCAAATTCAAACGGATGTATATAAAGTATATATATATATATATGATGATGGCTGCCCCCTCGTTATCGAGTATGGCCATTGCACGATGAGAAAAACAAATATTAATAGATAAATAAAAAATAAAATAAAATAAAAAAAAGAAATATATATATATATATACACACATACATATACATATATACACACATATATATATACATACACACATACATTAATAACAATAATAATAATAACAACAATAATAATATACATATATATATATATACACACACGCGCACACATAAACATATCTATACACACACACACATACACGATAGCAACTAACAGCGCTGCGATCGAATGTGGCTTTTTAGCCCAGCCAATGATCTAAAATGTCTTGCACAGAGTCGGCAACCAAAACATTCACTGGGAATAGCCGGCTGTGGTTGGAGTTCGTGTACTTTTGCATGTCGCTTGAGCCCTCCTGCTGATTTACATTCTCTACCACATGCTTGGCAAGCATGATGAGTAGCATCTCCAACAGCAGCCTGGTAGTCAACCACTGGTCTTACTTTATGACTGCGAAGATGACTTTCGAGTCCAGCTTTGCTTAGGCAGAGTCTCGCACAGACGCTGCATGTCAGCATCATAGGAGGACCCTCGCCGTCTGGAAGTGCAACAGTAATGCCCTTCTTCACATCCCGCTTTACTTTCTCGTATGCGATTCGAGATGCCTCAAAGGCAACTTTTCTCTCATACACAGTCTTTCTCCATTTATTACGATCAGCAGCAATATTTTCCCATGTATCAGCAGAGATGTTAGCGTCTTTCAAAGAGGCTTTCAAGGAATCCTTATACCTCTTTTTTGATTTATGTGGCGGTCGTTTTCCTTTAACTAACTCTCCATAAAAGAGTTGTTTTGGTATTCTAGAATCCTTCATCCTAACAAGTTGACCACTCCAACGGAGTTGTTGCTTAAGCACAAGAGCTTCTATACTGTCACACATAGAGCTTTCCAAAATCTCGACATCACTGATGTGGTCCCTCCAGTGAACGCCATGGATCCGTCTGAGACACATATATGTGCATACGTACACACACACACACACACACACACACACACACACACACACACACACACACACACACATATATATACATACAAATATATATACATATATCTATTTAATATAGAAATGGCTTCTACAGGACTATAACTGTTTCATTTGAAGGGAATCATCGAATGAAACAGTTCTAGTCCCATAGAAGCCATTTCTATATTAAATATCTATACTCTGCTATTTATTGAGTACCTTACTTACTGTGGTTACCTCCCATTGAACCCGGGATACACACACACCCCACACGTATATATATATATATATATATATATATATATCCATATATATGTATATATATATATATATATATATATCCATACGTACATATATATATGTGTGCATGTATGTATATATATATACATACTACTGTACGTCTGTATACATATATGTATGTACGTGTACATACTTATATTTAAGTAACAGCCGTACTAAGAGTGGGAAATGAAATTTCGTTTCATTTTTCCGTTTATATATATATATATATATATATACACACACACATATATATACATAATTGGTGTGGGATGCTTAAAGCGTCCGTAAGCGGTTGGCCCACTGAGCACTCGATGCTCTTACAGAGCAGAGTATGATATCACATAAGAAACGAGTAATCAGTGTTGCGACGATGACCTCGATACTTGTATCAGAGCAGCAGCCGAGGGGATATGCAACGTCAAGTTTGACGACATAGGGTGGCAACGGGCCACTTTACCGGTCAGGTATGGTGGCCTTGGCCTCCGGTCCCGATCCCACTAGCTTTGCCGGCGTATCTTTCGTCTGTAACCTCGTGCCGCGTCCTCGTCAGCAGGGTTCTTCAAAACACAACAGAACCCTCTGTGTTCAGAGAACGTGAGGCCGCCTGTGAGACGTGGGACCGGCTGGGACTTAGCCCAGTAGACGACCCTCCTCCTTCTCCCCCTGTTGACGTCAAGTCCCCCCAACACACTTGGGATGTCATCCAGTGCAGCCTGGCCTCAGACAGGCTCACGCGCCAGCTCGACCAGCACCACCTTGATTGTTTTCATGCGGCCTCCAAACCCCACAGTGGTGCCTGGCTCCATGCCCTGCGCTCCTTCTCCACTGGCACGCAGCTAGACAACCATAGCCTGCGAATCGGCGTTTCCCTGAGGCTCGGCCTCCGGATCTGCTAGCCACACCAGTGTCGTTGCGGTTCCATCGTAGACTCTTTCGGCCTCCACCTGCTTTCCTGTCGCCACAGTGCCAGCCGCATTCCACGCCATGCTGCCCTCAACGAGGTCATTAAGCATGGCTTGGACGCTGCAGGCTTCCCTTCCCAGCTCGAGCCGGTGGGGCTGGATCGAGGGGACGGCAAAAGGCCAGATGGCATGACCATCTTCCCGTTCCGCGGTGACAAACCCCTCGTCTGGGATGTTACTTGCACCGACACTTTCTGCAGCCGCAACCTAGTGCAGTCTGCGACTGACCCAGGTTCTGCTGTACGTCGGGCTGAGGGGGCCAAACTCCTCAAATACTGGTCGCTCTCCGACAGGTTTGCGGTCGTTCCCCTGGC
>OZ024741.1:181332872-181382872 GCA_964016885.1 Eledone cirrhosa
TATTGTATATATATATATATATATTGTATATATATATATGTATATATATATATATATATTGTATATATATATATATATATATATATATATATATATATATATATATATATATATATATATATATATATATTTTATTATGAATGCTAGTTGAAATTATAATATTTCCTTTGTTTAACACTTTGAATCTACCCGCCCAAAACCGGGGGTTGCTTCCCTTATTGGAAATAACACGTGACAACTAAATGTACGTTTGGCTTGCTTATAGCAGCAGCATTTAGCGTCCACTCCGATTTTTGGCAGAACGGAATCCCTGTTGATGAAATGAATCCTCTGTTCGATCATGGAATACCACGAGCGTGCCTGTTACGTAAGTCGGATATTTGATTTCGGATTCATAGAAACACTTTAAACGTATACCGTTCGATTTGTCCAGGTGTATCTTTTTTAACCTGTTAGTTTTTTCGTTACTTTGGTATTGTGTGTTAGGTTTTGCCTACCACAATGTTCAATTTGTCAAGCTATTTAAACGTATTATTACTCTAAGGACCTACCCTTATTGAGTGCTTTGCTAACTCATTCATATTGTAGGTCGACTTTGCTTGCCCACACCAATTTTACTTCGATTTTACTAAGCTTCCACTTGTATGTATGTATATATATATATATATACGAGGTGAGTCAGAAAAGTTCCAGGACTGATGTCACAAAAGATTTATTTCAAACCCAAACTTCACACTAAGAGTTTTCTCCTTCAAAGTAATCCCTCTGGAGTATGTAACTGTAATCTTAGCTCTCTGCAGCAATCAAACTTTTTTCTTCATAATTCTGTTACATGTCCTCTGTTTCAGGTCGTCAAGCAATGAGCACAGAGCGACGAACAAATTTGAAAACTCCGCCAGAAGCACTGGGATTGCTGCAGCAAGTGTATGGAGATGAGACGATGTCACGCTCACGTGTTTTTGAGTGGTGCAAGAGGTTTAAAGAAGGACGTGAGAACGTGGAAAATGACCCCAGGAGCGGAAGGCCCTCAACAACCAGGACTCAGGTCAACGTTGAGCGCGTCAGGCAGATGGTGAATAGCGATCGTCGGCTGACTGTTCGACTGATGGCAAATGAGCTGGGCATGAATCGGGACAGCGTGTGGAAGATTCTCACTGAAGATTTGGACATGCGGGAAGTCTGTGGTGCCAAAACTGCTGAACGATGACCAGAAGGGTCGACGCATGCACGTGTGCCAGGACATCCTCGAGCGTCTTGAAACCGAACCAGACTTGCTAGGGTCAGTCATCACCGGTGATGAGTCATAGATGGAGGGACCCGTTTTGAAGACGTGGACGACATCAAAAAGGGTGTGACGACGGAACTGCGGAGGATCCTGGAAGAATCCTTCCAGGAGTGCATGCAAGCGTGGCAGAAAAGGATGGAAAAGTGCATTAGACTCCAGGGGGATTACTTTGAAGGAGAAAACTCTTAGTGTGAAGTTTAGGTTCGAAATAAATCTTTTGTGACATCAGTCCTGGAACTTTTCTGACCCACCTCGTATATATATATATATATATATATATACGAGGTGGGTCAGAAAAGTTCCAGGACTGATGTCACAAAATATTATATATATATATATATATATATATATATATATATATATATATATATATATATATACAAAGATATTAAATAAATGGAAACTATATTTATAAAACCATATTTATTTTATTATATATATTTCAAGGGTACCAAGACAACATTGATACGCTTTCATCAGATAAAATACAAAGCTTGTTTTATAAAAAGAGACATAACCATAAAAATCATATCCTATCGGTTGGAAATTCACTAATATTTACATTTACTCCAGTAAACTGTTGAGTGCTCTAAATCAGTTATGAACATTTATATTTGTTGGACTTCCAACAAATTAAATACCCCTTCTACTTATATATATATATATATATATATATAGTAATAATAATACATGTGAAGACTAAAATCCAAAGAGGGCTCGATAAGGATAAATATATATCAAATATATAAGAACCCTAGAGCAAATATTTATTGAAACTAACAGATTAAAGTTTAAGCACAGAATCACTGCTTTCACCCTTAACGGGATCTGAAATATATAAATATATATATATATTTAGAGATAGATATATTTCTTAGATAGATAGATAGATAACTTTCTATTTATTTGCCACCAGGGCATCAAAGATTGGGACAAATACAAGAGGGGGAGTTTACATACATTTCAAGAGACGTGTAAAAACAACAAATCAAATTCAACAATCGAAGTCCTCAATAGGGAGGGGGCGTTGACGTGGGTCGCACACACCCCCTAAAAAAATGTGCAACTCTCCTCCCCAGGAGCATAAAGAGCGGGTGCTCCCTTCCTCCCCCTTCCTCTCCTCTCTCACCTACAGGCTGATATAGAGAGAAGGCCCATTCACTCGGGCCGTTCTCGCCACTTTCACCCACCTGTCATAAAACTTGCTGGGGTAGAGCACCTCTCTCTCCATTCTGATCCTTCTTCTAAAATGGTACTTGAAAAAAAGGACCAGTTGTTGGCTGGAGAGAAAAGTGTCTGACCTCAGCCCTTTCAGCCTCGTCCTCCATACAACCTCTTTCGCCATAGCTATCACACAGAGTAAAACCGCCTCTCCTTCGTTTTTGAAGTGGGGAGGCGGTTTGATCGTGACAATGTACTCGGTGGTCAACCGGATTGGTCCCACCCGCGACAGTAGTCGTTCCACATAGCCCCACAGGTCAGCAACGCCCGGGAAGTGTACGAATGCGTGCGCGACGGTTTCCTCGTCACGCACACATCTCCGACAGATCTTCTTCGAGGGGTCCCTACCCGGGCGCCCGTGTCTGTAGAGCTTGTCCCAACGGGTAGAGCTCCTCGGTTTGCACTGCCAAGCCAGGGACCTTTGGAAGTTGTCCATCGGTCCCGGGACAAACGTCCTACAGAACAAACTGGCTAGCTCGTCTTCCTCCATGCCCAGAGCCTCTCCGAGACCGTCGTCGCACTTGCTGCGCACCAATCCTCTATAGAATGTTGAGGTTGAGTCTCCACTGATTGCCGGATCCGCTTGCCAGAGGGCCGTGACCACTTGGGCACATTCTATGTGCCAGTCGCCCCTTTTCTCGGTCTTTGCTTGACCCAGCATTGCAGCTCGGTGAGTGAGACGAGTCTCGGAAAGGTTCGCCTCACAAAAGGGGCCCACACAGGCTGACCGGTGAGGAATACCTGGAGATGGCGTAGCCTTAATGCGTGTCTACGCATCTTTCAGCCACGGCATCCCCAGCCCTCCGTTCGAAGGGTGTTGACAGCAGATGGATCTTCTCACCAAAGGGGCCCCGCTTCTTCCAAAGGAATCGGAAGAGCGCGGGCTCCATTTTGGCGAGCGTTTTCTCTGGGCAAGGCACGACGGTGAAGCGGTAGTAGATGACGGACGCTATATAAGTGTTCGCCACCTCCGCTCGACCTTTCAGGGATAGTTTGCACTCGGCCCACTTGTGGGCGAGTGCAAACACCCTGCCCGTTACCCCGTCCCAGTTTTTCTCCACCTGGAGGTCCGGTCCGAACCAGACCCCGAGCAGCTTCACCGGTCCCTCCGTCCAGCGCCCGACGACGCCGTCGGAGGGCATCGGTTTGCCTCTCCACGTTCCGAGTTGCAAACCGACGGACTTGTCCCGGATCAGCTTGGCTCCTGTAAACCTTTCGTATTCCTCCAGTAAGGTGCCGATCTGCCCGATTTCCGAGGCGCACGACACCATTACTGTCACGTCATCAGCGTAGGCCGACACCGCTTTCCGCAATCCCGGTTCCAAGGGGATTCCCTGCAACAGCTCCAACTTTCGCATTAGTGGCTCGAGAGTCAGTACGTACAGAAGGGAGGAGAGAGGGCATCCATGTCGAATGGATCGCGTGATATGGAACGGATCTGAGAGGTAGCCGTTCACCTTGACCCTTGAGCAGATGTTGCTGTTGTGCATTGCAGCAATCCAGCCCCTGAAAACGGGTCCGAAGCCTGCCGCCGCGAGCACCGCATCCAGGTACCGATGGTCGACCCTATCGAACGCCTTAGATTGATCCAAGTTGATCAGGGCCCCACCAAATCCGTGTTCGTTCCCTACCCTCTCTACGATGTATCGTAGGTGGAGTTTGTCGTGTATGGACCTGGACGGGATTGCGCATGTCTGCGCTTCTCCCACCAGGTTCCCGACGACAAGCGCCAACCTCTTTGCTAACACCTTGGCCAAAATCTTTAACTCTGTGTTTAGCAGAGTTATGGGCCTGAAGTTATCTATGTCATCCCCCTTGTTCTCGTCCTTCCTCACCAGCGTGACTACGCCCTTGGTCACAGAACTGGGAATTCTCCCGTTCTGTTGCCAGTTGCAGTAGACCGCCTCGAGGAGATTGGAGAACAAATCCGGCATCGCTACATAAATTTCGTATGGTAGACCATCGAGACCAGGAGATTTGCGTTTGCCGCATCCCCTATTTCAGCGCTTCCCCTATTTCAGCGGCTGAGATCGGCCTTTCGCAGGACTTCGCCTCCCCGTCCGAGAGCCCCGACAGACCGTCGAGGTATGGACCGAAATCCATGGCGTCACCCGGCTCGCCGCCCCTCCCGAACAGTCGTGCAAAGCGCCGTTGAAAGGCCGCGCACATCCGCCCAGGTTCAAGGATCACACGTCCATCCTGGTTTTTCAAAGACCGAATCGTGGACTTTTTTCCACTTTTTGCCTCTGTCACTCGGGCCCAGCTAACAGCTTTGGCTCCCTCGTTACCCAGAGCACGTATTTTACTCCTGACAACACAGCCCTCGTGCTTCGCGTCAAAGAACTGGTCTAGGGCCGTTCTTGATGCCAGCACGCCGGCCACGTTGCCCCTCCTAATCGCCTCTTCTACTCTATCTATCAATTCCCGTTCAGTTCTATTCCTATCTGATGCTAATTCCTGACTAAAACCTATCGATTCTATTCTAATTTCTCTCTTGAGAGAGCTCCACCATCTGTTGTTGACAATTGCCCCGTCAACCGTTGCTTAACTAGAGTGCTAATCCGCTTACTGTAAGCTTTGTTTGTCGGTAAGGACAAGTTTAGCTTCTAGTAACCGGGTCCTTGTCTATGGGTTCTATCAAGGTTGACCACTCCGGTCACCAACTTGTAATCCGAATAGTCAACCATGAACATTCGTGGACAGCTTAATATGTCCCTATCCTTATTTCTAACTAGGAACCTATCTAGGTACGACCTAGATGTTCCGCTAAGATTAGTCCACGTCCACAGTGGCACAGTCGGAAAATCTAGTCGATATCTATCGGCCAGACCAAATCGGCCGATTAACTGTTTGAGGCTGTTACAACCCCCTCTATCGGGACATGCCCCTACATAGTCCCAACGTGCATCCAGGATACCATTCCAGTTCCCCACTAAAAGCAAGGAGCGAGACGTTCCCAGAAAAGTCTCTAGGCGTTGGAAGAAGTCCGGTCGCGGTGTCCCAGATGAGGCATATGCTGCCACCAGCCTGAAGGCTCCACCTTCCCTACTGCCTACGTCTAGAACCACCAATCGACCCTCCGAGTCCAGGTGTACCTTCCGTGTTGCGAGGCCCAGGTGTTTTCGCAGCAGAACGACCACCCCGCCCCCACCCCCGGCTGACAGAGAGATGCATAGATCTCAAAGTCGTCGAAGATGGGGGCCAGTTGGTGCTCGCTGCTGATCCTGGACTCGCAAATAGTTATCACATCTATTCTGTGCGACCTGAGGTCATTTAAGTGTTTGCCCTGCTTCCAGGACATCCACAGGCCGCGCACATTTAAACATCCAACTCTTATAACAACCATGTTGGTGGTGAAGAGTTTAGAGTGGAGAAAAAGGAAAAGACACCTACCTGTCCCTCTCCTGGGGACCAGGCTGCACAATTTCCATGAGGGTGTCGGCAGGGTTGTTTGGTGAGGTGGTGGTTTGGGATGTGTACGGGAACATCAGTGTGTGGTAGGGTGGGGGTGTTTGGTGGGGGAGGGGTGTCTGGGGTGGTGGTGGGGAAACATTTCAAGAGGACGCGGTTACTAGGTCTAGTACAGGGGTTCCCTACGTCCTCGGGAAAGTTTTGTTTGAGCATTGCGTAGGTGTCCCTTGGGACCATAACCATGTTTAAATGTGGTTTAGTCGCCGCGTTGGTGAACATTTTCCCTTCGGTTTCCACCTAAGGATCTTTGTCTATTGTTTGCACAAGTGTTTTGTTGTTTGTATTGATGTATGTATACTGTTTTTGTTGTGTTGTGTTTGTTTTTGTTTGTTGTTCTTGTATGTGTTTCCGTTTTGTAGTATGTGTTATGGTTTCGGGAGGGGTGGGTTTTTTGGTTTGTGATATTTGTTCTGTTTGTGCTGGTGGTTGTGTGTTTGTTGCATTTTTGTTAATATGGTGCCTTCTTTTCTTTCTTTTTACAGATTGAAATGGTTCTCCCTCGTCGTCACTGGGTGACGTTGATAAGGGGTCCTCGTTCGTGTTGTTGGGGAGGGGTATATTTTGGGGTTTTGTTGTGGTTGCTTTTGTATTTGTATTTGATAAGGGGTTGGGTGGGACAGTGTCTTGTGTTGTTATTTTTTCGTGTTGTTGTTGTTGTGGTGGTGGTGGTTGTGTTGTTGTGTGTGGTGGGCAGAAGCGTCTTTTTTTTTTGGGGGGGGGGTGCATTTAAAAGGGGACAGGAAGCCCCAGGTGACCCCTTCTTGAACAGTGGTAGCATGAAGGCCGCCTGCCCTCAACAGAAATGTTTATTAAGGCGACTCCATCCAGGGACACACGCTGCGGTATTTTTGCTCATTTGGACTCATTTGGACCAGAACTTCAAGGCTATTGCCGCCGAATACGCCCCCGATGGATTCGCCTATTGAAAGGATTGTGTCCTCATCTTCTAAGAATCCCGTTAGCACCCACCAAATGCTCACATTTGGCCTGATGCCCGAGATTCTTATCTTTTGAGTTCTTTTCCCCAAATATGTGGGGAAAAAGGTGTATGCTTTGGATACAATTGGCGACACAGAATATTTCCGTGCCGCCAATTCTTCTTGCATTAAAACAGATATGCTTCCCTTTCTGTATGAAAGCTATATCCTTCCAGGCACTACTTAGGACCAGCTCAATTTCGCTTTGGGACAATTGACCCGGTTTCCTAGTCGTGTTCGAAACTGTCCTAAAGATTACAGTCCTGAGGACTGTGTCCCTTCTAATTTCTTCGGGGGAGGTAATTGTGAATTCCCCACCTTCCCCGAAATTTACACAATTCCTTGCTTCTTTCAGCAATTTCTTGGCATTCGAGATGTCTAGTGCCTTGTATGTCTGCGTTTCTCGGACCGCCTGTGCGAAGGAGACTGCAGCTGTGGGTCCGTTTTCTTTCGTGTTGTTATCATTGTTGTTGTTATTCGTGTTGGCTTGCTTTTTTCCTTTGTTGCTCTTGTCATTATTGCTGTTGTTGGTTGTGTTGTTATTGTCATTGTTGCTGTTGTTGGTTGTGTTGTTATTGTCATTATTGTTCTTGTTTGTGTAATTGTTACTTTTGGGGTTTTCACCCATTTCCACAATTTTTTCTTTTGATTCCGTGGTGTCTTTTGCGGGAATAAGGAGGGAAGGCTTACAGCATTGTGCTGCTACCTTCTCTCTATCACTTTCCGTATTAATGGAGTCCATTGTCACTAAACGAATTTTTATCGACAACTTATAACTATTAAATTTCGCCCCAAAAAGGGGCGAAATTTATTTTACCCAACGTCTGTAGGCCCAAGCGAGGGGTTAAACACAACAAATAACAAATTACTTAAACAGACCTACCGCTTCTCGTAATAAATTCCGACAAAATGCAGGAGCGAAACAAAAACACGTCTATCTTCTCCGAGATAGATAGATAGATAGATACAGTAGATACAGAGTGTGTAACCGAGACTGCATTGACGTGTAAATATATACACATATTTAAGAGGGTCGACAGAAAAGTTCATAGGCTGCCTATGAAGGATTGATGTTAGAGCTGTGAAATCTTGCATGCATTAATTTCAACTCTTCCTATTAATAACTGTATTTTTCCTTCCAGGAACTATGTTGAAAAATAAACCTCATTTGCTCATTCCTATGAACTTTCCTCCAATCCTCTTAATATGTAGGCGTGTAAACACGCCAGAAATACAATTTTATCCAGTAATCGATTTTCAGATCTAATTTGATCTTCATCAGAAGGCATGTATATCATCATTCAACCACAAGGAAAGTGTATTTGATAGGTATACATTCGCTCTGAAATGGACGTACTAATTTGCGTATAATTAACACTCGTGTTGGTAATTAAGATATATAGTGAGAAGTTCGTTAGCAGCTGAAGTGTACGACAAAGTTATATCTCTAAAAATACACAGGGAAAATCTATCTGTATTTGCTGTTCATTGTGTCATTCATCGACAACACTTGGCTGCGAAGAAACTCAGCAAGCCACTGAGCAAGTCCTTGCAGGTGGCCATTGATGTCAAAGGAATCTTTGTTGACGGGAATTCTATAATTTTCCTAGTGTCGCCAATGTTCAAAACATTGTAAGTGATGACCAACTCCAAATGTATACCACTCATCTCCGTACGCTACAAGACAACATGAGAGAATGGTTTGTCGACCTTTTGCCGATGGACATCCCAATGTGGATAGCAGATCCCTTCATAGCTAACGTCGATGATTTCGACATTAAATTTCAGGAATAATTCATTGAACTTCAAGCAGATGACATGATCAAAATTAGATTTCCCCAAATAGGTGAACCCCTTTTTGGGATGCAAGAGGAAATTCCGCGTCGATTTCCACACCTACATGCCGAGGCTAAGAGATTTGCTCTGCCTTTTCCAAGCTCATACTTAGTCGAGAGGAGGTTTGGTGTTGTTTCCAGACTGCACAGTAAGGCTCGCAACCGCTACAATGTAATTACAGGTGGAGATCTCCGGCTACATCTTACGAAAATCCAGCCTGACATCAAAGAGTTAGCTAGACTCCATCAAGCTCAAGGGTCCCATTGAAATGAAGTCAAAGTTAAAGTAAGTTGATTTATACGAAAACTTGGATATGCTATTGTTACAAAGCAAACTAACAATTTTTTTATTTGTAGTTGCAGTCTGACTGGACTGGAAACCATCTACTACAATTCAATTACTCATTTGTTATATATATTTTACCATTTATTAATAAATATACCCTCCTGCGTGGTCATGAAAACCCTCTTCTGTGGTCTCAAAAAGCAGAGGGGACATCGAGTTAGATATCAACATTTATTCTGTCCGTTTCATTAAAGGGAAAATTGGAAAGCTTTGAAATGATATAATTGCCACTTTCTTCCAGATAAGAGCACTCTTTGGATAGACAGAGTTGCTCTTGTATATATGTTCAAAATAGCTGGTATCGCCTGGTGGGAATATAACAAATTCAGCGGGTCCTTATTCATAAAAAAGAACATTTGTGTTCCTTTTTTTGAAATTTATATATTTCCTTTCAAGGAATGTATTTATACTCTCAGCTGCCTGCAATGGTATCTTTGGAATATTGTTAAATTTTCAGTAATCTACTGATATCTAAATCAGTAGTATATTGAAAAATGGAAAAATAGGGGGGGGGGGGGGGGCGGTTCATGATTTCGAGGGACAAAAGGAGGCGTTTGGCCTAAATGGGTTGAGAATCTGTGGTCTAGAGAGAGGATTCCAACAGAAGTAGCGCCAACTGCCGACGTATCTCTTGCTCTGGCCATCATCAGGACAGTGTTTTCCCTGAATTTAATGCAGCAAAGCTTATATAATACTACGGGATTTGGTAGGTCCTATTGTTCACGAAATCCATCCAATAGTGCTGACAGGAAGAAAATGGCGCACGTAAAGTCGTGAAGGATGCAAGAATCATCCTTTAAATGAAAGAGGTGATAGGTGCGGCATAGAATCTACGGACACGGAAAAAATAGAATATTATAGGTAGTTTAGATAGTAACTGAAGAATTTAAGGAGGAAGAGCGTTTCACTACGACAGAAGAGCTAGGAATACAATGCACATGGACAGCATAAGAAATAGTCCCACATTAAGTTCCCATACAACAGGGGCGTGCAACAGGTGCCCCGCGGGCCACAATTCGGCCCGCCAGAGCAGTCAGAGTAGTCCGCGATGACCGTTTTTAATTTTTACCTTGTAGGCTTATTTAGAATTCTTTTCGTAACCGTAATATAATCTTCTGTTAATTGACCTATACTAAAGGACTTCACTGATAGGGTTGTGTGTGTTATAATTTCCCAGTTCCATGTTATGGAAAGAAGTTGTGGTGAATCTTTGGAATAGTACTTAATAAATATTAATGGCCCTAATAGTTGTTCCAATGTTTAAAAGTGGCCCGCCAATGGAATATGTTTCACACCCCTGCCATAGTTATGAAGAAACGGAACTAACTAGGTTAAGAATCCTTTTTAGAGCGGTGGATGATGTTTCCATTTTAACAGTATTCCAGGGTGACAGTTTATTTGTAATGTTTGTTCATACTGGCAGCTTACACCTTCTTAGCTCTGTTGAGGAAATACCAAGGCTACTTTGTGACAGCTAGTGCTTGTCACAACATTCTAATGGGACGTATGGCTGGAGTTTCATCAGATTAAGTCTGCATATATGGTGGTCAATTGGGAAACGATTGCCGATCAAATCAAGAATATGGACATCAATGGCCTGCCCACCTCTCCTATCTCAATGACTAATGCTACAAATATCTCGAAATTGATGAGAATGTTGTACACCCACACAAATATCCTATAAATTCTCATACACTGACTGCATCAATTTACATATTTACACACATCCAAAAATTTCGCTACACACCCAAAACATCTAAGAAAAAATATTATTTTATTCTATGTAAAAATATATCATGTAAATTAAACAGCACACATCCATAAAAACAGACAATACACATACCTACACGATCAAAAATAAAATACACCTACACCTAAACACACAGATCCGCACACATATAGCTAACTCTATCACACACATGCACACTAATACACACATACACATGACACGTCTATCCCCCCACACTCGTTTATTTTTGAATACCAGACTTAGTTGTAGACAGACAACCGGTCAGTCAATAGCTATCATGTAACAACTCGCTAGACGTGGGCTATCCGTTTGATCATTTTGCTTGTTCTCTTTCCGTTTTCTACCCCATTCTTCATCTATTCTTTCGAAGTGAGACTTCAGCATTCAGCAATCAGAAGAAGAAGGTTGGCGTAAAAGTCGAACTTGCTATCTCCAATTCGGTATTCGTGCCAATCCTTACTTGTCGTCATGAATCTTGGGGAATGATCGAAAGAATACGATCCCGAATACAAGCGCCAAAATGGGGTTCCTCTGAAGGGTCTTTGGAGTAACGTTACTCGATAGAGTGCGTAGTTCGGAGATCAGAGTGTCACTCCAGGTAGAGCCGCTACTTATCCAAATTGAGAGATCACAGCTCCGATAGTATGGGCATGTGGTTAGAATGTCTCAGGAAAGAATCGCTGGACAGATTTTATGGGTAAAACCAATTGGCAGGAGACCCAGGGTTAGACCACGACCAAAATGGTTGAATATCATCCATGAACTTGGCTGGTCTCACTTGGAGATCCAGCCGGATTAGTTGGAGACGGCTGCTTCTGACAGGACCTGTTGGAAGGAGTGTTTGGGGACTCTTCCCCCCACGACCCTCTCAGGAATATGTGGGCGAAGAAAAATAAGAGAAGAGAGAATTGTTCAAAACGTCGAGAATGAGTTTTCGCTTCTAAGAGTCATATCTTTTATCCTCTTCTATCTTGTTTTCAGGTTTTGTTTATATATATATATATAATGTATAATAAACAATACAATATAATTACCTCATTACCAGAGGTTTCCCGAATAAGACGAATACGAAAAACGTCCCCATTCGTTCATCGGACAAGGCAATTTAAAACATATTTAAAGTATGTTTTAAATTGCCTTGTCCGATGAACGAATGAAGACGTTTTTCGTATTCGTCTTATTCGGGAATATATATATATATATATATATATATATATATATATATATATATATATATATATAGGTACGTTATTCCGGGTTGAATCGGAGGTAACCACAGTAAGTAAGGTACTCAATACATAGCAGAGTATAAAAGTTTTAATATAGAAGAGATTCTACAGGACTAGAACTGTTTCATTCATTAGAAATCATCAGGAATCTGATGATATATATATATATATATATATACACACATCGGGTATATATATATATATATATGTGTGTGTGTGTATATATATATATATATATGTATTTATATATACCCGGTGTGTTGGTTGGCTGGCTGGTTGGTTGGTCCGATGTCAGATGACATGTTTGAAATCACATAGAGAAAAAGGGGGTGGGAGAAAGCACAAAAGAAAGATACAGAGGAAATTAACAAATGGATTGAAGGAAGAACACTCATGCTGATCAAAGTGGCTGGCGAAGTATGACAGGGATAGAGAATAAAATAGATAAACCTTAAAGCAAGAGCACACGCGAGCTCACACACATACATATATGTATACGCTAACATGAATAGTTTCCTATCTTACCAATACAAATCTTTCCATTTAAGACTTTTGTGAAAGTATTTCTAATGGAATACATTTTATTTTGATTAATTAACGTAGAATTTTAAGGGATTTACTAAAATCACTGATTATTTTATTATTATTACTCTGCACATAGACACATAAGTTATTGTCTGTTTGTATTTTTTTTACTCAGTCTTCGTTATTTCTGAAGAATGAAATAAACATATAAGAAAATGTATATTCCTTTTCTTAAATTATTTCCTTTCGCTTTTTCACAAACCGCTGCTTTATTTAATGATATGTTTGCAATATAATAAATGAATTGTTTTAGTCAAATGCAAGCATAATGATTTCATTCATGTTTTTATTAATACATTATGATTTTTAGGATATATTTATCTACTGGTACACACTGTGGTCCACCTATTCTTCCAAATTCACCTGTTATATGACGGCTAACACTCTAGTATGCATATGATATATAATAATAAGAAATCATCAGGGCTTTCATGATGATTTCTTACGAATGAAACAGTTTTAGTTCACGCACACACACATGTATATATATGTACTGTTTACGTTGTATGGTTTAACTGATAACGAGCATTTTGTTATGAAGGGTTTAAAAGTTGGTGTTAGAAGATGAGACATGATTCAAAATGTGTTCATGTAATATAGTTTAGGGTTAGGCTAGATAATTAAGACAAACCTCAAAAGATTTTAAAAGAGGTGAATATTAAAATGTAATTTTTCAATAGAGAACATTTTTCACATCATAAAACTAAAACCTTTTTGACAAAACCTCCAAATAAAAACAAGAATATATATTTCCATAGTAAAGTAATATCTAAACCTTTTGATTCCCTTGACTGAATTGGAAAATAACGGAGGTAATCCGCTCTCCCCATCTCTCATTATTACGAGCAAATAGGGGACATGCATTGGCAGCCCCGCGTCCCCGGAGGGCAGATAGGTAGCTGGGTTTGTGATCCAGTCATTCCGAGCAGCAGACCGTGATATTCTTATTTTTATGTTGTCTTTACAATTAGTGTTATTGATATTGCTATTGTCTGCAGCTTTCTTGTCCGCATCTTTCCTAACATACGTCTGTGTAGAATTTCCGTCTGTGTACAGCATGAGGTAACATATAATCTGTCTTGCAACGCTCACTCTTTCACTAGCTCTTGGTATCCGGGATGCGATGCATCATAAATCGATTGCCTGGCTGTTTTCTAAGTCCACTGAACTACGTGTTCAGATATCCACCCCAGTGCCGGATTTAGGACAAATGAGACCTTGTGCTAGTTATGAGGCGCCTTACTTGGGCCCTGAGGTAAACAATTGTTTTAGCAGGAAGATGGGCTCCCCTGGCCAACAGGGTACTGTGCTTAAGCACGCCTAAGCATAATGGTAAATCTGGCACTGACCGCCCCTATTTTCAAATCATATTGAATCTACTCAATGCATGGAATCTTTTCCCGGATTCTGTGGTATGGAGAACCCTGAGTCGGTCGAACTTGTGATAAGGCTGTGGCCTAGAGATTTTCATGATCAGCTTGGGAGACAGAAGAAGTACATAGAGGAATCGCAAACACAAGGTTCTAAAAACCTTCGCTAAGTACAAACCACTACCTCCCTACGGACAACTGACGCTGCACACCAACTTGGTGTAATCTCATACATGTGTCTATGCGAATTAGTTTTTGCAATTAATTAATTACTTTTTTTATTAATTACTTTTTATAATTATAATTATTCACTTTTCGTAATTGTTTACTTTTTTATAATTATTTACTATTGAGATTATTTTCCATTTTTTAATATTTGTTATAATTATTCTTTATAGTTATTTAATATTAAGACTTTTAAATAATTTCTGTAATTACTATCATCTTAGTTGTTATTGCTATTTATCCTAAAAATGTATATAGCAATGCATCTCTTTAATAGATTAACCACCATGCAACGCTGATTTCGACCAACAACCTCAACAGCGCAATCCGATCTTGGTTGAAGGCATTAACCTAATGCAGGCATGGGCAAACTTTTTCGAGAAGCAGGCCGCATGAGATATGGCTCATCATCAGGCAAATTTACATTCGTGCCCATATTTAAAAAAAGGGTGGTAACTCAGGTTGTTTTAATTTGTTTCTTCAGAATTCGTACACGTTGTTTTCCACGATCGTAAAAATGATAGAAAGATAAATTACGACTGAAAAGTTGGGGTAAAAAAATCAGAAAGATTTCACTCAGGTGACTTAGGCGAGCCATTCAGAAAGCTTCGCGGGTTGCATGCGGCCTGTGAGTCGCAAGTTGTCCGTGACTGACCTAATGTTTTGGGCTGGGTGTGCGATAGGCTGTAATTGGTAGCATCACATATCAACCCTTGGCAAGAATGTGGTAACTGTCAAACGCGCATATCTCTCCTCTTGACTGTACATACTAACCCACAATGCAAAGCATTGTCGATCACGTTAGCATACAAAGGTGATGCCGTGGTAGTGATAGCATGGCTACCAGGCTGCCTCCGTATCATTGATTCTTTGTTTATATTTTGCTGAGTCCCAGTAAGGATGACTTAACTAAATCTTTTACGTTCATACCATCTGATGATGTCGCTGATTGTTTTGCATCATAGTCTGATGACGTAAACTTACCTCAGAAATACATATGATGCAACAATAAAGGAAATGATAAGAATCCGACCTTCTCATATTTTCATTGATATATATATATATATAATAGTACCACTGATGCTGCTGCAGATGTGCAACGAAAGAACTTTGTTAGACTATATATATGTGTTTATATTTATATTATATCTGTATTTTTGACCGTTGGTCAGTCAATGATAAACATTGAGGACCAAATGAATTAACTGTGGAAATATAAAAGATACAGAAGCGAAAACCAACCAAACAGTGGCAATATTATTACAACAATATGACCCTCCCCAAGTATAACAATATATCTATATTTATATATATCTATATATATACGTGTGTTTGTGTGTGTAATGGCGATTAAGTTAATGAGAAACTGCGCTGTTGTTCTCAATCTACGTGAACATTCACACTACCAATTCATTCTTTTACACATGACTCTATTTACTATACATGATTAGGTATCCTGGAATAATGTTATTTCCATTGTCATATATGAATTGTTGATTTTTCTCTGACACACACAGACTATAAACCTATATTAGTCGCCACCTTAACGTCCTTCAATGAAATTATTGCCGAACCATAATATTTAATTAAAAGTATTATTATTCAATCAAGCATAATTTATTAAATCTACTGTTTGCTTTGTTGGCTGGTTTCATTCAGTAACACAATAGCATATTTAAGCATGAGTTCACATAAGAGAAAAAAGCGGTCTGTATTCCTAAAATATTCCATTAACCAATTGAGAAATATTTCTCCCCAAAGCTTATCATGTGATAATGCAGTTATTCCTCCTTGGAGTAGCAAAAGGAGTCAAATGACAACCATGATGCGTCGCGTTATTTGGTGGATTGGCAGTATCGGTAGAGGGTCAGACACCATGCTTTCCAGCATAGTTACGTCCCTTTACGATCTGAGTTCAAATCCCGCCGAGGTTGACTTTGCCTTTCATCCTTACGGGGTCGATAAAATAAAGTACCAGTAATGCACTGGATAATTGCTGCCTTGTGCCTAAAGTAGAAACAGTTATTTGGTTCGTCACTTAATCTTATGAGTGTAAAATCCCTCTCTGTTCTGCTTTAATATTAATCTTCTTTGAGTAATGGTTTCTTATTTAAAGTAATAATAAAGTAATGGTTTCTTATTTAGGCACAAGGCCAACAATTTTACGGGAGGGGAAAGTCAAATACATCGAACCCAGTGCATTACTGGTGCTTTATTTTATCGACCCCGTAAGGATGAAAGGCAAAGCTAAACCCACTATGCTTTGTAGCATAGAATTACGGCCCTTCATGATCTGAGTTCAAATCCCGCCGATGTTAACTTTGCCTTTCATCCTTACGGGGTCGATAAAATAAAGTACCAGTCACGCACTGGGGTCGATTTAATCGCCTTTCCCCTCCCCCAAAATTGCTGGCCTTGTGCTTATACAAGAAACCATTATTACTGGCAGTATCGTTAGAGGGTCGGACGCCATGTTTTGTAGCATAGAGTTACGGCCCTTTATGATCTGAGTTCAAATCCCACCGAAGTTAACTTTGCCTTTCATCCTTACGGGGTTAATAAAATAAAGTACCAGTAATGCACTGTGGTAATTGCTGGCTTTGTGCCAAAAGTTGAAACAATTATTTACTATTACAGCATAATTCCGCTTTCATCTCTAATGAAAATATGTTGAAATTTAATGACTAGTTTCCTCAATTCTGAAAGATTTTCAGTTGGATTCTTGAAGAATAGATGAACAATTGTTTGCAGCGTAGCTATTCTCTTACCTACTTCAATGCGATTGTTACGCATGGAATATCTTTGCTCATAAATCTGCTTAATCAGAGATAACCTGGGTATAAACAGCAACAATAACAATAACAACAACAAATATAACAATTACTACTAACTTGATAGCGTCTATAAATGTTTCTTAATGATATTGTTTGAATATCTTGTTCTTACGTGGAGGTGATAGCTGTTTCAGGGCTCCTTAATAGACCTTTGACTTTTAGTTAAGTATATTGTACTTCTGTGACATGTTCAATTGTTTTCATTGTATCGTTTAAACGGATGACGGTGAACATATCTACTACATATGAAGTACCCTCTATAGATTTCGACAATCAGTTTTCAGTTGTTCGTTCAACTGTACGTTCATCTTGTGAATAAGGTGAAGGTGGCTAAGAATTCTACAGGCATGCATGCCCTTAACGTAATCCCGAAACCGAGTTTGTGTGACACAATACACGAAAAGACTAGACTTTAGAATTACTGGCACAATCATCCAAATGGATTCCACACAGTTTTTCTCCCAATTTCACTCAGGTTACCAAACAAATGCACGTCATGCAAATTAATCTGGTTATTTTATTTATGTACTACGCCCTGCTTGGTACGAATAATAACACTATAATAATATTGCTCTCTAGACAGAATGATGAGGTTAATTATCTTCTTATGAGGATACAATAATCTGTGAATGTATAAAGATAGTTTTTTTTATGTTTTTTTCTGCAGAGAAAGTAAAGGAAAGTTTTACAATGGGGTTTTATAAAAAAAACTGTTATTATATCTAAATTAAATTTATCTAAAATACTTTAATATATGCTATGTTCTAACATATATATTGTTTGAATTATTTTACCAAACTTAAATGCACATCATGCAAAATATACTGATTACTTAGGTTACATTTTAGATCCTACTTGTCATATATAGACACTTAGAGATGGTTATCTTCTAATGAGGAGGCAATGACCTCAGAAATGCATAAATATAATCTTTTGTTTCCTGTCTAAAGAAAAAGTAATGAGAAGTATTTACACTTCTTCATCTTTTAAAGCGAAAGTTTCTAATTAAAATAAGGTAATTAAATTTTTCCTAAATCGCTTCCTTCTTTCTACATATCAATTTTAACCCTCATCTCAAACTTATATATATCATTATGTATCGTTATGTACCACATCTAATTTCTATATCACACACTTATTATTATTATTATTATTATTATTATTATTATTATTATTATTATAAAGGCGGTGGATTGGCAGTATCGGTGGAGGGTAGAACGCCATGCTTTATAGCACAAAGTTACGTCCCTTTACAGACTGAGTTAAAATCCCGCCGAGGTTAACTTTGCCTTTCATCCATACGGGGTCGATAAAATAAAGTACTAGTAATGTACTGTGTAATTGCTGGCCTTGTGCCAAAAGTAGAAACAATTATTATTATTATTAGGGTTATGGGTAGAGTATAAATCTAGACATGACAGAGTTGGCCAATATCTACACTGGTTAATATGTCGGCATTATAAAGTCAAAACTGCTGACAAGTGGTACAAACATCACCCTGAGGCTGTAACTGAAGGAGAAAATGTAACGATTCTTTGAGACTTTCTTGACATACTGACAGAACCATCAAAGCTAATAGACAGGATATTATTGTAAAATACCAACATAACTAAGTCTGATTATTGATGATGCATGGATATATATATATAATGTATATATGTATATATATGTGTATATATATATATGTATGTGCGTCTGTGTACGTGTGTGTGTATTTGTGTGTACGTGTATGTATATGCATGTGTGTGTATGTGTATATATGTATATATATATATATATATAAACTCTACATATAATCAATATAGTGTGTTACCTGGCTTACTAATGTATACAGTGAGTTTATTTGCCCTAGGTGTCAGGAAAACATCCGGCCAAAAATGGAAACAAAACTGAAGGATGAGGAAAACAAACCATAATAATAATAATTGTTTCTATTTTTGGCACAAGGGCAGCAATTTGAAGGGAACGGAAAGTCGATTAAATCGAATCCAGTGCGTGACTGGTATTTTATTTTATGGACCCCGTAAGGATGATAGGCTAAGCTAACCTCGGCAGGCTGTTCGACACTCTACCGATACTGCAAATCCAAATGATAATGATAATAACAATAATAACAACAATAATAGTAATAATAATAATAATAATAATAATAATAATAATAATAATAATAATAATTATAGAAATAAAAAATTATAGAAAAAATTATAGTCGAAAAATTATAGAACAGAACACAGACAGAAGCAAACGCAACAACAAACACAAATTTCAAAAGTTTTGAACACAACAACCCCTACTTCCCTTAGCAGCAGCAGCAACAACAACACTAGTAACCGATGTTACTGGTCTTGTAAAACAAAAAACGCAAAGGAGAAAAACAAACAAAAAAAGAAAAAAAAACTAAGTCAGACATTCAAACATTACAATGAAACTTATGTTTATTTTTGTTTTTTTTAGGTTTTTATCTATTTGTTTGTTTATTTATGTTCGTCTACAGTGTGATGGTGCCACGCTAAAATCACCGGGGGTGATGAAATCACCGGTAGTTATGTAACCATACATTCACCAATCCTCGATATGAGTGCTTAAATGTCGAACCTAAACAGTTCGAATAACGGTGGAGACTGGAATGTCATGTGACAGACTCTCACCCAGCAGGTGCTCCCTGGCCCAGCAGCAGGGACCTGGCTGTCATCCAAATACTGCTGGTGTTGGAGGAAGAAGAAGAAGGAAAGGGACCAGAACCAACTGGACGAAATAATTGAATAGAACTGTTATGCAATGTTACCTGAAGAGTAACCCAAAGGAAAAAACGCTATAGAAAACGGATGCATAACATCTGGAACGAGATTGGTCTATTTAAATTAGATGAACAAAAATTGGCCGGGCAGGCTCGGGTAATAAGAACTAATGGGTGGATAAGCGAGCTGGAACTGGAGAAGCTGAGCATAGAGATTAGGTTGGAAATGGAGAGTGGATTATGGCAGGCAAACGAGCCAGTGGGAAATGAAGGTGAAGAGGTTGAGAGAACGGAGGAACCATCCGAAGCAGACAATGATCTGAATGCTGAAAAAAATAATACCTGGAACAAAGATACGGCCATTGAGGAAATGAATGCTGGCGGGCTAGGACAAGATTTGGTTGATATCCTAAACTTAGTGGTAGATGAAATAAACAATGATAGTGGGAAACCTATGAATCTAAGATTTGTAGACAGGAAAAAGTTAAAAGAAACAACAGCTAAGGTAAACAAAGTCATCCCATACCTTGAGGCGAGGAGCCGTCACCAGTGCAACAATATCCTCAAAGCAACAGCAAATGCGGTGGGGAAATTACTTGGCATAAAAGCGAGAGGAAACAATAAACAAGAAAGATCAGAACCTTGGTGGAAGAAACGACTGAATGGTCAAATCAGGGAAATGAGAAATGACATTGGAAAGTTTGAGTCCCTACTGAATGGGACACTAAAAAACATAGACACTAAAATAAACTGGAAATAAAGTACAAAACTAGGAGGAAAAAGCTAAATATTATCATAGAGGAACTGAAGCAATGCATTGTAGCAAAGAGTGCAAAGATTAGGCGATACGAGAGCAGAGTCAGTCAGTATAGACAGAACCGCATGTTTGATAACAGCCAGAAGATGTTTTTTGGACAGCTTGAGGGGAAAGAAAGAGGCAACGACTTGATCCCTGAGGCGGAACAAACTAAGACATTCTGGAGAGGAATATGGGAGCAGGATGTTAAACATAATGATCAGGCAGTGTGGATTGAGACAGTACAAAAGGAGATTAGTGAACAGGCACACCAACAAACTGATTTGAGTATCACAGTTGAAATTCTTAAGGGGCAGGCCAAAAAACTAACCAACTGGAAATCACCAGGCCCAGATGTGTGCAGGGGTATTGGATTAAAAATATAACATCCCTCCACCCGAAACTGACAACCATGTTCAATGACTGCTTGATGTCAGGTGAGGTACCAGAGTGGTTGACAAAAAGTTATCACAGTTCTGGTAATGAAAGACCGAATCAAGGGAATTGATGTTACCAACTATAGACCTATCACATGTCTGTCCGTAATGTGGAAACTGTTAACAAGCATTGTGTCTGAGTAAATCTACCATCACCTCCACATAAACAACTTGTTACCGGACGAACAGAAAGGATGCCGAAAGAAGTCCCGTGGTACAAAGGACCAGTTACTTATTGATAAGATGGTAATGAGGAATTGCAAGAGGAGACACACTAGTCTTGCCATGGGATGGATAGACTACAAAAAGGCATTTGACATGGTACCTCATTCTTGGATCACCAAAAGCCTAGAGATCTTCAAGGTGGCAGATAACATCAGACAGTTGTTGAGCAAAAGTATGAATTCCTGGAAAACAGAGTTAACATCGGCTGGAGAATCCTTGGGAGGCGTGAAGATCAAGAGAGGTATCTTCCAGGGAGATAATCTGTCCCCTCTGTTGTTTGTCCTTGCCCTGATGCCCCTGACCATTATACTGCGAAAAGTGAGAGCAGGATACAAGTTGAGAAAGGGAGAGCTTACCATCAATCACCTCCTCTTCATGGACGATCTTAAGCTCTTCGGGAAGAGTGAGAAGGAGTTGGATGTGCTTGTTGACACTGTCCGTATTTTCAGCAATGATATATGTATGCAATTTGGTATTAGTAAGTGTGAAGTCCTTGTGATGAGGAGGGGTAAATTGAGCAGAAGCAACGGAATCCTGGTACCAACAGGTGAGATGATAAAGGAAATTGGCACTGAAGAAGGATATAAATATTTAGGTGTTCTGGAGGCTGATGACATCAAGAACATAAAAAAATGAAGGAATTGATAAGATCTGAATACATCCGGAGAGTAAGGAGCGTATTAAAATCATATCTGAACAGTAGGAATGCCATAAGTGCAGTAAATTCCCGAGCTGTGTCTATTATTAGCTACAGTGCGGGAATTCTGAAATGGAATGTTGTTGAACAAAAAGAAATGGATAGGAAGTCTAGGAAGCTATTGACTATCTACAACATGTTCCACAAGAGGAGTGATGTCGATAGACTCTACTTAAGGAGATCTGAAGGTGGAAGAGGTCTTATCAGCATAGAGGACTGTGTTCAGATGGAGAAAAACAACCTACACAAATACGTGACTGATAGTAGGGAGCCAATGCTCAGAATTGTACTGAAGGAGAGGACAATAGACCAGGGGATGTCCAAGGAGGAAATAACAAGGAGAAAGAGCAACTTTCATGAAGAATCCCTTCATAGTACCTTCTTTGAGAAAACTGAATTTAGAGATCCACAGACATGGAACTGGTTGAAAAGAGGAGACCTTAAGAAGGCTACAGAAGGAATGCTAATGGCTGCGCAAGAGCAGGCCCTCAAAACGAAGTGGCTGAAACACCATATTTACAAGGAGTAGGCTAGCCCGCTGTGTAGGATCTGTGGAGGGAGAGAGGAGACTGTGGCTCACATTGTATCCGAGTGTAAACACCTAGCCTAGACTCACTATAAATGCCGGAGACATGATGTGATGGGCAGGGTGATCTACTGGCACCTATGCAAAGTAAACAATTTACCACATTCTGAGAAGTGATAGAAAACGATCAGGTGAATGTGCTGTGGGATTTTAGGATACAGACGGACAAGAAACTGGATCACAATAGACCTGACCTGGTGGTTTTGGACAAGGAAAAAAGATCATGTTTGATTGTGGATGTAGCCTGCCCATTCGACACGAGAGTGCAAGAGAAGGAGAGGGAGAAAATTAACTGATACCAGGACTTAAAGTGGGAGGTAAAAAGGAACTGCCATGAAGTCAAAGTGGTCACGATTGTCATAGGCGCACTAGGTACTATCTCAAAGAGTTTCCAAGGATGGTTAAAGAAAATTGGTCGCGCCCCGCTTTTTGGAACACTTCAAAAGGCATGCTTGCTGGGAACAGCAAGAACCCTCCGATACGTCCTAAATATCTGAGGCTGCAGGTAGTGGCTTGATATTCATTTCAACAAATTTTCCAGTTAAATAACATCAATGACTGAGACTCAAAGAACAATAATAATAATAATAATAATAATAATAATAATAATATATATATATATATATATATATATATATATATATATATATATATATATATATATATGAAAATGTTTGACCCCGACGGCAGAGCTCAAGCCGTTTCGACGGCTTGAGCTCTGCCGTCGGGGTCAAACATTTTCCTATTACCCACTCTACTACCCTAAGTATTGAGTACTCTGGCGTGTTATGGTCCATCTGGTTCCTTACCCCATCTCCTTCGTTATATATATATATATATATATATATATATATATATATATATATATATATATATATATATATATATATATATATATATAAAATAAATTATCTATTTATGTTCATGTATGGAAAAATACTTTTTGTTTATAAATAAGCATTTAGAAATCCGTAGCTATGCAAAAACACCGGCGGCTATCACCACCTGGCCTCATTCATACAGACGAGAAAACTTTATATTCTCGCCTGTTTTCAAGTCTAGCTGCAAGAGCGGGGGGATCGTTTTGATGAAAACCAGTTCAGTTCGAAATGCATCGACAATTGTCCCCCCCTTGCTTCTGCTGGACACCGCCGATGTTTTTTGTATAGCTACTGCTATCTAAATGTTTATTTATAAACGGTATTTCTTTAGAAATACGAAATTCCAATATATATATATATATATATATATATATATATATATATATATATATATATATATATATATATATATATATATAGGAACGTGTAGGACCCCGAGGGCTGAGCTCAAGCCGTTTCGACGGCTAATTCTGGACCAGAATTAGCTGTCGAAACGGCTTGAGCTCAGTCGTCGGGGTCCGACTCGTTCCTATTAACCACTCTACTACCCTAAGTATTGAGTACTTTGATGCGTTATGGTCCATCTGGTTCCTTACCACATTTCCTTCGTTATATATATATATATGAAATGAATGAATTGTGTAATACCCTTTTCTTACCAAATGCGTAGAAGGTCGATATATTAACCCCCCAGGAAGGGGCACAGAGCATAATCTTTTAAATTATATATATACAGTGGCGGTGAAACTGGGTGGGGTCGAGTGGGGGCAAGCCCCCCTCCAATGATTATGTTTTCTCCCCAAACTAGTAAAATACTATTTGGATATGCGTAGAATTGATGGACATGCTATGTTTATCACATATCGAAGTTTTCTGACCATTTTAAAGTGCAAAGATCTAAACTAATCATTACAACTAAATTGTCTAAATTTGCTCCCCCTCCATTCATAAATACTTCCACTTCCCCTGCTAATACAGCTGAAACCAAATTTGGCTGAGGGATAAATGCAGATAGAAAGACAATTCAAAATCTCATTTCGTGTGCCTTTTTCTCGGCAAAGTTTTTAACCAATTTTAGCTAAACCACGCGATGAAGCCTGAGCATATTCAATTGTCATAGTTGCCAAGCCAACAAGTCTCTCTTGCAATATTGTAAAGTGAGTGAAAGATTTTATAAGCTTGAGCTGTGAGAAACTACTCTCACCACTTGCCACTGATACTGGAAGTGTGAGAAGGATCCTCAATACAATGGCAACATTAGGGAAACTAGCAGAAAAACCACCCTTCAGGTGGTTTTCTGCTAGCATGTGTAGTGTGTATATTGATATTATACACAAACATATATGCATGTAAATAAAATCGTAATTGACAATATACACAGAAATTGAACGAAGACTGTGTTACACTGTCTTCTGTAATCAGTAACGTAATCCATGA
Source organism: Eledone cirrhosa (assembly GCA_964016885.1). Taxonomy (NCBI): domain Eukaryota; kingdom Metazoa; phylum Mollusca; class Cephalopoda; order Octopoda; family Eledonidae; genus Eledone; species Eledone cirrhosa. Next base: position 181,357,797 of record OZ024741.1, read on the forward strand.
TACATTTAAAAAAAGACGATATTATATATAAACTGCATTGGGAGAAAATTAGTGACGGAAATATATGCGATTATAAGTGTTATAATATAACGGCCGCTAACCGGAAGTGTTGACATTTTAAAGAAGTGAATCTTTAAATAAGCTATAAAATATATTTAATCAACAGCCACGAAACTTAGTAGATAAATTATGTAATATTCATTCATAATTTATTCAAAGTAATCCAACTTATTAAAAAAAATATATATTCTGGATGCAGTCCCGCATTCCTTTCTTTATTATAGTTAAGATTATCCAAAGGATTTTGCTGGTTCTTGTCAGACTGAATCTACCCGATTATTTGTCTCTGTATGAAATAAACCAGGATAAAATCGACCCTCAATAAAACTAAAATTTATTTATTTATTTTTCAAAATCATTGCTGATTTGGAGAAATGCGCCCCATGAAATCAGTGCCCTAGTTCGCCTATATGGTAGCGCCGGTCCTGGTATTAGTAATAATTAGGTAAAGATATCCTAGGTATAAAACAACTCAAGTTCGTAGGGCGAGTTTTAATATAATTATTAAGGCCAATTACGACAATGGCACCATACCAGGTATGTACGCTTCATTAGTCCGGAGCACCAACTTTTTCAACCGGTGCCGATGAAAATGAACATTGTATGGTTGTAATCACTAAAGAAAGAGCCCTCAATATGTATTCCCTAGGAATACGCGTAATAACAAAAATACGTACATACAATCACCCACACACACCGAGCATCATAATAAACATTAGCAGAACATTCCTAGCTCTAGTAAATAAACACTTTTTACCTAGCCACCCTTACAGGAAAGCGCTCAACAAACACAAATTTAAAGTTAGTTTTAACTCAATGTCCAATTTTAAATCAATTATAACCAGTAAGTCACCATTACCCAACCTAGCCGGATGCTCACGTAGGATCAGAAAAGCTTGTCCTCTAGTGGGGGAATGTAAGACAGAGGCCATAGTCTACGAGGCAAGAGGGAAATCTTCAAACCCAGACGTCACCACCAACCTCAAGCCGTACATCGGTCTTATGAAACGACAGTTTAAAGACGGTTACAACAACCACGCGGCGTCGTTTCGTTAAAGGAGAAAAGGTATACGACAAAACTAATGATTGTAACATAAACTGGAAGATAGAAAAATGGAAACCCTATATTTAATGGATCTAAGAGATGAGGAATTCAAGAGATGGCTTACATGAAAAAATTCATTGGATCCAAACTCATGCCTCAACTCGAGAAACGAGATATGTCAGCCATGCCCGCATAGAACAAAATATATATTCCGGTTTTGGTCACCAAATAACCAGTCATCCACCAATCGCCAAGGATAACATGATCCAAGACCTAATTTTTTCAGAAACCGAATAACCAAACATTCCAGATAAAAGACTGCCAGCATGCTTGACCTCTCCTGTACCGATTTAAAAGATATATGCGCGCGCACGTGGGCTTCGATACATGTAGATACATATATGTGTGTCTGCTTGTGTACGAATGCCTCGTGTGTGACAGTGTGTGCACGTATTTTGATTTCTACATGTATCCCGAGGGATGCTTTTTCAGGAGAAACTTTACTGATGTATCACCGGCGGTGACTTTTCGATCACTGACGAACAAAACAAGATTAACTTGCTTCGGGAAACTCCGAGTACCTAGAAAGATATATTCCAGTTTGCCATGTATACACACACACACACACACAGACGCACACACATATATATATATATATGCATAACGTCTGTCTGTTTATCTTTTACATCATCTCTGGTTCTCCTAGTCCTCATCTGTATCTGTTATCTTTTCCCTTAACTTTATCACTATCTACGCAGTTATCAGAGATTGAATCAGATAACCTATAATTCCAGAGTTCTAGAGATAACGTAGCGACAACAAATCCAAATTAGAAATTAATTCTGAACAATTTCTAAAGGATTTCAAAACAATAGTTTTTCTCTGAAGATAGCAGCAGTTATAATTATTTTATAATGATTAGACATTTTTCTGAAACACAAGTCGATAATTTGGAATGATTTGTGGCTAATTTGAATTTGTAACAAAGAAAAATAATTTCCATTAAATTGGCATGGCTGTGTAGGCATAGGCATTGTTGTGTGGTTAAGATGTTCGCTGTGCAGCAACGTGGTTTCAGGTTCAATCATACTGTGTGGCACATTGTGTGTGTTCTAGTATAGCTTCTACGAATGAGTTGTGAATAAAATTAGGTAGGTGGAAACTGAGCGGAAGCCCATCGTGTATATAAATATTTGTGTCTGTGTTTGCGTATGTGTCACCACGTATTTCTTCACATTGAAATCCCTTAAAAATATGGTGCCATTTGTTTATATCAGCTTAGTAGTTCCACAAATGAAATTCAGTGGAATAAGTACCATACTTTTAAACAAAAGTGAGGGTTGGCGACAGGAAGGGCATCTGACCATAGAAGACTGCGTCAAAAACGTTTCGTCCATCTCATAACTACACGGGGAAGAGGGCGTAAAACGATGATGACTGTGATAATGACTATGATGATGATGATGGTGATGATAATGTGGAGCCGCATTCTAGAATCAGGGCTTCTAAGATAAATAAAACCTACTTACGACTATTGGTTGTAAATAGTTTAGTTATACATACATATAACTAATGTCTTAAAACATTTATGTCACTTTTGATATTCAGATTGCAACAGGTGTGATAGATAATTGTGGCTACCCAGCTAGCAAATAAAGTAATTGGCTCTATTGATTGTAATGCAAATCAGGTTAAAGAAGCATTTTGCATAATTATATATTTAAAAACTTTACATTTTAAACTGATAGCATATTTGTTTACATTATATATCAGCGTAGATTTAAGCGTAAGAATTAAGTATCATCATCATCGATCGACAGCCACAATCCTCTTCCACCTATTGCAGTTTTCACAGTCAATTGTTGTTTCATAGTCAGGTGATTAGCCCTATGCGGAATTAGAACTCAGAATAGAATGTGCGTACCAGTCCGACGCCTTAACATTTCCTTATACCCACCGCCACTGGATTGGTATTTCATTTTATCGAAACTGAATGGATGAATGAAAGGCCCAGTTGAATTAGATGGGATTTGAACTCAGAGCGCGGAAAGTCAGGACAAAGATATTTCATCAGACGCTCTAACTATTCTCCCAAGTTGCCGCCCATGTTAAAACAGTATAAAGAACTAAACAATTATATATACATGCCAAACTTGCAGTACAAGATGATACGGGAATAAAATAAAAACGTTTTAAGTTAATAAATAAATTATACAGTTCCTCTGTGTTAAAATAGTGAATTGTTGAGAAGTTTCTTATCTATCAAAAGGATTTCTCCTAGCAGCTTTTTACAACCGGATGCCTTTCTTGGTACCAACCAACCCTTTCTGTAGCTTCGTACAGCACGCAGAGATACGGTGTTTCTAATTTAGACTGGATATATGTAGTATATGTTTTAACATATTCCAGGACATTTCCGAGTCAGTTTTCTCCCTCTTGTTTTCAGTCGTTTCTTTATTGTGTCCGAAGTGCGAGGTAGGCAACACGTAGCTTTCAAATAGAAGCGACAATTATGGTTAGCTGGCTGAATTTCTTTTGTCCCAATGGGGTTTATTTTGGGAGTTTATTTTGGGAGAATAAACATGAGTAATATTTTTTGTAAAATTGTTACAAACTAGTAATTCCTCACAATATAGTGTTTCTTATATATTTGATATTTAACAATCTCTAAACCTGTTTCAGCATATTGTGGATCGTCTATATTGGTGCATCAGAGGTGATGAAGAGGTGTGATATCATCCTGGAGTTCTGTAACCAGGCACTGGAGAAAGTAGTTGCCCCGAATCAGTGGAGGATCAGTAACATCGTCCCAGTGCCAAAGAAGGGAGATCTCTCTAACACTAACAACTACAGGGGGATCTCACTGACGTCACTTGTGGCAAAGACCCTCAACAGGATGATTCTTAATAGGATCCAGCCCGAGATGGAGAAACTCAGGGACAAGCAGAACGGCTTCAGAGAGGGAAAATCAACCACCAGTCACATCCTGATGCTGAGGAGGATATTAGAGGGATCTAGAGCAAAGTGCCTTCCTGCGGTCATGGTTTTCATTGACTTTAGGAAGGCCTTTGATTCTGTGAACCGTCACTGCCTGATGAAGATCTTACAGGCTTATGGAATCCTCAAGAAGCCAGTAGACCTGATATCACTGCTCTACACCAACACCCAAGTCATTACACCTGATGGGATGACAGAGTTCTTTGAGATACTGGCTGGAGTGCTCCAGATTTAAGGCAAAAAAGATATCGGATGCTGAATTTGCCGATGACATAGTTTTGGTGACAAACACAGTGAAGGAGGCAGAGAATTTCATGGAGCAGGTGGAGACTGTGTCGATGAGTGTGGGGCTGAGAATGAATGAGATTAAGACAAAATATCTGGTAGACAATATTAAGAAACCAGAGAAGATTACTAATGTAGGCGGGAAGCCGCTAGAATTGGTTGAGGACTTCCTGTATTTGGGAGCAAAGATTGGGAATACGGAAGTTGATGTGGTTGAGAGGAAGAGCAAATCCTGGGCGGCGTGCCAAAGCTTGAGATCGGTGTGGAAGTCAGAACTTCGTAAAGACCTGAAGATCCGCCTCTTCGTTGCTGTAGTGGAGTCTGTGCTGCTGTATGGGTCTGAGACTTGGACACTGACCAAGAAACTCACTCAGATGGCTGAGGATAGCTCTGAACATTAATCAGTATACACTGAGGATGAAGAACTCAGAGCTGTACGGGAGCCTCCAAAAAGTCAGCTCAAAAGTGATACAGAGGAGACCGAGGTTAGCTGGACATGCTCACCGACATCCAGAGTTGACACTGCCCTCAGTGCTCCAGTGAGAGCCCCTGCATGGACCCACTGGAAGAGGAAGACCGAAGTTAACATATGTTGATGCCCTAAGGACAGACACTGGACGCAGGACATGGCAGCGATAATAAGGGACAGAGACCGCTGGAGAGAGCTCGTCCATGGATCTCGGGAATTTTACCCGCCCTAGATAGATAGATATATTGGTGCTTGGACTGCTTTGAGTTATATAGTTCAGACGAAATGAGGATAAAGTTTTTTGTGTTGTTTCGTTTGCAGAAGAGAGAGAGAGAGAGAGAGAGAGAGAGAGAGAGAGAGAGAGAGAGAGGAGAGAGAGAGAGAGAGAGAGAGAGATGAGATAGATAGATAGATAGAGAGGGAGAGGGGGAAGGAGTTAATGTGAGAATGAAGCAAATGAAGTAAAATGATAAAGTTGATATATTTAGCTAAAATACGAGTGAATGATACTTAATTATTTTCCTGCTAAGGCCCAGAGCATTTGATGAGATTTTTTAATGCTTTGGATAATTTCTGTTTGAACATTTTTCTCTTGGTTTCAACCAATTTTAGACACTCCACTTGTTTTTGCTGAAAGGTAAGCAGAGCAATACCTGGCCATCGTATCAGGGGGACTGTATCAGAACAAGAGAGAGAGAGAGAGAAAATTATTTTCTTACGAAAGTCTGGAGAAATTAACTAGACGTAGGTTGTGGTATATTCCAACGCAGACGATGGTCGATATACAAATAAAACAGTCATGTATCTGAAGCCTAAAAGATTATTAAAAATTAAATATATAATAATACGTATAGCATTTTGAATGATTAATTAATCAGTTGTTTGTAAAAACTTAAAAAGAAGAAACAAACATTTCTCATATGCCTCTATCCCTACGTAAGATGAATGAGTCAGTCTTCATACTATTAACCCCATTGACAATATGCTTGTTTATCAACAGCAATTTTTCCGCTTCTGTTTAGTACATGTATATAATTTTAGCTAAAGTGGTGAATTGGCAGTGTTGTTAGAACGTCGGTGAGAATACTTCGTGGTATTCATTCAGGCTCTCTACATTTTGTGTTTAAATCCTGTCGTGGTCACTTTGCCTTTCAAGACCGATAAAAAAGTACCAGTCCAGTAACGAGGTTGAGTCCTACTTTATAACTCCTTCTCACTCCTCTTCTCTCTCCCTCTCTCTCTCTCGATTTCTCTGGAAGAAATCTGCTGTGTTCAGACCTAGAGAGGGGCTCCAAGACATGTCGTATGAAACTACGGCGCCCCAACGCTCCATCAGAAATTATGGGTCCATACATGCATACATCGTTTCAGCTAGAGCCATCTATAGAACATTTAGATGTGACAGGTGGTGTCAGTAGAGTGTTACATAACAAGGGCCGTGGCCTGATCACACTGGGTTGGGTCACCTGGATGAGGGTGTATGTTGTAAAACCCCAAATACGCTGTGACTTTAGTATACAACACTGATGATGAGTCTAAGCATTTGTATCCGTGGATGTATGAAAGAGTTGTGAGTCTCCATATTCTGTATTATTAGTTTGATGTTACCCTAATGACTTATTAGAAAGCAGTTTATATCTCGTCTTTGGTGCCATGCCGTGTATCTCTGACAATATACATGTCACTACATTAGAAATATATAATTTTCAGACATATATATATAATTTACAGCTTCAGGTTGTAAGCATCAACGTTAATGGTTACTAACAAATGTTTGTTTTTCTTCTTATAATGCTAAATCAAATTCATTAATCAAATTCTTTTTGGAGGTGAAATTTGTTTTTCTAAGGTCTTTGATGTGTCTTGAACGAATCTGACTTTCAAAATTGTCGTAAATGATTCATAAAAAAAAAATTAACCGTCCGTCTAGCCGTCAGTATGGGAGTTGAGGGGAGAGTTAACTAAAACAGGAATAATTCTCCACGGCTTTAAAGGACATAGGGAAAACAACATTTCACCTCCAAAGGGAGATGTGTGTAATAATAAAAAATTACCACACATTCTTCTCAGATAAAAGGTTATAATACTCTAGCATTATTGTCTCACCCAAAGAACTTCAAAATATCTAATGCAGTAAAAACTGCGACAGAGAAGAGGAATGAAAAGGAGATAGAGGGGTGGTGGTGGTGGTGGTTAGAAAGAGATATAGAGATGTATATAATAAAGTTACATCGTAAAAAGCCATTTTAACCATTCAAAGAACACAGGAAAGCTTTAAACGCACTTTATATTTATTTTTGGTGATAAGAGTTTTGACGCACTGTTGCAACCTGGCTACTGACAGTTTTTGTGTGTTTTAAGAAATGCTAAAACGACTTTTCTTGACGTAATTGCTTTAGTTTCAGTACACGTTCTCAGAAGTCACTTACCAGAAAAATACAGTTTCGACATATATATAAATAATTTCTAATTCAGGCACAATGCCAGTAATCTTGGGAGAAGGGGAAAATCGATTGAGTCAACCTCAGTACTTTAAAGGTACTTTATTTCATCGAGAAGGATGAAAGGAAAAGTTGAACACGGTGGGATTTGAATTTTGAACGTAAAGACCTGTAACTATATACCGTGAAGTATTTATCCAATGCTCTATCGATCCTGCCAATCTACCACTCTTCCTAAATATACAATTGTTACTACTTTTAGCACAAGGATAACACTTTTTGGGGAGGGGAAAGTCGATTAAATCGACGGCAGTGCGTTAATGGTACTTTACTTTATCGACCCCATAAGGATGAAAGGCAAAGCTATCCTTGGCGGGATTTAAACTCAGAAAGTAAATGACCATCGCTATATGCCGCAAAACATGTTGTCCGATGCTCTACCGATACTGCGAATAACTGCCCATAAATAATGGTTTCTTATTTAGGCACAAGACCAACAATTTTGGGAGAAGGGAAAATCGATTTATTTGAACCAGTACGTTACTGGTATTTTATTTTATCAAAGATGAAAGGCAAAACTAACCTCGGCGGGATTTGATTTAATGGTTTCTGGTTTAGGCACAATGCCAACAATTTTGGGGGAGGGAAAGTTGATTAAATCAACCGCAGTACGTTACTGGTATTCTATTTTATCGACTCCGTAGGAATGAAAGGCAAAGCTAACCCCAGCGGGATTTTATCTCAGAATGTAAAAGGCCGTAACTCTATGCTTAATATACTTCACGATATTATTCCTCACATTTCACCTTTTTCTTCTCTTATTTTTCTGTCATATGTTAGTAATTGGAGGAGATGCAATACAATCACTGTCAGACTTGTAAGTTTATGGGGACGCCGCCCACTTTGAACATACACCTTTTAATATCTGCAAGAAAAAGATGTGTAGGGATGGTACCAGGGTTCTAATTCCATTGCTTGCCTTAGAGTGAATTCCCGCTAACGGCACAGAAACAGTTCAGACAGTGTTATTTTATTAATGCATCACTGAAATGTATAAAAGATAAACATGACTGTATAGAACTTAAAAAATATATTTTACATGCCCTATCACTTGCAAAATAATATAACAAAATGCTTTATATTTTGTTTTATATCGCTATCGTGTAGGTCACGGCATAATATACTTGGACCATGAAATAACTGGACTTACGTCGGTTCCAGGAATTAGTAATCCAGTTGTTCGTTTAAAGGAACAACCTGTTCATGAAATTAACACACAAGTAGCTGAGAATTCCAATGACACGTGTATTCCTAATATAATTTTTATTGAGATTCAGCGTGATACTATTTCAAGAACAGTCCGCCCGCCGGGCTTCCAAACAGTTTTCATATATCCACTTTTACTCACAAAGCTTGACTCTACATAAGGCTACAGTAAATGACACTTATCCAAGATGCCACATAGTGGAATCGAACGTGGAACATTATGATTATCAGGCGAACTTACCAATCTGCCATGCTGCATCTGCACTGCGCATACCAATGCACAATAGATTTGCACTAAATTATATGTGGATAGTTTTATATGTAAAGTAATATCTTCTAGCAATTTAGAACAACGATATTATATTATTGAAACCTTTTACTCCTGCCACAAGAACTTACGAAATATATAAAAAAGAGTTCTCGTCTTTCAAAGGAAATGTGTATTTTCTTATATACCGTGATTAATTTAGAACGTAAGTAGTTAGTTTTGGATTATTTATTATGCAAATAAATGGTAAATTTCCTCACGAATTCAACAATTATTTATTACAAAAGAGAAATATAAGCCTTAGGGAATAAAATCTAGTGACTTGCCTAAAAATGCTATGGCTGCAGTTGGTTTAAATTCTCGTGTTGTAGGCGGTCAAATAACTTATTCGTTCGAAACTTTTATCTCTATTACTTCTAACCCATTTAAATAATACATAATATAACAATAAAAGGTATCAATAGATTTGAATAATATTTTTTTTTGCAACGAACTCATAAATCAGCTTTCAACTTTTAATTTGAGAAGTCTTCTGTAAACATTTTAAATGAATAACATTTGATTTACGACTCCTGAGTTACTTGAAAAAAGGCGAACCCAAGATTTTGTTTCACCGTTTCTTAAATTAAAGTTAAATAAAAACAACTATTCCTCATTTGTAATTATATTCTTATCTAAGGGTGGTGGATTGGCAGAATGATTACAGTGTCGGAGAAATGTTTGTGGAACTTGCTACGGCTCTTTTCGTTCTGAGTTCAAATCCTGCCGAGGTCAATTTATCTTTCATCCTTAAGAGGCCGATAAAATATAGTATCATTGGAATACATTGGAGGTTGATGTAATCGACTTTTCTCTCCCTTCAAAATTGCTGCCTTGTGTATTTATGAGGAACAATTTTGTTGCTAGTTTCAAATTTAACAAATTATTATTTTTGTGAATAGTTTTAGAGATTAAACAATTTATATCTGTTACTGATAATGGAATTAAATATGCTACTAGTTAGTCGCTACAAACATACTACATGCATTTCAATGGCTATTTCCCTGGCTTCTCTTATATTACTTTTCGGGCTATTTCGATAAGATCTAATGACGTGTACTTAAATTTCAGCCTATTTGAAATGCAGATTAAAACACACACACACACACACTCACACACACACACACACACACACACACACACACACACGCGCGCACACACTCTCACTCACCCCCTCAAAACATAAGGCACACACAGAGGAATAAAAATAAAACAAAATAAAGAAGAAGAACATGAGGTAAACGGGAGGGAAAACAAAACATACCCCCCCCCTCAAAAAAAAACAAAGCAAACAAACAAAAGTAATTCAAGATAGAAGTGAAAGGAATAGAAGACAAAGAAAGAAAAAATAAACGTAAGCAGAGAAGGGAGTGAGAGAAAAGAAATGAAATAGAAGCCGAACGGTAAAAGTATGAAAATTCAAAGAAGCCATAACAACGACAAAAGTTTTATTTAGGAAAATTCTAATTTGGTAATAATTTATAAAATTCGTTGAGTAAATTTGAAATCTTTACATGGTCGGCAGTTTCTTCCGAAGATATATGTTTACAAAGAATGAATTGAACATGGTATGCCTCACATTAGAATTATCTCCTTTTCAATCTCCCCACTCCCTCTCATATACATTCATATATATACATACATATATATATACATACATACACACACACACGCATATATATATATTTATATATATATGTATATATATATATGTATGTATGCATATATATATATATATATATATATATATATATATATATATATATATATATATATATATATATATATATATGTGTATGTATATATATATATATATATATATATATATACATACATATATATATATATATATATATACATATATATATATATATATATACATATATATATATATATATATATATATATATATATATATATATATATATATATATATATCCATATATATATATATATACATATGTATATATATGTATATATATATGTATATATGTATATGTATATACATATGCATATATATATATATATATATATATATATATATATATATATATATATATATATATATATATGTATATATATATGTATATGTATATATATATATGTGTATATGTATATGTATATATATATGCATATGTATATATATATGTATATACATATATATATATATGTATGTATATATATATATATGTGTGTATGTAATTAATAAATGAAACAAACAAGACATAGGAGGCAGTTTTACACGTGTATATCCATATACATGGAAGTGATATAGCATGCTTGAAGCATTGTGAAAAATGAAAAATGTGTAGGCTTTTGGAAACCGTTAAAATAGAAATAGGATTTAAATACTGAGATAACAAAGCCACGCAAGAAACGAAAATTAACAACGAAAGAGAAAAAAAACGAGGAAGTATGGATGTTCCCTTGGAAATATTTATTAGCTTCGACATAATCTTAGAGAGTGGCGTTAAACATTCATATGACTTGCGCTTGCGTTGGAATTCTCCGGCCTTGTTACCATAATGTTCTTTACTTCAATTGCATTATTGTGGTCTCCAAAAATGTATATATATATATATATTTACGTAGACCACGGAGTGTATGTGCAAAAACGCACCTGTACCGTGTCGTATTTGTGACAGTATTGTATAAGCTCAATGTACGAGAACAGAGCCGTTATATGTAAAAGAAATCAAAGAACGCCTACATACTCATACAATTTTTATTTGCTGACAATGTTTCATCCATACCATGGGGCAGGAATCATCAGAGCTTTATAAACAAAAATACAGTGCTGAGTATAAGCTCTACCAAGCTTAGTCACATGAACATTAGAAATACAACAGAGGGTAACAAGAGGGAGATCGGAAATGGAGAATATGGAGAGAGTGCATAATGGGGTTGTTATTCAACACTACAGCTATATGCTAGGGTACAGGCAGAATTTTTTCACAAGAGGCGGAAGCACGTGAGGGCATACATAAGCAAAAAGCATATAACAATAGTTAAAACATATAATAATAAAGTAAAATGAAAATAATAATATAAAAAGATAAATTAAAAATTAAAAAAGAAAAAGAGAAAAAATTTAAAGCACACAAAAGCCAGAGGAAGCTATGCGTTGGTCACTATAATAACAGGTGATTTAGTTCTCCATAACTTAGAATTATAGAAATACTAAGAAGCTCCTAAGATACCTTCAGAAAGTCCAAGGGGATTGGCAGTATCAGTAGATGGTCGGACACAATGCTTTGCGGCAAAGAGTTACGGCCCTTTATGATCTGAGTTCAAATCCCGCCGAGGTTAACTTTGCCTTTCATCCTTACGAGGTCGATAAAATAAAGTACCAGTAATGTACTGGGTAATTGCTGGCCTTGTGCCAAAAGTAGAAACAATTATATATATATATATATATTTTTATTAAAATAACAGATTAAAGTTTAAGCAAAGAATCGCTGCTTTCACCCTTAACGGGATCTTCTGAAACTAACAAAGTCAATCTGTAAACGCAGAAGTGGATATTTCAAAAAACGTTGTAACCGGAGGAAGACAGGAAGACGATACTTTGGTTCGTGGAAACGTTCCCTGGCAAAGAACGGGAAAAACGAATATAATACGTCATTAATAGGAGCGGTGAAAAACAATTACGCGCAAAGACCGAACCACGTTTATGGTATAAAAGAAGTCGTAGACTAATTATCTCTTAGGTGGTTCATAGAGACGTTCTCTGGCAATGAACGGAAAAAACGAAGATAATACGTCATATGTGGAGCGTAGAGAACAATTGCACGCAAAGACAAAACCACGTAAATGGTATAGCTGAAGTCGTAGACTAAATTCTAACTAGGAAACCGAATGAATCTCCGCTTCAGAGTTAAGAAAAAAGTAAATAAATACAATACAGGGGTAATAGAAATTAAATAAATGCATACACACATTCAAATACGTACATACACAAGCATACGCAAAACACTTGCCATAGGTATACAAAACCACGCACATATAAATATGTGTGTGTGTGTGTGTGCGTGTATACAAATAAATAATTAAATAAACGTATATAAATAAATAAATACGTATATAACAAGCGCACCCACATACCTACATGTAAATACACAAATGTTCGAAGACGTAAGTCAGCCAAAACATGAAGTACACATATACACACACCCTACATACGTACGAACCTGCATACACACGCAGACGCAAAACTCCCGTATACACATAACCAAACCATATGTACCAGAAAATATAAAAAATGTATACGCCACAACATAATCACTCAAATATACGCATGAGGAAGTATACGTACCTTCACAAAACATACAGGTAATATATACTTACCTATGCAAATAAGTATAAACAAAACATATACTTAGCTACCACATCAAGACGTAACAAATCCACGTATAGATCGTACTATCCGTTAGGGTATAATGTGGGGCTGTAATACAGGAAAGTTTTGTGCAATTTATGTTTACAAGCCGAAATTGCCTCAGATTTTTTGTTTAAGTTGTGGTTTGTGGCGTAGAGTATTTCCAGGGCCTCAGCGGCGCAGAGGTCACATGGTCTTTTATTTCCGTTATACGATCTAGCCCTAGCTAGGATGTCCCAGTGTAACTTAAATTGGGTGTGGTTGTCTTTTAGACTCCAGATATAAGCTGAAAGTGACGTCATATTCCTTCTAAGAGGGTAACGAAAAGAATGGGTATGCATGTAAAGACGCTGCTTGAATCTATTGGCGGTTAACCCTATGTAGGCCCTACGGGACGTGGGTGTTTTAACCTTACATTTGTAGACAATGTTACTAGAGAGGCATTTCCCGGATAGGGGGCAATCAACCTGATTCCTACAATTACAGTTAGTACTAACTACAGGGTTGCACGTGTTCCTACGGTTAGGTAGTTTAGCTAAATTTGAAGCTGTGATGTTATGTGCAAGGTTAGGAGTCGTAGAGTAAGAAATTTTAATAGTATTTCTATTAAATATTTTACTATATTTATGTGTAGGGGGAAAATGCTTCGTAATAAGGGAAGAAAGATCTTAGCTAATGGTGTGGCCACCTCCATATTATATGGTGGGTTATACCAACAAATACGACGGGATCTATTACTTCTAGGTCTATTTTCGTACTCTGTATATGCTACCTTATCGACAAATCCACTCCGAGCAAGAGCTTCATTGTAATAAGTGGAATGGTCGTTGAAAATATGCTCGTTAGTAGATAGACGGGAAAGCCTCAACGAAACGTTTCTTACCAGGTTCTTGGTTATGCTGGCAGGATGGTTGGAATGCTTACTTAGGTAATTAAGCGTATCATTCGGCTTTCTATACGGGTAATACAACCCATTCGATAAATTGAGGGTAACGTCGAGGTAATTAACGACCGAGAGATTGGCCTCAACCTGTATAGAGAGGTTGAAACCTTTAAAGAAGGCTGTGAGTTCTTTTCTGAATCTGTCGCAAGCACGAGGTCCGCACTTAGTCATGGTCAAAAGACCATCATCACGGTACAAACCACCGCCCGCGTTGGGGAATTCGTCCTTGATAGAGAAAAGAAGGAAAAGGCCGATAAGATCAGTAACCTCCGCAGAATCGCTAGCGCCCATACTCACGTCGAATGGGGGTACTATTGGATTTTTTAATCCAAATAGAGTCGTCGAAATTAATCACCGACTTACGGGCATTGAGGATGACATCAACTTCGAAATCCTTTACCACTGTGAGTGTTTTAGCGAAATTGATAGCTCTAAGGTGAAGTGGTAAAGTGATGGAGGAGTAGTAATTGTTGATGTCGAATTGGATAAAACGGCAATGTTCCTTGTTGCACATGCCGTTGAACCAATCAATCACCGCGAAAGAATTGTCCCACAGTGCAAGAGGGGCCAAACTTCTAATTTCAGGTATAATTCTATCAAGAACCCTTTTACTAAGTCTACCTAAATCGGACTTCGTAGGGTTAATAAGCCGAATAGAGGAGTTGTTCTGAAAATTGGATTTGTGATGCTTCACGGTAAAGTGGGGAGAAATAGGGTCCAGAGGTTCGGTCCGGTCCAGGATGTTGAGATCAGAGGTGATTTAAAACCCAGCATCGTTGATTTCATTGATGACGCACCGATTAGTTTTACGGTAATCCTTAGTAACAGCATTATGTAGTAGTTGATGGTACGTACTGCGCTCCACTTGATATAGGTTGCCAGTTTTGTCGGAATGGACGTGCACGGCATTAGAATCCTTAATAGAACGAATTCTATTCTTCAGGTCCTGCTCCGTATGAGTTCCAAGACATCATTTTCGAAGGGTAGCAATGCTGGGTTACACGGGGGGTTATTATAGGTTTTAAACCCAAATTTATCCTGTTTGTTGTCTGCTTTTCGCGGATTATCGCGGATTATCGAAATAAAAGGCACGCCAACGCAACCTTTTAATGAACGCGTCTGCTTTCTATATCAGGAGTTTTAGGTATGTTTTCCTGCTTGGTACGGGTATGTTCTTTGTAGAAATATTCAGATGTTGTTTCTGCATGATGAATATAAGTCAATAGAGTGCTCAACCGAGGGAGCCAAATATATATATATATATATATATATATATATATAAGAAGGGACAGGGGCTGGATAAGGTGTACTTATAAATAAGAACGGGAGAAAGTTTTCCTTCATCAGTTGTCCGCTGGGGGTCATATATACTTCAACGCAATATATATATATGAGGAATTTGTAGTTTACTTGAAGCATTATATATGCTATAAAGAATTCGAAGTTTGAAAGCCATGACAATGCGGGTTTGGACGGAGAATAATTAAATCGTAAGAAACAGGGTCTGTTTTTTTACCTTAATTTATTCTTATGTCCTGATATTTCGAGAATAATATCTCTTTTTCCGAGGAAAATAAAGGAACTATTCCAGTGTCCGATGTGGCTTGCTATACCATGCTGACCGGAAGGTATAGAAAGCCTCACCGGACACTGGGATAGATCCTTTATTTTCCTCGGAAGAAGAGATATTAATCTCGAAATATCAGGACACATGAATCAATTAAGGTAAAAAAACAGACCCTGTTTCTTACGACTTAATTATTCTCCGTCCAAACCCGCATTGTCATGGCTTTCAAACTTCGAATTCTTTATATATATATATATATATATGTGTGTGTGTGTGTGTGTGTGTGTGTGTGTGTGTGTGTGTGTGTGTGTGCGTGTGTGTGTGTTTTTCCAAAGAGCGTTTTTATTTGAGTCGTCCCTTGGTCAACTGATGACAAACTGATAAACCAGTTACACCCCTTTACCACTCTCATCATGAAAGTGCTTCAGCAATCCTGTAAATTCAAACGCTATTTACACAATTCCAAACACAAATAATAATTTCATGCAACGGAGTATGAGACGATAAAACAACAACTAGAGAGTAAGTCAATGGAAGTTAGAGGATTAAAATGAGAGTTCGTCTCTCTCTTTCTTGATCAATGCTTTATTTCAAATATTAAATTCAGTATTAGTAGAAGAAAATTTTGTTTGTAAACAGAAACAGAGTGCACTATGTTACAAGCAAGAAGACGGCATTTTAAATTCATGACTTTTTTATAACTTTGTTTATATATATTAGCTACGATGCTATATAAACAAGTATATTTCAAATAATTTCTGTTTTGCATCTTGTTAACGAAGGTAACATATCTACATATGCATTTATAATGTGAAGCACAATCATTAATATTATAATAGATATTGATTTACATCAGAAATGGTGTTGTATTTCGATTGCTAACTCAGTTTTGTCAATGGAGGAAAGTGTTATATATTTAGCAGTTGTTTAAATACAGCTTTGAGTTAATGCATGCGGTGAGTTAGTAAAGCTGTTATTTTACCAACCACTGTTGGCACTCGATGACTGAATCTGCTATACGCACACGACTTATGTATATGTTTTACAGATAGAGAGGGCTCTGCTTGTTTTTAAAACTATTAGATATATTTCTGATTACATCTTCCGATATGTATTTATGTAAATTGTCACACGGTGTTCTATACGCTAAAGTAAAGAGAACTCAATTATTGCACCCATATTTGTAACTATGTGACGCTCACCTAAAAATATATCAATATCGATGCAGCCGCCTCTCCTTCTATCTGCTCAATACTTGATGTTGAGATGGGTCAAAATTGTGAGGATACAAACGAGCGATAAAAAGCAATCAATTCATTATGTAGAAGTCGAAAGTATTTATATTAACAGTTTGAAGTATTTTTACATTACTACCGCTTTCAAGCCATAAGCTCATCTTTCTCATCAGCTGCATGGAAAATAAATAAAACAATATAGAAATTGCAGCATAGGGCCATGTTTCAAAGGGCTTCCATTGGCTGGTAAACAGCGACACCAGTTGAGTCTTTTTCTTCTTATCGTGTCCACAAGAGTGTCAGTTAAAAAGCTTCGCTAGATGTGGTTTCGCCACAGCTGAACACATTGCTGTTTTTTCTCATTAAACTGTTCTGAGTCCAATACAGTGCAGGAGTGTTCTAGCAGGGGGCATATCAGGAGGTGTTGCATAATCTGTGGTTCGATGCCACATTCACATACAACGTCCCCATCCTTTAACTATCCTCATTTTACAAGATTGACTTTTGCACGTCCAACACCAGATCTTATTCTGTTGAGGCATTTCCACGCTGCATAGTTTATATCTGCTCCAGGTGGCAGTGCCTCACTCGCCTTTAGCTCCATTATTGTTACTGATAGGAGGTTGTTAAGTTTTTCTTCCCAGCGAGAGACTCTTTCACTACTTATGCTTGATATTCCAAGGGTCATGACGCACATTAGGAAAATTTTCATGGACGTAAGGTGGCCTTTGACTGGCACATGGCCGAAGAGAGAATGTTTTTGATCTGTAGTTTGTTGTTGACGCTCTTTCTTGCTTGCTGCACTTCATCGTACCTTTTGTGGGGTTATGCTTGCCAGGATATTCAGACGGCTCGTTGGTGTAGCTTTCAGGTAGCCTGTGATGAGGCGGCATTTAGTATTGAGGGCGGGATCTATATTTTGAACATGGACAGCTCGCTCCTATACTGGGCATGCATACTCGGCAGCTGAGTAGCAGAGGGCTGGAGCAGTTGACTTCAGAGTCTGTGGATTTGCACCCCAGATTCTGCCAGTGAGCTTGCGGATGATGTTGATCCTCGCATTAACTTTGCACTTGGTCTTCTCAATGTGGATCTTAAAAAAGAGACACCTGTCCAGGGTTACACCGAGATAGACTGGGTGCTCACAGTGTTCAAAGGGGGTTCCTGACCAGTTAACATTCAGTTGGCGCTTCGTTTCATGGTTTCGCAGATAGAAGGCAAGCACCCGCGTCTTGGATGAACAAGCACGCAGGTGGTTCGGTTCTCTTCATAATAAGGTGTTGGCTCTTCCGGAGCATTTGAGAGTCTATCTTCCACAACTTTGAAATCAGTGTCTTGTGCACCTTTGCCAAGATAGTCTGCATAGATGAAGCGACGGGTGTCTGCACTTCTTGGTTGGTCGTTGCTGTAAATTTTGAAGAGAAGTGGTGCATGCACACTTCCCTGTGGGAGGCCATTCTTAAGTCTTCGCCATCTGCTTATCTTCTCTCCTAGCCCAACAAATAAGTACCTGTTTTCAAGCATGCTTTCAGTCAACTCCGTCAGACAGGTGTCTCTTGTGGTCTCCAGAATCTTGCTAAGGAGATGTCTGTGGTTGACTGTGTCATAGGCAGTTGGGAGGTCGACACACGCGAACACACACACACACACACACACACACACACACACACACACACACACACACACACACACACACACACACACACACACACACACACACACACACACACACACACACACACACACACACACACACATATAAAATTATAATTTTATTTCTTGCTCTAGCACAATTGATATATAAATGCAAGTATGCACACGTGCACACACACGTGCACACGCATACACGTATATATATACATACACACACATGTTGATTGTTCCATAAAGCCAGTGTTGAACAAACGGATGACGATCGGTCACCAGCACGGCACAGCTTCAAATCGGGCCGTTTGTTTACAAACGAATTGAACATTATTATTGATGTTCGATATAACCCATATCTACATATGTATATATATATATATGTGTGTGTATGTATATATATGTATATATATGTATATATGTGTGTGTGTGTACGTATACATACTTGCATTTATGTGTCAGCTGTGCTAGAGCGAGAAATAAAATTCTAATTTTATTTTTAATATTCGGCAAGGCCAGCCAGCCGAAACTCGCTCGGTATGCAAATGAAGCTACTCAGCCGATGTGTACTTAAGAAAATACTACACATTTTCAACCGTTCATCAACAGACTGGCAGAGATATACAGTCCTGATGAAAGATAATGACCCAGAAACATGTCGATTGTTCCTCAAAGCCATGTTGAACAAACAGGCGACGATCGGTCACCGGCACGGCACAGCTTCAAATAAGGCCATTTATTTACAAACGAATCGAACATTATTATCAATGTTCGATATAACCCATATGTATATGTATATTAACAGACTTGGTATTGGAGTGTTACGATAGTATCTGATCAATGAGAGGAAGGTATATTCTACTGATGCTTGAATTCCTTCATTCTAAATCATATGCCACCAATTCTTTGAGAAAACAACACCACTCTTCGGGACAAGGCATATCAAAGGACCGAAATAACGGGGGTAAACTTTGTTCCACCATTATGTTTTTCTATTTTTTCTGTTCAAGTTCTAGCTGCCTGATGAGGTCATAGCTGTTGAATAATCGTTATCATCGAAATATATATTACAGCGAATATGAATAAACGAAGTTAAGCTTAATCTGTTGATTTACCTCTAGCTGGATTACCTAAAACAATACCTTGTTATATATATATATATATATATATATATATATATATATATATATATATATATATATATATATATATACATATATATATATATGTATATATATATATATATATATATATATATATATATACATATATACATATATATATAGAGATATTGTACCTTAATTATTACGCTATACATAATCACATACGCCCATACAAACAAACACGTACATACACATATAATAATCCTTATTATGGCTAAGTGATGAGTCTTGTTATTTATGGAGTTTCACCTATGTACTCACATGGTTATCTGACAAGGCACTCTCTTTATATATTTGAGGAAAGGTGACTGTTTATTTGAGGGGAGTTACTACGTTGTGCATTATCCGATTTAATTGCTGACCTCATATAGTTCCAAACAAAATACCAAGAACTAATAGAGGTATCCCCACTTCTAGTCATGATAGCCTGCAAAACAACACACGATGCCTTGATAATAGATTAAATAGAACAAAATATAGAAAGAGAAATTAGTAGGGTAATTTAAATAATAGCAGTTACAATGCTATCAACAATCTCATTAAAAACATTTAAATCGAACACATTTGATATGCAATGGATTTTCATTGCATCTGCATAATGAAAATTGATGTACCATTATTAGTAAAATCAATGTGAAGAGTTCATCGCAAATTATCCAAGGGAAATACAACTATGAACTCTCAGTTATATTAGCAATAATATTTTTGAAGAATTAGAATATATTATTTTCTGTATGTTTTTATTTCACATTAAAATTTGTGCTTTTAGTTATATATATATATTTGAAATTATATTTCAACAAGAAAATAACTTTGGGGAATTGCACCAGTATTGCACATTTGGGAAAGAAAACTTGACAGAATGCTGTTTTAGAGATATTTTCAAAATTAGTACATTATGTAATTAACAGCAATCAATACACAGAAAAATATTGGTTCTTCCATTTGAAACCAACAGAGACTGCTTGATGGGAACTGTCATGGAGCCAAGAAAGCGCCGGAACACAATTAACAATTATAAAAGATCGTCGGAACACAACCTGCTAATTAGGTAAACATTTATAGTCAGCAAAATATAAATACCGAGTCTCTAGTTAATAATGCAAGCAAACATCGTAGTAACGACGATATGAACTGAAATGTGTAAATACTCGTTATATCAGTGACCTACGTGGAATATTCAATTCGGAATAAGGTTTAGAATGAAAAATGGAGAAAAATAAACAAAGATATATTGCTCGTATGAATTACATTTCAATCAGCGATGAACAGTTTCTATATTCATAGAAACTGAATATTTGTAAACTGGTTTAGAAAAACATTTTTTATAAGATATTTATACATCAATCAACACCAATAGACAAGGGGGAGGAGGTTTAATTACAATTGCGATTTACTTTCTGGGGTATCTAGATGTTTCGGCAACTATTCACCTTGTCAGCTGCTGTTGAATTAAAGGCAGTTACCATTTTAGCCGCATAGTATATAGCAGCTGTTGTAATCGTGAGTGGTTGGTATACAAGTCGGCTGTATTTTATCCATCCCACTCAACCTCTATTTCTTTTTCTCAACTTTCCTTCTCTGTCTCTGTTTTCTCTCTCCTCCCCCTCCCCTTCTTCTCTCTCTCTTTATATATATATATATATATATATATATATATATATATATATATATATATATATATATATATATATGTGTGTGTGTGTGTGTGTGTGTGTGTGTGTGTGTGTGTGTACATACATGTAATTACATATACAGTGTCCTCATATCTTACGCCATCAATTAATTCCCCACACACTCCGAGTTACTAAAGAGAGCGTACCCTGAATACATTTATATAAAAGTGCTTCTGTATGTCGATATTTTAGAACAAGCATATCATCATATTCTTTGGAGGCCGAGAAAACATAGAAAAAAGAAATGATAGCAGCAGGGGTTAGATTTCCATCCCCTAAGTTAGATTATCCGTTTTCGTATGGGACAAGACGTTAAGAGTTTTGCCGCTTTCTTGAAGCAAAAAAAAAAAAGAGTCGTTAAAACGTCGGATAGAATGCTTTATGCTCTCTGAGTTCAAATACCTCCAGAGGTCAACTTTGCCTTTCATCCTTTCGAGGTCGATAAAAAAAAAGTACTACTCTAGTACTGGGGGTCGATACTTCCACTCTCTGGAAGAAATTTGCTATATTCAGGCTTGCAGAGGGATGGGCTCCGCCAGGATTAAAATACCCAAGAACCGCCGTATGCCGACACGGCGCCCCTACGACTCTATCAGGAGTTACGTGACCAATGCTAAAAAAATTACTTTTTAAAACCACGTAAGATTCTGTCTCACTGTTAGATTCACGTAACCGCGCGGCCTTGCCTTCTCTTATATGTACATTTTCTCTATAATAATATACTAGATTCGGTTTGTGCAATATTTAATGCTGGTTCCCAAAGCACAAGCAAGCCCATGAAGTTAAAGGCATGGTGGAAGTGTTAAAAATTATAGTACATTTCGACACAGGGGCTTGTTTTAAGAAACCTATTCCCAGAATTCTAAAGCAATACTCATGTCGTTCAATGCTGCGTTCAGATATCATATATCTAGAACTACAATTTTCATTAATTAAATTAATTTCTATTCGAAAATCTCAACTGGATTATACTATGTTTGCAATAAAAAAAAAAAGAAAGGGAAAAATTAAATAACAAAAGGGAAAGAAAGGGGGAGAGAGCGTAAACTCTCCACATCTCAACTGCACCCTGCTGACAAAATGGTGAAGTCATTTCTGCGGAGAACAGCCAGTGACACTCACTCCATCAGCCACAGCAATCAACGTAGCTCCTTCTTCAGCCGGGATACACTCCTCCCATTTTTTGTGGAGAAAATGGCAGTTTAGATACCAGAGGTCTCGACATTGACCAGTACGAAATGGAAACGGTCATTCAAGTCTCAGTATTTGGCTAGGTTATTCAATATCCCCTTTATTTTATGAAGACTGTACAGTATGGTCTGAGGGAGATATTGTTGCTATTTCAGTCTAATTTTCATAACATGCATACGTTTGGCGACGTATTTAATCACACAATAAATATTTATACACAAAACAGCGCATATTGAAAGATCTGAAACAAATTTAATGTAATTATAACTGCAATTTTTAATTATAAGCGTCGTTGTGAAACTACATTTGTTATTCTCAACTCACTGTGAGGTTTGCTCCATTGATTTCCTGTGGCCCGAAAGAGCAGGGATTTTACTTCTGCTTCGTGAATATTTTGAGAATAGTTGAATGATGGACAAGCTAGAAACCACTGAAGACAGGAAGTTTTTTCTTTAGCCAAATATTCAACAACTTCATAGATGGAGAAGGGGACACTGGTGCGGAGGTGATGTCGCTCAGCAAATTTTCTAAATGTAATTGAGAGTGGCAAGAATAACCCACATGAATGATATTACTATCAGCAGCCTTCCGTTAGTCAGAGAACACAGCTGAAAAATGCCCTTGACAATAATAAGGAGCCTAGATCTGAAGCACTTCCTTGCATATCTTTATATAGAGGTATTTCATTTCTTTTGTATACTTCTCAGGCTCTGCTGCAATTCAAGCTATCCAAACATCAGTCGCTCTCCAACAAGTTTGCGGTCGAGCCCGTAGCAGTGGAGACTTCTGGTGTCCTTGGCCCTAGGACCACTTCCATACTCACCACTATCGGTACGAAGTTGGCTTCCCGCAGACATGAGCATCGCGAACTGGAATGGCTCTTCTAACGCGTCTCTCTCACCATTCTCCGGGTAAATGCCTTCTCTATTCTGTCCGGCGGGGCCGCAAGGCGGCCAGTGCGTGGACCCCCATTTTGTTATAATAGTGAGAAATGGGGTATGTGTGAGGCAGTGGCTATGCCATCATTGCTGAAGTATTTTGTAGAGTTCATTGATTTTACTTAGAACATCCATTTGCTGTCTTATGAATCAAGTAAAGCTTTTAGTGAATAAAGGATGTTAGTATAAGTAACAGCAAAAAATACTATTATCTCAATTTGTAATGTTAAAATAAATACCTAAATGAAGATTACTTGTTGTATCATAATCCATCCAACACCAAACCCTACTGTTTTTCTACTTTGTCTTTCTAATGTCACGCCATCCATTGCCTTGTAGAAAATAATAGAAAATATTATTAACATGGTTATTGGGTGGTCAATTGGCAGAATCACTAGAGCGGCGTCGGAGACAATTGCTTGGTGGATTGGCAGTATTGGTACTACATCAGACACCATGCTTGGCAGCATAGAGTTGTGGTCATTTAAGTTCTGAATTCAAATCCAGCCAAGGTTAGCTTTGCCTTTCATCCTTAAGGGGTCGATAAAATAAAGCACCAGTAATGCACTGGAGTAATTGCTGGCCTTGTACCAAAAGTAAAACAATTATTTGTTCTGACCTTTTACGTTCTGAGTTCAAATCCTCCAGAGGTTAGCTTTGCCTTTCAACATTTCAATGTCGATAAAATAAAGTACCAGTCAAATACTGGACTCGATTTAACCGGCTTTCCTTCCCTCCAACAAATTGCTTGCATTGTACCTAAATTAGAAACCATTATACATATAAGGGCGGTGGATTGGCAGTATCGGTAGAGAATCGGACGCCATGCTTGCCAGCATAGTTACGTCCCTTTACGGTCTGAGTTCAAATCCCGTCGAGGTTAACTTTGCCTTTCATCCTTACGGGGTCGATAAAATAAAGTACCAGTAATGTACTGGGTATTTGCTGGCCTTGTGCCTAAAGTAGAAACAATTATTATGTGATTTGGCAGTATCGGTAGAGGGTTGGACAACAGGCTTTGCAGCACAGAGTTACACCCCTTTCTGATCTGAGTTCAAATTCTGCCGAGGTTAACTTTGCCTTTCATCCTTACAGGGTCGATAAAATAAAGTACCAGTAATGCACTGGGATAATTGCTGGCCTTGTGCCAAAAGTAGAAACAATTATTATCCTTATTGTTGCAGCATTGTTGTCGTTGTATCGATTTGTTATTGGTGTAGTTGTCATCATCTTGCTCATCATCGTCATCATTATCACTATAAACGTTATCCACACCACTATCATCAACCTCCTCCTCATCATCATTATTGTGTGCATGTGTGTGTAAGTGTCCTTGTCTGTGTTTATTTATAGCACATTACGTAGCGATCCGACATATAGAGATCGATAACATAACTATCTCACTTGAAACAAAAATGTACAAGGATAAAGGATAAAGATCCCATAACTCCTTGTGGAGTCGTAGAGGCAC
>OZ024741.1:181385372-181415372 GCA_964016885.1 Eledone cirrhosa
TCCTTTAGTGATGTGATGTAGTCCGCGAGCGAAGTAGAGTGTCTTAGTTTTTTATTTGTGAAAGAGTGGAGATGTGTTCTAAACCTAATTTTGAACGGGCTGGAGGTAGCCCCTATATAATGCTTAACGCTATTATGGCTAGTTATAGTGAATCTATATATAACCCTATCAGTCAAGCAGTATCCTCTAAGGGGGCAGCGTCCTCTGTCGCGGCAGTTGCAATTTCTGTCGCGGTTCCGTCTATTTCCCACGGTAAGGCTATCATTGTTGCTGCCTACGTTGTTACCCACGCTACCGCAGCTGTCGTTAACACCATTACAACCCACAGCACGCGGGGTGGTGCGATTGTTATTCCGCACGTCATGTCCTGCATGTTCCTCAGTCATTTCGGGGTTATGCTGGTTGCGTCTGCGGATGCCGTTGCCAACACTATTGGATGCTGCCAGGGAGTTGTTAAGGCCGATATAGTTATTGTCAGGTATAGGTGCGTCTGTGTCGAGGTGCTGTGTCTTGGTGATCTTACCGTGGTTCGTTGTTCCTATGATGTCTGCTAGGTTAGGAGTAGTAGAGAAGGATATTTTTATATTGTCCCTATTAAGAATTTTTCTATACCTATGGTTGGGCGGGAAGTTCTTCACTAAGGCTTCGAAGAACATCCGGGATATGTTGGAGGCCACACTCCGAGAGTAGGGGGGGGGACCATAGGACATTACGGTGGCGATTACGTGTCCTTGTACGTTTGCTACGGGTGGTTCCATCTAGGTGACCGCTCTTATGTGTGTTAATGCGCAGTCGCCCGTTCGGTGCCCCATTCACTTTATGCTCGGGTGCACTCTTCCTACCTCTTCCATGTTTATGTACAGGAAAATGTTGGTAGTAGGCCGTCACCTTTGTTGATTGTGTAATAGGTGAATAGTTCGAGTAATCTACAGTGGTCACCGTCGCCGGGGTCGTGAACTTTAGTGCGGTTATCTATTTATTATATCCGACATCAACGAGGTCGCCGCGTGATCGGTTATAGGTATGGCTTACTATAACGTTCGTTTTATGAGGGGCTGGTTTCTAGAGATAGCGTTAGGGATGTAGGAAATTCCTTGGTTAAAACCGGTGCTTATCAAGGCCCTATTGTAGTAATCTGCCGCTTGGTTGAAGATATGTGAGATACTATAGACTATGGAGTTGAGAGTCTGCTTAGGGTGGTTGGAGGCATAATTAATATAAGAGAGGCACTCTCCAGGCTTATGGTATGGCTTGTATAAGACCGTACTCAACTCCAGGGTCACGTCCAGGAAGTTGACAACCTTGTGGTTGAGGTCCATAGTTACGGATAGGCCGTATGACTTGAAGAACCTGTGTATATGTTTGTTAAGGTTCTCTATCCTATGGGGGCTATGGTTCCTAACGGTAAACAGGGTGTCGTCCCTATATACACCTCCTTGTAGGGCCGGTATCCCTTCCCTAAGCTTATGTAGGAGGTATATCCCGACCAGGTCAGTTGCTTGCGCTGAGTCACTGGATCTCATCGTGACATCGAAGTTATCAGAACGGTTGGTTCTGGTCCAGTGGGAGCCTTCGAACTGGATAATGGTTCTACGCACCGCTAGAACTATGTCTATTTCTTTTTTAGTGAGGCTAGTGTTAGATTTAGCTAAGATAAGTGCCTTATTTAAGAGTATGGAGAGATAGAGGCGTAGTAACTATCTATGTCAAACTGGATGAACTTCAGGGTGGCTTTATCCGGCAACTCGGTGAACCAATTTATGACCTGGTCGGTGTTGCCCCAGAGGCAGACCTTAGCCTTTCTATTAAGCTCCAGTAGTACTCTGTCGAGGATCACTTTACTAATCTTACCTATATCTGATGTAGAGGGGCATATTAGTCTAATAGAGGGGCTTTCATTAAAGTCATATTTGTGATCCTTAAGAGTGAATTTAGGGTTGTAATGGTGCTAACGACAGCTGCGGTAGCGTGGGTAACAACGTAGGTAGCAACAATGATAGCCTTACCGTGGGAAATAGACGGAACTACGACAGAAATTGCAACTGCCGCGACAGAGGACGCTGCCCCCTTAGAGGATACTGCTTGACTGATAGTGTTATATATAGATGCACTATAACTAGCCACAATAGCGTTAAACATTATATAGGGGCTACCTCCGGCCCGTTCAAAATTAGGTTTAGAACACATCTCCACTCTTTCACAAATAAAAAACTAAAACACTCTACTTCGCTCGCGGACTACATCATATCACTAAAGGACTTAAACATCAGCTTCTCCACGCACTGGGATATTGTCGACAGGGCTGCACCGTACAACTTCAAAAAGAAATGCGATCTTTGCCTCATGGAGCTCTACCACATCATAACTGCACCCCACGAGCTCATCAACAGCAGAGCTGAAACAGCGATAAGTTGTACACATCGCTTAAAATTATCCTTCTTCAGATGGGTTAGGGATGAGGAGTAAAACCGTGCACCGGATCTCCCTGCAACAAGTCTTAACACCCCGGCGGGCAGGCGCTGCAAAATAACATAGGAAACTATCCTTGCATACCAGACCCAGCCTCAAACGACTCAGACACAGATGAGGCAAAAAAAACAACTCTCAAAATAAGCGTTGATTACATGCGTATCGACAATGGTAAGGATGTAACCTCATCTCGTAGCGGATAAAAAAAATTGTCCGGGAAAGACTGCCCTAACACCGGCCCGACTTACCTCCCTTGACCTACTGCAAAATCAAAATAAGCTATTTTTGCGAGCAATGAACCTTGACGTGGATTTAACCCCCAAAACTCTTTCCGAGCAATGTAAGGAACACTTTTGATTATTTATGCCCTTGAGAAGCCCAACTGGGCGAAACGTACGCAGGTGCTGTTTTAAATAAACATGTTTTGACGGTCTATTCTCCGTTTTCTTACTTTCCCACGTGCTTACGCTCTGCTAACCCTCTAGCCCACTAAATATTAACACTTCGAATATTTAATACTGCCGGCACTAGTATCGAGCATCTTTGGCATACGCTACTTGGCAAATAACTATATGTATTACCTATCCTCCCCTTTTTTTCTCTCTCTCGATACGTAAATACTGTATATATATATATATATATATATGTACACACATATACACACACATACGTATGTGGATGTTATATGTTAAGAGCAGTAAGGCTATTATTCAACTTAATACTCTATAAAGTAGGGTATTGATATTAACATAAATGGTCTTTGCCCGACAGTCAAGCTTCTACAGTTTGGATAGCAAATGAGAAATAAATCTATTTGATTTAATTTTATTCAAATCTATCTCTTCGGTATTGGAGGGGAAATCATATCTTTAGAGAGCATGCCCTTTACTGACTCTTGACTCTAAAGCTGAGTAGATTCACTTACCTCCCTTCAACCAATAAAGAACATATCAGGCACCACCACACCTATAAATTATCTGGTTTTAACCTCAGCACAATGTTAAGGTCGCCACCCCATTATGTAAGGTGTTATCATTCTTCATATAAAAGCAATTCCTTCTGCAACAGCGTTATCTCTCTTGCAGTGCCACCCTTAACTTCGCACAAATAATCGCTTTTTTCTTTCAAATTTAATTAAGCTCAACTCTTATAGAACACCATAGACCAAGATACAAACAGAGCCAGGTAATGCAACTTCTCTAATCGAAATGACTGCCAACTTATTACTCAATACCGCGAAAAAAAATATTTTATATAAATGCATTGTTATAACAAACCCCTCCAACAAAGCATACATAGGCCACGCGGTCAGTGAATTCAAAACAAGTTTCTACCAGCATCAACACAGCTTTCGTAACACAATCCGAAAAAATGTCAAGACACACTCGAGTTACATATGGGACCTATGCAAAAAAGGTTACAATGGAGTATCCTGAACAAGGTCAAACCGTAAACAGAGCAGTGTCATCGACTACTGAACTGATAGACCAAATTATTTACATCATGTAGAAGCAGGATATATAAAAACGTTCTTCAACCGCAAGTCCCTATACAGCAATTCACGTAAAACCCTTTGCAGTGCTTGTGTGAGTGATGTAACAATATTGGTCATGAAGGTTACAACTTTCATGTTTAATGAACGGATCATTTGAAGTATGTTCTGTGGTTTACTAGACTGCGCTTGTGGATAGGATCTATGCATGTATTTTATCTAATGAAATTTTAAACACGTGTTCATGAATTCTATAACCAGGGTTAGTTTGGGTCTTGTAATCTGTATACGAAACGTGTTGTTTATGTATTTTTATGGATGTTGCTTCTGTTGTATCAGTGTGTTCTCATATTGCTCTATCGCATGGTAGACTATCTAAATTCATTTATATTAATCCCTATAAACCTGACATATTCCATAAAAGCATGTTTTGTTATAACCTTTCCTATTTTCAATTTTCTTTTCCCTGCACATGTTAAATTCGAGTATGTTTCTAATGTTTACTTACACGAATATCTTGTAGATATTACATAATCACAATAATTTATTCTGTGAGGTTCTCGCTTTTGTTAAAATATATTGAAAGCCCATGCACATCTCCAGATAATATAATGCTTTACTTATAATAATAATGTTTCTACTTTTGGCACAAGGCCAGCAATGACCCCAGTGCATTACTGTTGCTTTATTTTATCGATCCGGTAAGGTAAAATAAATCATCAGTTTCTACTTTAGACACAAGGCCAGCAATTTTGGGTGAGGGGCAAGTTGATTAAGTCGACCCCAGTACATTACTGGTGCTTTATTTTATCGACCCCCGTAAGGATGAAAGGCAAAGCTAACTTCAGCAGGATTTGAACTCAGAACGTAAAGGGCCATAACTTTATACTGTAAAGCATGGTGTCTAACGCTCTTCCGATACTGCCAACCCACCGCCTTTCCTGTCATTCAATAATAATAATTGTTTCTACTTTTAGGCACAAGGCCAGCAATTACCTAGTGCATTACTGGTACTTTATTTTATCGACCCCATAAGGATGAAAGGCAAAGTCAACCTTGGCGGGATTTGAACTCAGATCGTAAAGGGACGTAACTATGCTGGAAAGCATGGCGTCCGACCCTCTACCGATACTGCCAATCCACCGCCTTTCCTGTTATTCAATAATAATAATGATTTCTTTATTAGTCTCTAGGACTGAAAAACAAAGGAAAATACAAACGAAGAGAGACAGTGAGGATTTACATAAATCGAGTTAATAGAAAAGGTAATATTTCAAATTAATAACGTTAGAATTCGCTAATAGGGCCAATACCACCCAGGAGTAATTTAGGAACCCCACAGACCGGAAATCATCCAAATCACAAAGAATCCCAGAGGAAAGAGTTCCTAGCTCTCTGAATTCTCCAGTCTATAGACACATGCTTAGAGTAGACCCATTCACCCGGAACATCCTCGCTACATTCACCCACCTCTGTTGATTTTCCCGTCTGTTTAGTCAATGTAAACCTAACTAAGCGTTATATTTTGTCCTTGTATTATTCCTAACGTATTGGGCCCTGGCGGCCAATAAAAGAAATCCACATCATTGTCGTCATTACCACAAACCATTAAATGAAATACTTTAACACCTCTTTCCCCCAGTATTTATAAAGTTGTTTACTAACTCCATCTGTAAAATATTTCAAGTCATTGAAAGGCCACCCCCCCCCCCCGCCGCCACTCTTTTTCAAATGTTCACCACAATGTTTCATTCTCTCATTTATATAATTCTATTTTTTTTACCAACCACTCTGTTATAATATTTTCTTCTCCAGCAGTTTGTTTTCTTCTCGTAACAACATCTTTCTCTTCTTAGCATTCTTTATTTATTTGTTATCTTTCTCTGTTATTGTTACCACGTTTCTTTCCCATGTATATTCTTCCTAATATCTCTCTCTCATATTCTTTCATTCCATAACGTTCCACTACCTACCTACAATGTAATTCACTTTCCATTCCACCTTATATATTATTCGCATTAACTATAATTTAAAAAATAGTTTCCACAGAAGATAGTCTTCCTCGTTTTTGTCATCGCCATCACCATTATAATGGTCGTTATGGAAACGTGTCTAG
This sequence comes from Eledone cirrhosa, assembly GCA_964016885.1. Classification (NCBI taxonomy): domain Eukaryota; kingdom Metazoa; phylum Mollusca; class Cephalopoda; order Octopoda; family Eledonidae; genus Eledone; species Eledone cirrhosa. The sequence continues at coordinate 181,391,450 of OZ024741.1, forward strand.
TAAGTTATCCGTCTACCTGGCGATTGGTGCCTGTAAGCTACTAGTTTAACATCACACACTGACAAACGATATATTATTTAACAAAAACAACAGATGATATTGTGTAAACGACAATGGTTTCTTTAACTCTCCAAGTTAGGTTTAATTCATTTTAGAGGTAAGATTTTAAAACTCAGTGTTCTACTCAAGCGAGAATACCATTTTCAACCGCATAACCCTTCTGATATCAAACCGCCCGAAACCCTCCTTGGTTTTATGATTCAAAACATATTACTTTAAAAACATATTTATCTAAAAACCTTTCCTCTTGATTTCATGTAAGAAACTTTTATGTAGTTATGCTCCAAACACTAGGTTGATAATAAGAAAGTTAGTTATGTTACTAAATTTTTGAAGAACAGAGGTAGGGTCCTTTATAAAGAAATATAGTACGAAGAGAGTTAAATACGTAATAACAGGAATAACATAAATAAGAATTTACTTGAATATACATATAAAATATCAACAACAACCTGGTGAATTCACCAGAGACTCAGGTTTCGTTACTCGACAACATGAAGATCGCAAGCTGTTGAAGTATTGTGCACTTTCCGATAGGCTTTTCGTTGAACCTATATCGGTGGGAAAGTCTGGCGTTTTGGGTCCCCAAACCACTTCCTTACAAATTGCTATCGGGACCGAGTTGACCACCCGTAGTAGTTAGCCCTGTGAGTTGGCATGTCTCTTTAAACGAATCTCCCTCGCTATACTCAGGGGTAACGCCTTTACTATTATGTCCACTGGAACCTTAAAGCGACATACGTCTGGCGTTTTGTAAGTTAGTGTATATGTATGCATTTTTTCAACTTCACAAAGAAAATAAAAAATAAAAGTATTAGAAGACCTTGAAATGAAGAAATAAATGAAGTATGGGTTTACAAAATGTTTTGTTAAAAAAAACATACAAGGTTAAAAAAACTTATTTTACATTTTATAATTTAGCCCTCTTCAGAAATACACATTTTTTTTTCTTTTCATCTATATTTTACACATGTAATTGGTTAACAGTGTAAACATTTGGCAATAGTAAGCACTTGGCAGTAGTAAGTCTATTTTGGCAAAGGAACCTTTTTTAGCATTCAACTTGATATTGAGTACATATAGATAAGTTATTACTTTGGTGGATGGTAAGTTAGAATAACTGGAGGAATGTCATACAAACTAGAAACCTAGTATTTAACATCACCAACCAGAATTCAATATACAATGTATCCTTCCATTTTAAAGGATATTAGTGGATACTTCTCTCAGTATGACGATCGACTAAATAAAGGCTATATTGATGGCTCTTGCACCTTCAACATACACACATACCCATATAATGTATACACACACACATATATATATATAGGTGTGTGTGTATTTGTATTTCGTATTTCTAAAGAAATACGGTATGTTTATAAATAAACATTCTGAAAGCCGTAGCAATGAATATAACAGTGGCAGCGAACGCCGCCAGGCGGTGTTCAACAGAAGCGAGGGGGACAACTGTCGAAGCATTTTGAACTCTACGGTCTCTCCCGCTCTTGCAACTGCCAGACTTTCAAACAGGCGAAAATATATAGTTTTTTCGTCTGTGTAAATGAGGGAATTAATCTCATTTGCATATGAAGCAGCATAAGTTGTCTCAACTTAAAATAGAATTAGAATATATATATATATATATATATATTAAGACAGGGGGAAGAAAAAAATGGCTTCACTTGTGCTTTCAACAAATTTATTTTCTTCACACAATCCAAAAAGACCTTTCACGCTGAGGTGCGCTTGACAAGCGCACCTCAGCGTGAAAGGTCTTTCTAAAAACGAAACAATACATCCTACGTTAACCAAGAACTCCTAAGACCTAACCAACAACCAACAACTTAATTTATAAACAATTTTTTTTTAAGAAAAAACAAATTTTTTCTAATCCGGAAAAAAATTCTTTTTGGATTTTGTGAAGAAAATAAATTTGTTGAAAGCACAAGTGAAGCCATTTTTTCTTCCCCCCTGTCTTAATATACCTAACTGTACCAAGGATTACACACATTTTCCAATATATATATATATATATATATATATATATATATATATATATATATATATATACATACAAGAAAGGGTAAATATTCTGTGGCTGTTGATCGCGGATAGATAGCTATCGTTTATTTATCTATTGTTTCTTCATAGGTATCTTTTAATCTTATAGCCTTGTTTAATTGATTTTTTGTGTGGTTGATTATGCTGATTGGGAGAGGAAATACTGTATATATTTTATCAAATGATTCTATGGACTTACTTTCTTATATATTGCTCTGATTGTTGATTATTTAATTAATTCGTCATTGAGCCACACCGTGAATGGTTGCCAAAAACATATATATATATATATATATAGCTCTGTCTAGTTTATGTATATCTAAATCTATATATTTGATATATATATATATATATATATATATATATATATATATATATATATATATATATATATATATATATATGTGTGTGTGTGTGTGTGTGTGTGCGTGTGTGTGCGTGCGTGCGTGTATATATGCATATATATATGTATATATATATATATATATATTGTTATACTTTGGGAGGGTCATGTTGCCAATAGGAAACACACGCACCAGTTGCTTTCACTTCAATTTATTATATATTTATAAATTTATAAATTTATAAATTTCTGGTTGGTTGGTTGGTTCCACAACCAGATAGTTGTTTATATATAGTCATAGTTCTTTCGTCACACACTCTGTGACCTCTTCAGTGACTGGGGATTCCTTTCTTTGTTTCTGTGCCTCTCCTTTATATATATATATGTATACATATATGTACATGTATGTACATATATATGTACATATATGTATATGCATATATGTACATACATATATGTACATACATATACATATATGTATACATGTATATATATATATATATATATATATATATATATATATATATATATATATATATATATATATATATATATATATATATATATATATAAGTTTAAGAATAACCAAAGAGTGCTTAGAAATACATTGTTTTATTTGCTAACAGTGTTTCATCTATACCCTATGGCAGGAATCATGAGAGCTTATAAACAAAAATATATCAGAGGTTGTAGGCTCCATCAAGTTCAGTCACCAGAACAAGGATAACGGACAAGTAGGAGGGTCCCAAGGCCTGCACTATATAGAAAAACACACAATACATGACGCACATAATGTCACAAAATGTCATAAAAAATTTACATAAAATTTTTATCACATAAATGGTGCAAAAGATGATTCCTGCCATAGGGTATGGATCAAACACTGTTAGCAAATAATACAATGCATTTCTAAGCACTCCTTGGTTATTCCTAAACTTATAACGGCTCTGTAGTGTACTAGTTATCCTACATTGAGCTAAACCCACACTGTCATACCAAGGGCAATATATCTGCGTGTCAGTGCACATTAATATACTTGTCAACGAATCTATAACGGCTCCCCTTGGGTTGAGCTAAAAGATATAACCACTATACACATATATGTATTCGTAGATCTATATAGTTATAGTCGCACACTGGTGTATAAAGTTGACAGTATGCTAACCAAGGACCGTCTACCTTTGTCACTCAAGAACATTCCCATCCCATCTAAGAACACCTACGACAGGTTGCTCATAGCTAGCGTGGACTCATTTGTTAACAGATTAAGGTGGCGTGCTTTCCACTATGATAGGAACCGGGATAGCCCTCAGCAAGCAACCCGGGTGGATAGGTATGGATTCAAGACTCCACCGCATAATAGTAGTCTGGAGGGCTTTGAAAATGACCTACTAAACCTTGTGAGGAATATTAGATATAGGAATAAATGCCATAGCAAGAACCAATTCCGTAGAGATCTTAGCTCTATTATTAAGGGCTTCGAAGAAAATGATAGCAGTCTCGTACCCTCAGATAAAACAAAAAATATATATAACTTAGACTATAGGATTTACAGAAACTTCATATACAAGGAACTCCATAGAAATTATAAGAAAACTTCCTACGATAACCTAGACGAGATAAATATGAAAAGGCTTGAAATTGTTAAAATGGTGAATCTGGAAAGGTACACCCAACCATTCACTCCTAAGCAACCCAGATTCACACTGAAGGATCACAAAGAGGACTTCATTAGTAACACCTCAATTAGGCTCATTAGCCCCTCTAAGTCTGACCTAGGGATAATAAGCAAGAGAAGTTTGGACGCCGTGATCCCTGTTATAAGAAGTAAAGTTTACCTTGACCTATGGGGTAATACGGAGCAGGTTATTAAATGGTTCTCAAGCGTTAGTAACCATAACTCCCAAAAGTTCATCCAATTTGATATTAACTCCAACTACACTTCCATCTCTCCCATCCTTCTAAATAAGGCCCTTATATTAGCTATGCAAAATAGTGACCTGACTAGATCCCAAATTGATATTATCCTTGCTGCCCGAAGGACTATCATCCTCTTCGAGGAACAACTTTGGACCCGGAAGAACACGCCGAATAACTTCGATATCACAATGGGGTCCAGCGATTCGGCACAGGTCACTGATTTGGTTGGATTATACCTCCTCCATGAACTACATAAGACATTCCCGCATTTCAAAGGCGAGCGGTACCGTGATGACGCCCTATTCACTATTGAATATAAAAAACATAATATAGAAAGGACGAGAAAAGACCTACATAAATTCTTCAAAAGCTTTAACCTTAGTACAACGATAGACGTAAATAATAAAACGGTTAACTTTCTAGACGTAACCCTGGACCTGGAAAATAAATACTTCTCACCTTATCACAAGCCAGATGAAACACTAACATACGTAGATGCCAATTCCAACAACCCTAGACCCGTCCTAAATGCCATAATTAAAGGGGTATCCAATAGGATTAGCAGACTATCACATAATGAGGATGCATTTAGGTCTAATGCAAGGTACTATAATAAGGCACTAGAAAAGTCCGGTTTTAGAGAAAAAAATGTACTATATACCTAACAACTCCCAAACCACCAGGGACGGACCGTATAATGTAATCACGCACAATATGGCTTTGCCTAATAGAAGCAGACACAAAAATAGGAACAACATGGGTGCAGTAAGCGGCTCTGACCAACCCCAACCGACTTCATCTAACAGGTCTCCTCGGTGTAGCAATAATACTAACAGTAGGATAAAAGCTAGAAACTTGAGATAAAATAGGAACGACAGGGAAACCAGAGAACCCCTCCGGGTAAGGTTACCACCACAGGTTCTCTCTACCACAGAAGGTGGGATGTCTACGCGCGGTGCTAACTATTCCCCCAGTACGAAAAATAGAAAATATAGACGAAGATCTAATCCCTACTTTAATCCACCTTACAACTCGGTGGTATCAACCAATATACCAAAGGCATTCTTTTCGATCTTTGAAAAAACTCCCCCCGCCCCGGTAGTAAATACCAGAGCATCATTAATAAAAACACAGTTAAGCTATCTTTCCCCACCACTCCAAATTTAGCTCATCACCTAGCCCTAACGAACAACAGAAAAATTAGAAAGGGTATCGATACCATTGCATCTGCGGGATATCGCAGCCACTAGAAGGACCAGATGCGGAGTTACCTTGCAGTACTATCCACACATCTGATGTACGGTTGCCAAATCAGGCACATACGGAAGACCAACCATCTCCTGTACCGCAGAGTGACATACACTGCAAATGTAACTGCAGACGAAAGGCGGAGTGCCCCCTGAAGGGGCTATGCCTTATAAACAATATTGTCTACGCTTGTGAAGTTACAAATCGGACATCTTCCAAAACATATATAGGATCTACATAGACCTCCTTTAAGACTAGATACAACTCCCATCGCTATACGTTTAGTCATGATAGACTTATGAACACCACATCCCTAGCTAGTTACATATCCCCCTGAAGACACCAATACTCAATATACGCTTGATTGGAGAATTATCACTAAATCATCGCAGTACAGACCCCTCAGCAAGACTTGTGACCTTTGTCTCTCTGAATCGCACGCCATAATATACTCCAAACTGAACCTGTTAAATAGGAAATCGGAAATATTCTCTTCTTGCCCGCACATAAATCTTAGCTCCTTCTATTACTTTAGACCACTTAGCTAACGCTGTAGGGCATGCACCCCCTATCAAGCCTACGTAAAACCACGCCACCCTTGTTCCTGGTTCCTCTGTAACCATTACTGCCCTTCAAGTGTATATAGGTTCCTCTCCTCTTTTATTTCTCTCTTCCCTTCTCTCTTATTTTTTCTTCCCCTTTTCCTTAATTCATCCTTTTACCATAAGCCAATAACCCATAGGGTACAACCTACTTAAGGCTTTTCACTATACCAAGCACAGTTCGACCCTGTACAGGCACCTACCCATACTGACCAAAGGGATATGGTTTATAAACATACCCATTGTGCGCTAACTGATAGCACAGCCAAATAGTTTGTCGAAAGCCCAACAAACTCCGCCGCAGCTATAAGGCGGATGGCTTGGGCATCTGGGGTCCAGATAGCCTTGACCTTAGGGTGAGAGATGGATCCAACATAGTATAGTGAACAATATGAGCAAATCGAGTGGACTAAGTGCCACAGGATCGATCAAACCCCAGAAGGAATGGGTATCTTGTCGCTGACGAGTTTGAATCGAACAAATGATTTGCCCCAAGCGTTCAGGGGATATCTAATGAATCCGCCCTTTATGACGCGAATTGCCTCCCATACTTTTCATAAGCATACAATGACATCCTGAGTTTGTATTCGGACAACCGCTGTGTGTTACTAGCGAATGGGTAACCTTTGAAATTGTGGAATATGAATTGTGCTGCAAATATGATGAATTATAGAACCACACTCAAGGCAGTGTGCGACGGTTGATATTGACTTCCAGCCCACCCAGGATGGGTTATACTCGACTGTGAAAGGATTTCTACCTCCGGATTCAGTAATCTACACCAAAACCACGTGGCGGACATGTAAACAACATAGTTGTCATTAACAGTTTTAGCTGTGAGTTTACCATATATTCTACAGTATCTGCACACAACAGAAATGTTGCACTCACTCTAATAAGCCCGCTTATTAATGTAACCATAACTGATTTTCCTTCACTCTGCCATAGGTAATTCCGTAAGCGGAGTTTTCTATATACGCTTTCTGTCTACGTGACTGACTAGCCATCACGAATAACATTTACTGTGGTATATTTGCATATGGTATGGCACTTTAGTTGATGTCAACTCGGCCATACGATGTATTTCACTTGGGACGTTGGGTTGCGTGACCGAACGTGAGGACTTTGGGAGATAGCAGATATTGCGGACCTGTCTTATTTTCACTTTCTTCACTGGAGTGCCGGCTGTACATGTACTCTACTCAGCTTCACATCATCGTACTTTTCTTTATTTTAGATTTAAGGTATTTATTGCAGACTGCCTATGTGGAGAAATCCTCTAGGTATATGTTTTGGAAACATAGTATTATATCGCCTAACGCTTGGGACTGGAACCAATGGATGGAGGGTGTTGATATGATATGGAGAAATCGACCTGTTACAAGGTGATATAACTGGAGTGCACCATCCTTCCTATAGACAATCCTACATGTAAAGCTGCATCACAGCTAACCAACTTTTCTTTTCACTGACTCATGCTTGCAAGCTCTCATATTCTTCCTGTACATCCTGTATTTGCACTGCTTGTGAATTGATGTATCTATGATTTGTTTTGTTTTTTTGTTGTTTTTTTATCATGCTGGGTAACACCCTCACTCACTTCTTGCTATCCTCTCGCAACCTCCTTATCATCTCTTGCACCATTTATGTGATAAACTTTTGATGTAAATTTTTTATGACATTTTATGACATTATGTGCGTCATGTATTGTGTGTTTTTCTATATAGCGCTGGCCTTGGGACCCTCCTACTTGTCCTTTATCCTTGTTCTGGTGACTGAGCTTGATGGAGCCTGCAACCTCTGATATATTTTTGTTTATAAGCTCTGATGATTCCTGCCATAGGGTATGGATGAAACACTGTTAGCAAATAAAACAATGTATTTCTAAGCACTCTTTGGTTATTCCTAAACTTATAACAGCTCTGTAGTATACTAGTTATCCTACATTGAGCTAAAACCACACTATCATACCAAGGGCAATATATCTGCGTGTCAGTGCACATTAATATACTTGTCAACGAATCTCTCTCTCTCTCTCTCTCTCTCTCTCTCTCTCTCTCTCTCTCTCTCTCTCTCTCTCTCTCTCTCTCTCTAAATATATATATATATATATATATATATATATATATATATATATATATATATATATATATATATATATATATATATATATATACGGGATTACAGGTTATCGTTAACCTAGATGTAGTCCAGTTATAGTACTCCGTGTTGTGGATGGCATTAACGTATGGCTTAGTTTGACTCAACAAGACGTTTCCATAGTGATGCTGCGAGTTCGCGGTGATTTCTATGTAGGTTATACTTGGAGTACAAAGGCTTTATTCACATTGCTGACAATTGTTTCTTTGATCTGGTAGGTCTAGAGTTCGCTAATCGCTTGATGTTGCGTCAATCGATCTCCAATACTTTGTTTATAACCAGTCGTTTCATCAGAGCGTGCGAAAGTGAGGAAAATACTCAAGGCATGGCTTTTATAGATCCATAATTAACTCCATAGCATATAGTATATCCCTTAGAATATCCCGCCTATCCTCAAACCAAGAAATTTTTAATGAACATACTATTTATTATAACGCAACATTACATAAGGCTGGACACAAAGAAAAGCTGTAGTTTATAACAAATAAGGAAAACACAAACAAACCCATTAACACCAACACTAACCGCCCATACAAAAATAAAGATAAGAGGACTAGGCATAGAACTAGGCAAGTAGCACCAAGAGTAGGAGGACGGAACACTAATAATAGAAACTCCAGAAACTATAGAAGAACTAGAGAAAGAAAATACCTATGGTTTAATCCAATCTTCAACTCCTCTATAATAACTAAACTGCCTTCTATGTTTTTTAAACTAATAGATAAACACTTCCCTACATCGCATAGATACCATAAAATCTTCAATAGAAAAACTATAAAACTTTCATACTCTACTGTAGCCAACATCGAATCGCACATACGCAAGATCAATCACAAAAATACCTCTAAGGAAACTATCCCACCTATACGCAACATAGCACCAAACACTAAACACAAATATATTACTGTATCACAACCACAAACGCATAGGAACACACCACAGCAAAACTTCAATAGGCATGAATCACAACCCGCACATAACATTTTGCAAAACCGCAATGTGAAAGCTGCACGGAATAATACTTCAAACTGCAATTGTCACCTACCAGATAAGTGCCCATTAGCGAATAGGTGCCTAGATTCTAGTCTAGTGTACATATGTACTGTAAACTCGGGCAACTCCCCATGGCACTACATTGGATCCACCGCGTGTGTTTTAAAAAAAAGGCGGTATGTACACAGGAATTCAATGAAGAACCGTGCACTGGTAACCTCTACAACCCTCGCCAATAAAATCTGGCAACTTAAGGACAAAAGCCTTGATTACAATATTAGCTGGTCAAAATTAGCGGCCGCAAAGGCCTATAGCAGTGGTATGTCCCATTGCGGGCTCTGCAACCTTGAATTGCTACATATCTTAAGGAACGACAAAATGCTACTCAACAGCAAAATAGAAAGGTCAATTTTCTGCAGACATAGGATTGCTACAAAATTAGCGAGATTTAAACCACCGTGATTCGAACCAGCATCCCCTATATTAAGGGATAATCACTTAGCATTTAACATATGAAATCCATCCGCATTCTCATACAGCCCACTTCAGAACCATAATCTTCTATAAACACCTTCTAGCCTCCCTACATCTATACCACTAGGATGGAGCAGTAATGTCTACAATTATCTTGTCAGCCCATAAATCAATCCCATCTTTGCTGTTGTTTATTCTTTCGGACCAAACAATTATATCTACATATCTCATATTAGCACTCATGATCTCTAACAGATGAACTTAATTCTAAGTACATTATCTGATTACTCCTAGGTGAATTGACAGTATCGATAGAGGGTTGGTCGCCATGCTTTCTAGCATAGTTACGTCCCTTTAGAGTCTGAGTTCAAATCCCGCCGAGGTTAACTTTGCCTTTCATCCTTACGGGGTCGATAAAATAAAGTACCAGTAATGTACTGGGTAATTGCTGGCCTTGTGTGTGCCTAAAGTAGAAACAATTATCTTATTACTCCTACACCCCTTGAAATCTTATTTTCTTCTTCTTATTATTATGATCATCTCAATGTATCCCTAATTTTATTCATCATGTTCTTTCTATTTACGATGCATATTCTATTGTTTTTATTACTTTTATTGTCTCTATTATTGTTGTTATTATTGTCTTATTTATACACTATTTGTTATTGATGTTGTGAAAACTAAACCTCCATGATTCGAACTAACAATCCCAACTTTTAGAATAGGCCACCTAAACCTTTAAATACCGAATCTACAACTTCACTTAATACCATACAAGAACCATATATCTCTATACACTCTATACTAGTTTCAAGCTTGTTAGCTATCGTCAGCAACGTATACCTTCCTGCCAGATTGTTGAACGTATATACTTATATTTAAGTAACAGCCGTACTAAGAGTGGGAAATGAAATATCGTTTCATTTTTTCCGTTTATCGTTTTCGGTGCACCCGGCCGATTAACCCACTCGATATGCAAATTGGGCTACTCAGCCGTTAATATGCATAAGGTAAGTATATACGTTCAACAATCTGGCAGGAAGGTATACGTTGCTGACGATAGCTAACAAGCTTGAAACTAGTACAGCGTTCCTTTGTCAGTGTTGAACAAACGAGCAACGGTGGTTGCTAGACACTACGGCTTAATACGGGATGTTTGTTTACAAACACACCGAGCATTATAATAAATATTCGGTGAATCCATACGTGCATATATATATGTGTGCATGTATGTATATATATGTATACATACTACTGTACGTCGGTATGCATATGTGTGTGTACGTGTACATACTTATATATATATATACGTGTACATACTTATATATATATATATATATATATATATATATATATATATATATATATATATATATATATATATATATATATTCTAATCCTATTTCAAATTTGAGACAACTTATAAAGCTTCATATGCAAATGAGATTAATCCCCTCATTTACACAGACGAAAAAACTATATATTTTCGCCTGTTTGAAAGTCTGGCAGTTATATGTATATGTATATATATATATGTATATGTATGTAGCTTTGTATTCGTTTGTGAATTCAATGATGTTTTATTAACCTGCATGTAGGTTGTGTACTCACCTAACATTTTCAGTATACGACCGATATATTAACCAACCTCTCAACACATTCTTTTCTGTCAGGAACCACATACTTATAGTTACTTCGATTCTGCCATTATCTACCATGCTGTCTCAATAAGACACATATTTTTCTTTTCTATATATCTATCACGACAAACGAACATATTGGCCGAAAGATCAATACTTTTCTATTTGTTTTTACATGAACTGATTAATATATTTTAGGAATACAAATGAGATACATAAAGGTTAATACAACATCTTGTATAAGGATCATATGGTGGTGATGATAATTGTGATGATGATGATGATGATGATGATGATAATGACGGCGTTAATGATCATGACGGTGATGGTGATGATGATAATGAAATGCTGACAACGTTAATGATGAGAAAGAAGACAACGATAACGACAATAAAAAGCAATAACCAAGCATCATCAACACAACAACAATACCTATTGCAGCATCACCACCACCAATAATGGTTTCTACTTTAGGCACATTTTGAGGGAGGGGAAAGTCGATTAAATCGACCCCCGTAACGATGAGAGTCAAAGCTAACCTCAGCGGGATTGGAACTCAGAACGTAAAGGGCCGAAACTATATGCCACAAAGCATGTTGCCGACGCTCTACCGATACTGTCAATAATATTGATAATAATTGTTTCTACTTTTGGCACAAGGCCAGCAATTATCTCAGTGTATTACTGGTACTTTATTTTATCGACCCCGTAAGGATGAAAGGCAAAGTTAACCTTAGCGGGATTTGAACTCAGACCATAAAGGGCCGTAGCTCTTTGCTGCAAATCATGGCGTTCGACCCTCTACCAATACTGCCAATCCACCGCCTTAATAATATTGATAATAATGGTTTCTGATTTAGGCACAAGCTCAATAATTTTGGGGAACGGCAAGTCGTTTAAATCGTCCTCGTACTATATTTTAGCGACCTTGAAATGGTGTAGGGCAAATCTTACCTCAGGAGGATTTGAACTCAGAACGTAAAGTGTCGGAACAAATAATTGTTTCTACTTTAGGCACAAGGCCAGCAATTTGAAAGGGAAGGGAATGTCGACCCCAGTGCATTACTGGTGATTTATTTTATCGACCCCGTAAGGATGAAAGGCAAAGTTGACCTTGGCGGGATTTGAACTCAGAACATAAAGGACCGTAAATCTATGCCGCAAAGCATATTGTCCGATGCTCTACCGATACTGCCAATCCACCACCAAATAAATCATCATTAACTATAATTGTTTCTACTCTTGGCACAAGGTCAGCAATTACCCAATGCATTACTGGTACTTTATTTTATCGACCCCGTAAGGATGAAAGGCAAAGTTAACCTCGGCGGGATTTGAACTCAGAATGGCAAGGGGCTTAACTCTATGCGTCCGACCCTCTACCGGTACTGCCAATCCGCCGTTAACTATAATGCGTGATTATTTATATATTTGTCCGTCACCCACTGAAAGGGTATTATTGGTGACAAACTATAGAAAACAGCGACCAGCGTTCTAATATTTGTTGCACTTGTGTGAGTGTATGTGTAGTGAATTGGCTACACACATTGACTATTATTATTCAAATCCCGCCGAGGTTGACTTTGCCTTTCATCCTTACGGGGTCGATAAAATAAAGTATCAGTAATGCACTGGGTAATTGCTGGCTTTATGCCTAAAGTAGAAACAATTATTGTGTAAGTGAGGGTGGTGGATTGGCAGTATTGGCAGAGGGTCGGACGCCATGCTTTGACGCATAGAGTTACGATCCTTGCCATTCTGAGTTCAAATCCCGCCGAGGTTAACTTTGCCTTTCATCCTTACGGGGTCGATAAAATAAAGTACCAGTAATACACTGGATAATTGCTGGCCTTGTGCCTAACGTTGAAACAATTATTGTGTAAGTGAGGGCGGTGGATTGGCAGTATCGTTAGAGAGTCGGACACCATGCTTTGCAGCACAGAGTTACGGGTCTTTATGATCTGAGTTCAAATCCCGCCGAGGTTAACTTTGCGTTTCATCCTTTCGGGGTCGATAAAATAAAGTACCAGTCACGCACTGGGGTCGAATTAATCTACTTTATCCTCCCCCAAAACTGCTGGCCTTGTGCCTATATAATAAACCATTATTGTGTAAGTGTTTGTGAGAGTGTATGTGTGTAACTATATGTGTGAGTGTATGTTTCTGAGTGTATGTGTGTGAGTATATGTGTGTTTGTGTGAATATATTTATGTCTGTGTGAGTGTATATGTGTTTATGTGTTTATATTTATATAATCATACATATAAATATATACATAAGCACACCAAGATATTATCTTGGTTACATAAAGGATTGTAATAAAACAGTTATTAGACTAAAAACTTGGTTTTGTACCCAATTTAATATATAATATAATAGAATTAGCCGCCATTCTTGACGGCACAGAGCCAGCTAGAGTTAATAATTGTTTCTACCTTTGGCACAAGGCCAGCAATTAACCAGTCCATTACTGGTACTTTATTTTATCGACCCCGTAAGGATGAAAGGCAAAGTTAACCTCAGCGGGATTTGAACTCAGAATGGCAAGGGCCGTAACTCTATACGTCAAAGCATGGCGTCCGACTCTCTATCGATACTGCCAATCCACCGCCCTTAACTAGAGTTATACCAGTAATGCACTGGGTAATTTGCTGGCCTTGTGCCTAAAGTAGAGACAATTATTATTACGCCATGCTTTCCAGCATAGTTATGTCCCTTTACGGTAAAATAAAGTACGATAAAATAAAGTACGATAAAATAAAGTACCAGTAATGCACTGGGTAATTGCTGGCCTTGTGCCAAATGTTGAAACAATTATTAACTAGAGTTAATAATGATTTCTACTATCGACACAAGGCCGGTAATATTGGGGGGAGGGGAAAGTCGATTAAATAGAACCCTGTGCATTACTGGTACTTTATTTTATCGACGTCGTAAGGATGAAAGGCAAAGCTAACTTCGGCGAGATTTGAACTCAGAATGTAAAGGGTCGTAACTCTATGCGGCAAAGCATAATGTCCGACGCTCTACCGATACTGCCAGCTCACTGCCCTTAAGTAGTGTTAATAATAATTTGTTATTTTCCACAAAGGCAATGGATGACGTGATAATATAAAGCCGAGGTGGGGTTTGATGTGGGATGGATTATGATAAAACAGGTAAGGAAAACAGAAGTATACAAAAGAAATGAAATATCTCTATACAAGGATAGACAAGGAAGTGCTACAGATCCAGGCTCCTTAGTACCGTCAAGGACATTTCTCAGCTGTGTTCTCTGATTAACGGGAGCCTGCTGAGAGTAGTATTATTCACGTGGTCATTCTTGTTATTCTCAATTACCCTTAGAAAATTTGCTGAGGGACATCACCTCCCCACCAGTGTCCCCTTTTCCATTTATGAAGTTGTTGAGTATTTGGCTGAAGAAGAAACTGCATGTCTTCAGTGGTTTCTTGCTTGTCCATCATTCAATAATTAAAAACGGAAAAGGAAGGGAAAGTCAACAACTCTAGGGTTACAGAAGAGTGGGAGGAGAATGGGAAGGGTGATGGGCTCCAGGCTTTGAGCGCGGCGGTGTTGGGGATGCGTCTCACAGTCAAGACTGCAAAAGCATTCCCGCGGACAATGGCCAGCGACAACCGCTGAAAAAGCCACCCCCACCTCATTCAATTATTCTCAACATACTTACCAGGCAGAAGAAAATTCCTTGCTCTTTCCAATTAAAGGAAACTAACCGGGAGAGCCTTACAAATGTAGTCTCACCTTAGTTTATTTCGAGAGACACTTATGATAATAATGGTTTCTTATATAGATTGGGGAGTGGAGAAAGTCAATTAAATCGACCCCAGTGCGTGACTGGTACTTTATTTTATCGACCCCGTAAGGATGAAAGACAAAGTTAACCTCGGTTGGATTTGAACTCAGACAACTCTATGCTGCAAAGCATGGTGTCCAACCCTCTACCGATACTGCCAATCTACCGCCCAATAATTGTTTCTACGTTTGGCACAAGGCCAGCAATTACCCAGTGCATTACTGGTACTTTATTTTATCGACCCCGTAAGGATGAAAGGCAAAGTTAAATAAAACTATAGTTATATCTGCAATACATTTACCTGAGATCTTCCAATATATACTGTTGTGCTTAAACAATTATTCTTTAATATATGTATGTATGAGTGCATGTATACATGTATGTATGTATGTATGTATGCGTGCATGCATGTACGTATGTATGTATGTATGTATGTATGTATGTATGTATGTATGTACGTATGTACGTATGTATGTACGTACGTACATCCGTCCGTATGCAATTATTTATTTATTTATGTACACACACCCGCAAATTCACCCATAGATATATAACTTAAAATGTAATTAGATTTGCAGCTTCATAAATAATGAATGAATATTTAGCTATAACAATATACAATCTCATAAAAATAGTGTATTTTATCTATCTATCTATCTATCTATCTATCTATCTATCTATCTATCTATCTATCTATCTATCTATCTATCTATTTCTCGTTATAGACATACGCACACACACGCACACCCTCATATATATGTATACATATATATATATATATATATATATATATATATATATATATATATAGAGAGAGAGAGAGAGAAAGAAAAGACGAAGAAGTGTGTGTGTGTGTGAGAGAGAGAGAGAGAGAGAGAGAGCGAGAGAGAGAGAGAGAGAGAGAGAGAGAGAATAATGTAAAAGATTTAAGTGCACCGAGATATCCAAAATCCAATTTATATCAAATTAATAACGAAATTTAATATATTCTATCCCTTTCAATTTATAATTTTCTAGAATCATCGTAATCATAAAAATATTTCGAATGTCAGAGTGTCTTAGATAAATTTTGACAGCGATTCATTGCATCAAGTACAATGGAGTTGCCATAGAAAGGTATCGTGCTGGCAGGAATGAGAGAAGGCTTGGTTAACATTAGTCAAGCTGGAGATATGATATCTTTCTTTATTCTGGAGATATGATAGAAGATGCTAGCTCAAAGTCACACGCTGTGGGATCAAATCTGGAATATCGAAGTCACCAAGCGAAATTATTTTACCGCGCAGTCATTCCCGCACTCCTCTCAGGAGTTTTGCTAATTGTTTTCCGAACCACAAACCTTCATATTTATTTTATCAGTTTGCCAGAAGGGAATAGCAGAGTCCATAGACTATTTTAGGGCCTGCGAGACTGAGTGATATCGTCAAACCGGAGACCTGGCTCGAATGCTTGCTCCAACATAGTAAACTCTGCTCACCGCCCCCAAGGGCCAGGTAGTGTTGTTAAACTGGGCGACAGATTAAATCCACACCCGATGTAGGCAAAGGCAGGATTTGTACACAGAAGGTAAAGTGTCAGAACATTTACTGAAAGGGCACTTGTTCAGACGTTCTACTTCTTCTGCCAATTCTCTGCCCTTTTATGGCCTGATCTTATCTCCATTTTGAGAGGCACTGAGTAAGTGAGAAATAAATGAATTATTGAAGAGGATGCAACTGACGTTAGCATTGCAAACTATCGGGACTCTCATTAAATTCGCAGTGCTGCCATTGCTAACAGCTCTTAGTTAGAACATCAGTTGCACTTATTCATGTCTATGTGGACATGGCCGTTGAGAACTACTACTACTACTACTACTACTACTACTACTACTACTACTACTACTACTACTACTACTACTACTACTACTACTACTAATTTAGCACTGAAATACTGAGCATGGACGAAAATCCTGTTGGAACTCACACCACATTAATTTTGTGAGTTCCCTGGAGTTTTATTGGCAATGTCTCTGTTTTATATAGGATTCCATGCCAGATCTACACAATAGCCTCACAACTGGTGAAACTTCCGGATAAACTTACACATGATGGATGAGAACTGAATGAACCGGAAGCAAGCATCTGTCGCCCCTAACAATTCCGTCAATCCACTGTTCTGGAGGGGTGCCTTATTTATAGCTCCCGAAAGGAAGGCTGAGCGTTAAAGTTGAATTCAATGTGATTTGAACTCAAAATGAACAGCACTGTAATAAATACAGCACGTCATTCTATCCGACGCTCTAACGACTCTGAAATTCAATCCCCTTCAAGCATATGAGGGTTGGCTGAAAAGTTCATTGGCTGACTATGAAGGAGTGATGTGAAATCTTGCATGCATTAATTTAAACTCTTCTTATCAGTAACTGCATTGTTTCTTTCCAGAGACTATGTTGAAAAAAAAAACCTCATTTACTCATTCCATGAGAGTATCTTGGTCAGCCTATGAACTTTTCAGCCGACATGTTGACGTCAGCGAGTTTTGAACTCAGAATGTAAAAGGTCGTAACTAAATCTCATCACCATCATCATGATCCTTTGACTGCAGTAACAGACGGCCACAATTCTCTTTCCACCTACTGCAGATTTCATAATCAGTTGTGACTCCGTGGACGGGTGTTTATCCATAGCTATCAGTGGAATTTGAATCCTTTTTCGGAATTTGAACTCAGAAAGGAAAGTGTTGGAAAAGACGCCACAGATAATCTTCAACGATCCCAAAATCTCGTCAATCCATCGCCATCTTCATGGATTGGTACTTTATTATATCGACCCTGAGGGCGGTGGATTGGCAGTATCGGTGGAGGGTCGGACGCCATGCTTTTCAGCATAGAGTTGCAGCCCTTTATGATCTGTGTTCAAATTCTGCCGAGGTTAAATTTGCCTTTTATCCTTACGGGGTCGATAAAATAAAGTACCAGTCACGCACTGGGGTCGATTTAATCGACCCTCCCCCCGAAATTGCAGGCCTTGTGCCTATATGAGAAACTATTATATCGACCCTGATTGGCTGTAAGGCAAAGTTGATCACGCTGGGATTCGAACTCAAGGCACAGAAAGCTGGAAAATATACCACAAGGTACTCTAATCAACACTTTAACAATTCTGTCAATTTGCTGCCTTATACTAAATATAAAAAAATATTTGATGTACCGGATTATTCTAATCCATTGCTCACACATAAACACATCTCTTCCAAATTATAAAAAAAATCTATAGGGTCAGTGATCAATCTTAGTCGTATTAAGATTTTTCAGACAGCGTATATTTACGTTGCATATTATTTCCACTGTGTAGCCTAGAAGCCTCCGTAGGCGTATGTCTTTCGGCAACTGAACATTTCTTACACGTTCTAAATTAGAACATTTGGAAGTTCATTATCTAATTTTAACTCAAATTAATATAAGAAAACTTAACAACGGATTGTAAACGGTGCAATATCAATGTTGAGGGCAGTTACTGTTGTTAGGCACGTGTTTGCATCTATTATAACCCATTCCTTTTCAATTCATATCTGGTCACGAAGGTTACCATCCAGAAGGTTCCGTTTTAATTGATTACCTTTTCAAAGTAATTTCTCAAAGCATTTTGACGTCATACAATATCTGGAAGCAGTTGATGACGTCAAGAGGTTAAAAGCTCAACGCTGATTGTATATCATTTGTAATATAGCCAAATTGATTGATTTCTTAGAATAGAATAGAAAACACTCACATATACAAGCCTATTTGCAAGCAATGAAGACAATTCATAAACACACATATACACACCTAACCACACACATATATACACCTAATCACACACACATATGCAGCCACACAAACATATATATACACCTAATCACACACACATATGCAGCCACACAAACACGTTTAAACATTCATACACTTACACACAGCTAAACATATACAGACAGGCACGTTCAGACAGTCATGTATACACCATCAAAACAGAATTTATATATCATCAATATATAAATGATCTGCAAACTTTACAAATAGATAAGTAGATTTATGTTGTACAGAGATCGTTAATAAGATAACAGTTCTACATACATAATGTCTGTGTACCCTATAGTAAGATATCGCCCTCGTAAAGTTCACTAATTCACTTGTAAACTGATTGAGGAGTTAACTACTGACCACATATTCTATATGGATGGTAATAACGGCATTCGAAATGAGATATCAATTGATTTTTAGCACCTGCAAAATACCTCAGTTTTTCGAATAAGTGAAATGAGAATATATGGTGTTCGTCTTCCTACATTAGGGATGTTAGTGACGTTTTAAGATGAATAATTGATATTGGCAGTATCAGTAGAGAGTTGGACGACAAGCTTTGCAGCATAGAGTGGCGGCCCTTTACGGTATGAGTTCAAATCCCACTGAGGTTAACTTTGCCTTTCATCCTTATGGGGTCAATAAAATAAAGTACCAGTAATACACTGGGATAATTGCTGGCCTTGTGCAAAAAAATAGAAACAATTATTAGTATTGCAAAGGGTGGCTGATAGGTAGAATCATTAGAGCACCGGACTATTTGCTTTGTAGCATGTAGTTACGACCCTTTGCGTTCTGCGTTCAAATCCCGCCACGGTCAGTTTTGCCTTTCATCCTTCTGGGGTCGATAAAATAAAGTACCAGTAAAGTACTTGGGTCGATATAATCAATTTTCCCTCTCTACAAATTGCTGGCCTTGTGCCTAATTTAGGAATAATTATTAGTATTGCCATATCTCTGTATGCTGACTTGGTTTTGACTGGTTCTGTCGAACACACGGTAATAACTGCAGCTAAGCAGCCTAGATGAACAACTCTTCTTTTACAGATGCGCTGTAGGCAGCGATACTGCAAAGTCGTTAGAGGTCAACTTTATTTTTTATCGATAACTAAAGTACTAGTCAAGAACTGGGATAAGTTCTCTGACGTTGGAAGAAATCGCCTGTGGTCAAATCAGGAGAGAAATGAGCGTGGTTAGGTTTAAAATTCACAAGGCACCCTCCCACCACTCCATTAGGAGTTAATAGACCAGTGATAAGATGCGTTGTAGTTGAAAACTAAAAGACATGATAATCACGTGTAGAATGTACTTCAATCATAGTCTTGCTTAATATGAGCTGTTGTGGGGCTAAACAACTTTAGAAGATAGTTAACGATGGAGATATCGTTTAGAGAAAGGTCTAATCGCCACATAGAATTGTGTTAACAGCGCAAGTGAAATTATTTTAAATGGGAACCGAAATCGGATTCAAGGATTTGTTTCTCGGGAGCTTATATTTGCCTTGCGACGCAAAAAAAAAAAAAAATCGAAAAAATAAAGCATTTCTTCTCTGCTGTTTTATCATCAAAATATTAATTGTTTAAAGTACATTATTTGACTAAGTTAATTAACTTGCAAAGCGTTTCTAATTATTAATAAATTTTTAATTTGTTATAGTGTAATTAAAGAATTTTCCGTTAATGAAGAACTGACAGAAGAACTGACTGGCTAAAATGTTATTCAGTGCTAAAATATTTATAATCAACTGTAATTTAATATTTGTTCTAATATTTTATATCTGTGAATACAGCACGGTTCAATGTTTAAGAAGTTCTCTGTACAATCGTTTCGATTCCAGCGCGCAGCATTTTGGGCAATTTTGAGCCATTTTGAGCCATTTTCCATAACAACGGAGCGACCAATGCTTTGTGAGTGAAATTAGGCAGATGGAGAGTGTTTAGAAAACAACCATTTGTATATTAATTACACGAAACCGACGGAGATTGGAATCTACTGTGGTTATAAAAAGAGGAAACAATGTTTATATATGTATTTTAGATTTTGCATACTTTGAATGGGTTAGACGAAACCCAGTTTCATGGGTGTTAAGTACAAAATCTCCCCATGCCAAGACGCTACAATCGTGAGCTCAATCCCTTAGTCATTAGGCCACACGCCTTCACTTTTACAATCAACTGAAAATATATAAAACATTAATTTTTCTATACGTAAATACAAATATGCAAACTTTTAAACACACACACAAGCTCTTTACTCCCCCATATATGTATATAAGGTGTACATATATACAGGGTGTCAAAAAATGTATACACACTTCAACAGCATTCTAATAAACATTGCCTGTACAGGTAATCAAAGTGTGTGTACAATGTTTGGGACACACACACACACACTATATATATATATACATTTATATATATATATATATATATATATATATAAGGAAAAAAGTAGAATTGAGATGGAGGGTTTGTGGTTTTTCTCGCAGATGCGAGAAAAATCACAAACCCTCCATCTCAATTCTAGTTTTGAAAAGCATAAGAACTGTGAAACCGCTAAAGGAACGAAATAAATATTCTTAAAAAGACTCCAGTTGCATTTTCGATTTCATCTTTCTTCCTTACACTTTCACTCGTGTAGGACATCTCGTCTTTTTTCATTTTGGAATAAAACCCCTCATTTTCTAATATATATATATATATATATATATATATATATATATATATATATATATATATATATATATATATATATATATATATATATATATATTATATATATATATATATATATATATATATATATATATATATATATATATATATATATATATATATATATATATATATAATTATATATACAACAATGAAGCAGGGACATAGAAAACAACATCCGATTGCAAATCAATGTGAATATAGTTCAATATACTTCTCTAATGAGATGTAACAAGATCAGAACATGTCCGCTGCTTTCGCCAATTGGCTTCAATAACGAAATCCATTTACTCTCAACCTCATTACCAGTATTTTTAAAAAGGTGGGTGAGCTGATATTGGAGTTATCTCTTTTTGACTGTTTATAGAATTTAGATACACATAGAAGATTTTGTCTTCTAATTGTAAGGATGTTGTCAGTTGTAGTTTTTCGAGTAAACATACTATAAACAGACAGGGAATTGGCAGACTCGTTAAGAGGTCGGATAGAATGCTTTGCGGTATTCGTTCCGGCTCTCTGCACAAAGAGTTCAAAACACACCGAGGCCAGCTTTGCTTTTCATCCTTTCGAGGTGAGGTTGATAAATATGTACCAGGCCAGTGTTGGGGTCCATTCTTCCTTTACATCTCTTTCATAATTCATCTCTAACCTTTTCTCACTTTCTCCAGAAGAAATCGACTGTACTCTGACCTGGTGAGGGGGATGGGCTCCGCCAGATTTAAAATGTCCCCAATCAACGTATGTCACCACAGCGTTCCTATGACACTATCGGGAGTTATGCGTCTATACATACATATTACATGTGAGATACTACCATATGTATTGAGACCTGCTGTAATATTAGGCGCATCATGATCGTCTCTGTTGTTTAAGATGTGGATCAATGCGGTTTTATCGGTTTCATTGATGTTTAACAGTTCATTTTTTTAAATTGATGATGGAACCCCCATCCGTTTCGACGATGAGCATTCAGTTATTTGATTGATCTAACGTTCAACATGTGAGCTAATGTGTAAGTGATTGAGTATTATCAAACACGTGTACTCTTAACGTAATTCTAAAGCTGAACAAACGTGACACAATATGTGACAAAGCTGGACATTTTATTTAAAGGCATATTCCACTTAACGAGTTTCTATGCAGTTACGCCAAGGCTTTAAGCGAACCAACGGTACGGTACAAAAGTTCCTCATAATTTTACAGCAAACTCCTTAACCGCCCACCCACGGCATCATCCATGGTAAAGGCTAAGTGATTGGGAAAAGTAATGCCATAGCTACAAACATAGCGTTAATGCAGTGTGAGTTATACAAAATCCTAGCCTTTCGGTTAGCAAATTAGCCGGATTTCTAGTTAGCCAGCGGCTCTTTTCCGTGATTGGAATTGAAGCAGTAACAAGCAAAATTGTTCTTCTAACAGGAAAAAGATAAAGAATAAAACCATTTCTGCTAATGTAACCCATTCATTTTATGAATGGATATTAACAGTAGAAGTCTTGGTTCACCAAATGATAAAGACAAAGCAGAAATGACTTAGCAGCTGATCTTTACTTATTGAAATTTAGAGTTGTCAGTAACATCTAGCAATTCGCTTGAAGCGACATTTCAGTTGGAAAACAATTGAACCGAAATCTCATATTATTTATTCTCTTCAACATAACCTCCAATATCTCTACCAAAACAACCAATACCACCACCACAAACATCAATACCACCACCACCACAACCACCAATACCACCACCACAAACATCAATACCACTACCACAACCACCAATACCAACATCGCATATCAATACCATCACAACAAACATCAATACAACCGCCACAACCACCAGTACCACAACCACAACCACCAGTACCATCACCACAACCACCAATACCACCAATTCCACCACCACCACCACCACTACCACCACCACCACTACCACCACCACCACAACCACAACCACCACTACCACCAATTCCACCATCACAATCATCAATATCACCACCACCACTACCACCACCACAACCACCACCACCACCAATACCACCAACACAACCACCACTACCACCAATACCACCAACACAACCACCA
>OZ024741.1:181420372-181517872 GCA_964016885.1 Eledone cirrhosa
TATCCTTCCGGAGTCGATAAAATAAATCCTTAGTCAGATAATTACTGGAGTCGATTTAATCGATTAACTCATCCACACTTGTGTCTTTGTTAGAAACTATATGACAGGTTCGGCGGGTAGCGCTATCACCCAGTACATCGCAAGATACAGAGTTTAGTGACGAGTGCAAAGTTGTGGGGAATGGTTTACAAACAGCATTCCATTATCAGCTGTATTTATTTAAGCAAATATCAAATGAATTAGAGTATTATGAGAAGAAAAAGACACTAAGGTTTCGTCTGCAGTTTAAAAAAAGATAAAAATTATAGATAGTGATGTTTATTGAATTGATGTTCGCCGACTAAGATCAACAATTATTTTCACAAATTCTAGCGTGTATCGCTGGGTATTTCTTTTTACGACTTGTAGAAATGTTGCAGTTGCCGTTTATTATTTTTTAGATATAACCATTGCGGTATACAATTGGTTGAAACTGCACCACAGAAAATACAGATATTTGGCGTTTAACCATTCGACAAAGAGATTGATAAAGTAAGTGCCAGGCTTGAAAAATATGTCCTGGGGCTCATATCCCTTTTAGGTAGTGCTCTAACATGCCAGCAGTCAAATGACTGAAACAAGTAAATGAATAAAAGATTATGAAATAAGTAGTTTAAGTGCAGTAAACCAAAATGTAAACCCACGGAGAGTGAGGTGTGTGATGCAATCTCGATTCCAATATGAAGACATGTCAAATGGATTTCGCTTCACTTATAGACTGTAATGCACTGGGGAAAGTAAAACAAAATAGAAATTCACCATTTCGTTTTCATAAAATAGAGACCATTGATGCTATGTTGAAAGAAACTAATGTATTTGGTTTTTTCAATGTGACATCCTTTTCGGCCGAATTTACAAATCTCTTATGTTATTGGTTGAATCTATTCTTATTCACTTCACTTAAACCTGCTAATTCCCTTACGGTAAACTTTCTAACTTTGAAACCTAAGCAAGAAGTGGATACATATTTTTCATTTGCTATTTCGTAAATCCAGTCTGACTCATTTTCAATATCATACGATACTGAAATATCTAGTAAATATTTTTCTTGGTATTCATAAATTGTTTTACTTATACATTTCTGGTATTTACCATAAATAAACTTATCGAGAATATTCTAATGCTGTGAATGTTTTATTTAAATTGATGATTCTAACACTGCAGTAAGTTTAAAGGACATGTCTAAAGTAAAAATTGAAATATATCATCTTATTTACAGTCGTAAAGGAAATATATTAAGAGATTTAGTAACAGAAAGAGGACTACTTACTCTACTAGGTGAAGGCTTGTACACAGTCTAGTTAGAGTATACTAAACACATTAGCAGTCAATGATTTAAGAGAAAATTGAAATTCATGAAATGCATTGATAGAAGGTGAGCTTGATGCACTAAAAGAGCCAGTCCACCTCACGATCGTAGTAAGTAGGGAAGTGGTTTAAGGACACAAGATGCCAGATGTATCTACCACTTGTGCCGTTGAAACCGACAGAGTCGAAATTTAGCCGTTAACACAACGCATGATTAAAGCAGAGAACACAATCTATTTAATAATTTCTCAGATGAATAATTAGAAATAAAGCAAACTCAATATATGACCTAATGTCTCTGGATAACCCTCCTAATGATAATATATATATATCGATGAAATGCCGAGGACGGTTGGAGGGTCACTGATGAAGGACTCACTTTTGCATATGTATCCCATTTGCAACGCCGCAGCTCCATTATTATCATCATATTTACACATATTACTTTTCCATGCTGCCTGTCTGTTTCGTTCCTTGTATCTTTACCACTTCTAGCAGTCTCCCTCTCTGTTACTCTCTCCTCAACTTTCACTCACTCATTCTCTGTCACTACTTCTCCTCCTCCTCTTTCCTCCTCCTCCTTCAAGTTTGACCTGTGTGTAATTCTTTTCTCGCGCAGTCTTGACCGAGCTGGTATGGAATTTTTTTTCTCTCTCTCTTTCGTCTGTGACTTCACAAAACTTGCGTTTACCGAATTCGTAGACCAGACCACCTTATCTTCTTCTTCTTCTTCTTCTTCTTCTTCTTCTTCTTCTTCTTCTTCTTCTTCTTCTTCTTCTTCTTCTTCTTCTTCTTCTTCTTCTTCTTCTTCTTCTTCTTCTTCTTCTTCTTCTTCTTCTTCTTCTTCTTCTTCTTTTTTCTTTCTCTCTCTCTCTCTTTTTTCCCCCCCGTCAAACTTGGGCGAAATTCTTTCCTTGCTCACATTTCTACCAGGTTCGATGGTCTTTCGTCTCTTGTTCACGATTTCACAGAGTTTATATTCATAGAGATCTGGGACTTGTCTATTTCTACTCACTTTCCGTTGCTTAAACCCTTTTGTTGTTACTCTAGCGTCCCCCTTTATTTACGTGTCCCAACGACTTTTTTTAGCCGTTGTTCGCACCAACCTGAGGCATATGGCCCTTAAAGCGATGAAATGCCGAGGACGGTTGGAGGGTCACTGATGAAGGACTCACTTTTTCATATGTATCCCATTTGCAACGCCGCAGCTCCATTATTATCATCATATTTACACATATTACTTTTCCATGCTGCCTGTCTGTTTCGTTCCTTGTATCTTTACCACTTCTAGCAGTCTCCCTCTCTGTTACTCTCTCCTCAACTTTCACTCACTCATTCTCTGTCACTACTTCTCCTCCTCCTCTTTCCTCCTCCTCCTTCAAGTTTGACCTGTGTGTAATTCTTTTCTCGCGCAGTCTTGACCGAGCTGGTATGGAATTTTTTTTCTCTCTCTCTTTCGTCTGCGACTTCACAAAACTTGCGTTTACCGAATTCGTAGACCAGACCACCTTATCTTCTTCTTCTTCTTCTTCTTCTTCTTCTTCTTCTTCTTCTTCTTCTTCTTCTTCTTCTTCTTCTTCTTCTTCTTCTTCTTCTTCTTCTTCTTCTTCTTCTTCTTCTTCTTCTTCTTCTTCTTCCTCTTCTCTCCTTTTTCTTTCTCTCTCTCTCTCTTTTTTCCCCCCCCGTCAAACTTGGGCGAAATTCTTTCCTTGCTCACATTTCTACCAGGTTCGATGGTCTTTCGTCTCTTGTTCACGATTTCACAGAGTTTATATTCATAGAGATCTGGGACTTGTCTATTTCTACTCACTTTCCGTTGCTTAAACCCTTTTGTTGTTACTCTAGCGTCCCCCTTTATTTACGTGTCCCAACGACTTTTTTTAGCCGTTGTTCGCACCAACCTGAGGCATATGGCCCTTAAAGCGATGAAATGCCGAGGACGGTTGGAGGGTCACTGATGAAGGACTCACTTTTTCATATGTATCCCATTTGCAACGCCGCAGCTCCATTATTATCATCATATTTACACATATTACTTTTCCATGCTGCCTGTCTGTTTCGTTCCTTGTATCTTTACCACTTCTAGCAGTCTCCCTCTCTGTTACTCTCTCCTCAACTTTCACTCACTCATTCTCTGTCACTACTTCTCCTCCTCCTCTTTCCTCCTCCTCCTTCAAGTTTGACCTGTGTGTAATTCTTTTCTCGCGCAGTCTTGACCGAGCTGGTATGGAATTTTTTTTCTCTCTCTCTTTCGTCTGCGACTTCACAAAACTTGCGTTTACCGAATTCGTAGACCAGACCACCTTATCTTCTTCTTCTTCTCTTCTTCTTCTTCTTCTTCTTCTTCTTCTTCTTCTTCTTCTTCTTCTTCTTCTTCTTTCTCTCTCTCTCTCTTTCCCCCCCCCCCGTCAAACTTGGGGCGAAATTCTTTCCTTGCTCACATTTCTACCAGGTTCGATGGTCTTTCGTCTCTTGTTCACGATTTCACAGAGTTTATATTCATAGAGATCTGGGACTTGTCTATTTCTACTCACTTCCGTTGCTTAAACCCTTTTGTTGTTACTCTAGCGTCCCCCCTTTATTTACGTGTCCCAACGACTTTTTTTAGCCGTTGTTCGCACCAACCTGAGGCATATGGCCCTTAAAGCGATGAAATGCCGAGGACGGTTGGAGGGTCACTGATGAAGGACTCACTTTTTCATATGTATCCCATTTGCAACGCCGCAGCTCCATTATTATCATCATATTTACACATATTACTTTTCCATGCTGCCTGTCTGTTTCGTTCCTTGTATCTTTACCACTTCTAGCAGTCTCCCTCTCTGTTACTCTCTCCTCAACTTTCACTCACTCATTCTCTGTCACTACTTCTCCTCCTCCTCTTTCCTCCTCCTCCTTCAAGTTTGACCTGTGTGTAATTCTTTTCTCGCGCAGTCTTGACCGAGCTGGTATGGAATTTTTTTTCTCTCTCTCTTTCGTCTGCGACTTCACAAAACTTGCGTTTACCGAATTCGTAGACCAGACCACCTTATCTTCTTCTTCTTCTTCTTCTTCTTCTTCTTCTTCTTCTTCTTCTTCTTCTTCTTCTTCTTCTTCTTCTTCTTCTTCTTCTTCTTCTTCTTCTTCTTCTTCTTCTTCTTCTTCTTCTTCTTCTTCTTCTTCTTCTTCTTCTTCTTCTTCTTCTTCTTCTTCCTCTTCTCTCCTTTTTCTTTCTCTCTCTCTCTCTTTTTTCCCCCCCGTCAAACTTGGGCGAAATTCT
The DNA here is from genome assembly GCA_964016885.1 of Eledone cirrhosa. Taxonomy (NCBI): domain Eukaryota; kingdom Metazoa; phylum Mollusca; class Cephalopoda; order Octopoda; family Eledonidae; genus Eledone; species Eledone cirrhosa. The sequence continues at coordinate 181,424,979 of OZ024741.1, forward strand.
TTCCTTGCTCACATTTCTACCAGGTTCGATGGTCTTTCGTCTCTTGTTCACGATTTCACAGAGTTTATATTCATAGAGATCTGGGACTTGTCTATTTCTACTCACTTTCCGTTGCTTAAACCCTTTTGTTGTTACTCTAGCGTCCCCCTTTATTTACGTGTCCCAACGACTTTTTTTAGCCGTTGTTCGCACCAACCTGAGGCATATGGCCCTTAAAGCGATGAAATGCCGAGGACGGTTGGAGGGTCACTGATGAAGGACTCACTTTTTCATATGTATCCCATTTGCAACGCCGCAGCTCCATTATTATCATCATATTTACACATATTACTTTTCCATGCTGCCTGTCTGTTTCGTTCCTTGTATCTTTACCACTTCTAGCAGTCTCCCTCTCTGTTACTCTCTCCTCAACTTTCACTCACTCATTCTCTGTCACTACTTCTCCTCCTCCTCTTTCCTCCTCCTCCTTCAAGTTTGACCTGTGTGTAATTCTTTTCTCGCGCAGCCTTGACCGAGCTGGTATGGAATTTTTTTTCTCTCTCTCTTTCGTCTGCGACTTCACAAAACTTGCGTTTACCGAATTCGTAGACCAGACCACCTTATCTTCTTCTTCTTCTTCTTCTTCTTCTTCTTCTTCTTCTTCTTCTTCTTCTTCTTCTTCTTCTTCTTCTTCTTCTTCTTCTTCTTCTTCTTCTTCTTCTTCTTCTTCTTCTTCTTCTTCTTCTTCTTCTTCTTCTTCTTCTTCTTCTCTCCTTTTTCTTTCTCTCTCTCTCTCTTTTTCCCCCCCGTCAAACTTGGGTGAAATTCTTTCCTTGCTCACATTTCTACCAGGTTCGATGGTCTTTCGTCTCTTGTTCACGATTTCACAGAGTTTATATTCATAGAGATCTGGGACTTGTCTATTTCTACTCACTTTCCGTTGCTTAAACCCTTTTGTTGTTACTCTAGCGTCCCCCTTTATTTACGTGTCCCAACGACTTTTTTTAGCCGTTGTTAACGAAACGAAATTAAATTTTAAGTTTAAGCGTCAGTCATACAAAAGTGAGTTACAAACGAAACGAAATTTAATTTCGGTTCGTTATTTGTTTTTATCGTCTCCGCTGAACCGGTGCGTACTCACACTCTATGCAAATTAGTCTGCCCACTACTAATTTTCATAGAAAAGGCATATAACGATATGTGCTTTTACAATTCTCCAGAAAGGCCGGTAGATAGGTAAATATTGCTGATGAGTTGTAACAACAACGAAACTAGTTCAATATTCCTTGTCTGGCTTTCTGGAGAATAGGGGGAAGGTGTTCCCCCGAAAAACCAGTATGACTCTAAAAACCGGTTTGTCTGTGTGTTTACATACAGAATAGCTGGGCCGCTCACTGTAAAGCGACCAGTGAAAGACTTGGTACACCTACATATGTATACGTGTGTGTATTCATATACACACTAGTATTTCAGTATGCATATGTAGATGTACATTTTTAACTTAATTATATATATATATATATATAATCAAGGTTTAGCAAATAGAGAAAAGTTTTAAAATAAATTTTAAAAAGTTCACTGTACTTATTACTAAATGTGCCTTTACCGCGCGGTTTCAAACCCTAAAATAAATAGATAATCTAAACGGATTTCCATTGAGAAAGGGAATTTTCGTCAGAAAGTTTTTCTCTCTCGGAGAATATAAAATCCTCGAGTTCAAGTACAGTGAACTTTTTAAAATTTATTTTAAAACTTTTTCTCTATTTGCTAAACCTTGATTTTATATGTTCTGGCTTGTTAATTTATTAACCTGCCATAGAATCACATTGGCATACGGTTGGACAATACTTGTATCCCTATATGTATTTTTTACACGTAGGAACACATACTTTATATATATATATATATATATATATATATATATATATATATATATATACTAGCTGAACTACCCGGTGATTCCTGGATATTTTATTAAAGTTACAATATTTGACCATTCAAATATGATTGCTGAATTTTAGCTAAACTAGGAATTATAGCAGAATATTTATTGCCGTTTGTTTAAAGCAAATCATGTAGATAAAAATATTATTAGTTTTGTCTAGTAGTGATTTTTTAAATACTGCTCCCTATTACAGTCAGCATATATAATGCTTCGCACTTGGATGAATCATTAGGTATGTTGTCAGTTAAAAGGGCAAGATAAAAAAAAAAAATTTAGATTTAATTTATCCTTTTGTTGGCACAATCAGAACTGCTGAAATTCAAACAAAATGTGAAGGTTATTTTAAAAAGCATAAATAAAATAAAATAAATTTACCATTGGTTTATGAATGAATGAAGAATTTACTTACTCATTTCTGTAATTCAGGAAAGTTTATTTAAATGTGTAAGTGTGGTAAATATATACATATACACCAGGAACCAAACTCTCACTGTCATTGCTTCCATCCCGCCCGATCTTCCCATCACTCACTTTTATGAGCAAATGGGGGCCCCGACGGTCGGAATGGTGAGGGAGATGCGCTGGAAAATCCATTCCGGCTTGCGAGGCTCACCCCTGCCGGTAGCCAACTTTGTGCCGATGGTGTTGAGTTGGGAGGTAGCCCTAGAGCCAAGGACACCAGAAGTCTCCATTGCTATGGGTTGAACAACAAACCTGTCGGAGAGCGTCCGATATTTAGAGAGTTTACGCTCCTTGGCCCAAAGTGCGGCAGAACCTGGGTTAATTAAAAGTTTTACACTGTAGCTTTCACCAACCTTTAACTTTATGGCAATAGGATTTTGTTTGAGGGAGATTTGTTTTCTATTTCTTTTAGGTACACCAACAGTTATAGTGGCTTCCATGACATACATATACACACATGCATGTGTGTGTGTTTGTGTGTGTAAGACTGTTCGCTGTGATTTGAAATGGATTTTGCTAATATTTCCAGTAGATGGAGGTGTCACATACATACAACCTTTCCTTTTTGCTTCATATATATATATATATATATATACATACATGAGACAGTAGACTGAGATATATATGTCTCTAACTTAAGAACGTTGATAGACACACACACACACACACATGTCTCTAATTTAAGAACGTCGAGACACACGCTCACATACACACAGAGTCTCATTACGACATTTGTGAAAGAGAGAGAGAAAGAGAAGTAACGCTAAGAAAGGAGTTAGTTAAGAAGGGTTTAAAAATTAAATAAATAAAAGTTATTTATCGAACTATGTTATCATTTTTCTGTTTTCTTTCTCTCTCTTCCCTAATCCCCTCTCTTTCTTTGGCTCTTTTTTTTTTCTCTCTATCGTCCCATTCTCTCTCATCTCTTCTCGTTCTCTCTTATCTCCTCTCTCACATCCCTCTCTCACTTTCTCTACAGAATGAAGAACAAAAAAACAAATAAGTTGTTGCCTCATTTTGGAGGAGTGAGTTGTGGGAGGAGGAAGTGGAGTAGTGGGAGGGAGGATTTAATGTCCCCAGGGGCTCCATTATTGATTTTTATTGAAACCCAATTAGCCAATCCCGTTTCTCAATAGTAGCTTAACATGTGTGTAAAGTTTCATCAGGGACAGATCAATGGTTCAGACGCCAACTGGTTACACACAGAGACAGAAATTGCCATATATATATATATATATATATATATATATATATATATATATATATATATATATATATATATATATATATATATATATATATATATACATATATATATATTAATTAGAATTGGAGCTCTGAAATAGCAATATATATATGGATGTATATATAATGTATTTTTCAATACACTTTATGCTTAATTAAAAGCATTTTGAAGACCGTAAGCTATTGTTTTAAAGTAGTGACAAATTCACTCACTTTGATCTCAGCAAACAGGGGGAGATAAGCCGACAAGACTTGTTTCGCTTTGGTTGCATAATCAGCTCCTGATTATTTACTAGATTTCTATAAGAATATAACATCAATGATCTCAGTAGACAGGTGGGGGTAGTTGGCCTTGATAAGCTTCAACCAAAGCGAAACAAGTCTTGTCGGCTTATCTCCCCTGTTTGCTGAGATCAAAGTGAGTGAATTTGTCACTACTTTAAAACAATAGCTTACGGTCTTCAAAATGCTTTTAATTAAGCATAAAGTGTATTGCAAAATACATTATATATACATCCATATATATATATATATATATATATATATATATATATATATATATATATATATATATATATATATATATATATATATATAATATATATATAAATAATATAATTGTTTCTACTTTAGGCACAAGGCCAGCAATTAACCAGTACATTACTGGTACTTTATTTTATCGACCCCTGTAAGGATGAAAGGCAAAGTTAACCTCGGCGGGATTTGAACTCAGATCACAAAGGGACGTAACTCTATGCTTCAAAGCATGGTGTCCGATATATAAATAATATAATAAAATAAAACAAGGACGTGTGGTTACTCCTTCATTACTTTTATTGGTTGGTGACGCGCGTTTCGCCACTGATCAGTATCGATCTGTATCGATCTAGCCCGACTCTGTAATCCACGGCTCGTCAGGCCCCTTTTAATGGTAATGAAAAAATGATGCGCATTCACCCATCTACACGTCAAACTATCTAGCGACAATCACTACGCCGTACACCGCCACCCACCTCAATCTACACCCCGCACCACCAACTAATCACCCCCCCCTCCACCACCCCACATACACTACAGGCAAAAACACCCCTCTGGATTAAACCACCAATCAAAACAAATCTCACTGACCAGCATAGGAACATCAGACTATCTCATAAGCCATGTATAATCATTTTTTCATTACCATTAAAAGGGGTCTGACGAGCCGTCGATTACAGTATCGGACTACATCGATACAGATCGAACCTTGAGCTGATCAGTGGCGAAATGAGCGTCACCAACCAATAAACGTAATGAAGGAGTAACCACTTGCCCTTGTTTTATTTTATTATAATACACTCTCTCTAGCTCCACACCTCGACACAGAAGTGAAGGTAAACATCGAGTGCTCACCCTGGTGAACCTACAGTAACTCCACGTTACACTCCCTGGTGAACCTACAGTAACTCCACGTTACACTCCCTGGATACACAGACACACAGACACACACACACACACACACACATATATATTGGGTTGGTGCATAATTATTGCGGCTTTTTTTCAACAAATTTTATTTAACAAAAACAATAACAATAGTTAACAAAAACATCTTTAAATGACGGTCGGGTTTTTCTCTTTTCAGAATGCGTATCGAAAATCATATCCACATCCGTCATATTATGCTCTACCACTTCGAGAAAGGTTGGAATGCAGCCACAGTCATTTCGTGATCTCAATGAACTTTTTGGTGAAGGAACAATCAGCAAAAGCCAAGTTGAAAGATGGTTCAGGAAGTTCAAATCGGGCGATACAAACCTCGCAGATGAAGAAGGAAGAGGTCGACCATCAAATTTCAACGACCAGCCGTGGAAGAGGACGAAAGCTGGACAACGAGAATGTTGGCCGAAGACTTCAATGTGGACCATTCGACCATCGTTCGTCGTCTCAAAAAGCTCGGAAAAGTATGTAAATTGGCTGGGTGGGTCCCCCACGAACTCTCCGATAACACGAAAGCCGAACATGTCCTAACTTTTACCGATTTTTATCAATAATTATGTACCAACCCAATATATACACATAGGGATAGTTGAATTGTTAGGAAGTTCGATTTGCAATTATGAGTTCTGCGGTTCAATTCTGCTACTAAAAAATTAGTTAGTGCTTTTACTATATCCTCGGATCAAGGGACGAATGATGTGTAGAAGCCCGACGGACTGACTGTACCGGTAATTCAAATTTCCAGCCTTATTACATATCCTGCCACTTTGCGAATTACTTTAAGGGTAAATGTGTCTGGGGATTACTCAAACCTTTATACGTTAATTCACGAATCAGACTAAATGTTCATCGCCGAAATCGACGGATGAACCATCATGTGTCAGAAGAAGGTGTTTGCGAGATTACATTGACCCTCTGGACATTAGTATGTGTCTGTTCTATGATTAGTATGTGTCTGTTCTATGATTCAGAAGAAAAAAATTGAAAAATCAAATCAAAATAATTCCAATCATTTCTTATCAATATCGATAACTTATGTTTTTTTTTATCGTAATTAGAAACCAATGCGTCAAAAGAGAGAAGATAATTAACATTTTGAAAGAAGAAAAATAAATCTGTCAAATGTTAGTCGCAAGAGGAATAATGTAAAGATGATTTTAGTTCAATGAACTCTGGAGTATACCAGTATTCATAAGGGATTGCTTCGACATCATACCGAATTATGTTCTTATAGGTGATTATTAATATTGAAAAGGCGAATCGTTAGAGTCGGTAGAGCATAAGATTAAATGCTTTTTTATTTGTTCCGCCGCTCTGCGCTCTGAGGTAAAATCACAATAACGCCACCTTTCATTAATTTGGGAGTCGATAATTACAGTATGGGTTCAAAGGAGGATATGTCAAAATGTCGGGCGGGCTGTGTTCAAATTCTGCCTCCTGTCACCGGGAAAGCGGTGAAGCTTCTACCAGGAGTTGTTATCAACAGAAATAGCATCAGCCATAGAACACTAATGGAAACATAATATCCTTTGTCTGATCTGGTGATCAGTTACTTTCTTTTTTAATGCTGAATTTATATAAGATGTGTCTGAGAAAAGTCGACTGTACGGTAAAGTGTTATTAAATGAAAATTATAAAAAAGGTTTTCTGCTTCCCATTTAGGAAATTAGTTACAAAAGTGAAGAGAATAATCGTTTTGAAATATTCTACGTTTGGCCACATGAAATAGCTTCATGTCTTGGCTCGTTAATGAGGCGATAAATATTTAAATTGGAATTTATAGTATATCGTAAGGAAAAACAATTTCACATTGTTAGATGATGTCTTTTTTTTTAGAGAGAAAAAAAAATGACTGCATCGACAGAGCAAGTTGTTAGTTTATGGCAAGGTTGCTATAGTATCACGAGCTAGAGTTCTTGTTTCAGTCAACTTTTAGGCCAATAACCTGATCTGAACCTGTATTCTCTATTTCATATCTACATGATATTTGCAGTAGATGAGATATCACACTGCGTGAAATGAAACTTGGGTTACATTAACATTGTAAGTTTGCTGTACATGATAAAGAATAGAATGTTTCAAGGTAATATATAAAACCAATAGTAGTCACTATTGATATATATACTGAATATCATATTGAATCATTAAACAGTAGATGAGTCCTTCATTCAATACGTGTTTAACACAAACCCATTAAACAAGCATATGTATGTATGCATGAACGTATGTATGTTTTTCTGGTTTTATAATTTCACAAAGTTTTACTAATAGAGAGAGTCGGTTTCTAACATAGACACAAGACTCTCCCATTGGAATTTACTCAACATCAACTAGGTAGATATGTATGTATGTCTGCATGCATGCATGCATGTGTAGATATGGATGTTATTGTATGTGTGGATGTGTATGTTTTGAGTTGTATGTGTGCATGTGTATATGCAGTTATTAGATGCAACATTTTTGGAATGTTTTACATATTTTTACTGTTCCATTAATGGATTGTACTTGTAATTTCCTAACTAGTTGTGTTCTTTCTGTTCCTGTGAAGCGTAGCTTCTCAAGATTTGTATTGAGGCAGTTACTAACATACCCCAGTGACCCAATAATCACAGGCATAAATCTGAAGGTGTAATCAGGGTGGAGTATCTGCAGATTTCTCATCAGTTCTGCATAAATATTCTCCTTTTCACTAATCTTTGATATTATATTGGCATCTGCTGGGCAGCTAATTTCCACTACTGTGCATGTTTTCTTCTCCCTGTCCCATATCATAATATCTGGTCTGTTATGCCTGCATTTTATTGGGGTTTTTACTGGAACATTCCACCAGTACTCTTTCATATTATGTACATGGATGTCTTGTATGTATGTATGTATGTATGTATGTATGTATGTATGTATGTATGTATGTATGTATGTATGTTGAAATCTGGTCGTTTGACTGAGTGATGTATATACACACATATACATACATTCAGTCAAACGACCAGATTTCAACCCCAACATCTACAACAACAACACCGGCACTAATGTTTACAGCAACAACAGCTTCAGAATGAACTGAAATGAACATTTACAACAACAACAACAACAGCGGCATCAAAAAATAAAAAAAAAATAAAAATAAAAAGAAGGAAAAAAAACACAAAAAAAAACCTCAAAATAACAAAACACACACACACACGCACACAACACAACAACAACATCAACTGCCACCACCACCACTACCGCCGCCGCCATCACCATCACCAGCGACCGGGCCTTAAGAAAACAACTTCAATAACAATTTTTCTGCTTTTGGCACGGATCCAGCGACTGGCCCAGCGCATCACTGGTACTCTCTTTTGTTGACTCCGTGGGGATGGAAGGCAAGGTTGATCTCGGCGGGATTTGGGCTCAGAGCGTGGAGGGCCGTGACTCTATGCTGTAAAGCAATTATAATAATACTGGACTGTAGTACGATCGGCTTCAACTATACAAACTCTTGAAAGTCAACAGTTGACATAATCTTGTAATCTTGTATCAGTAATGACGGTAATATATATATATATATATATGTGTGTGTGTGTGTAAGTGAGTAGAGTAGCGTGTGTGTGTGTTTGTTTGTATGTATGAGTGTTGCTGTGTGCGCGCATATGTATGCGTGTGTGTGTATGTCGTACGTATAAGTGTCAATAAGTGATTTTTTTTTTTTTTTTTTTTTTTTTTGCGCGGGGACAGAAATAATCGGGCAGGATGCCCGATCGCGCAGTTAAACCACTGGGAGTGAAGAACCCCTAGCCCTTGTCAGGGCATTTTTCTAGGAGAAGGCATCTCAGGAAACTGGGTTATCTCCGACATAAAACCTGCGGCTCAGTAGTTACCGATGATGTTGATCTTTTCTTCTTTTCGGGTTATAGCTACTGTCGCTCAGAGAGTGGGATTGGCTCAGTGCACAGTCTTTCCTCACTTTAAAAATATTCGTCACGCACAGGCATTGCACGAGTGCATTAATAATTATCAATAGTGTACTATTATTATTATTATTATTATTATTATTATTATTATTATTATTACTATTATTATTACTTTTTAAGAAATTTTTTTTTTTTACCAATTCAATGATGTTCCAGAACAATATAAAAGAGATAATTGGCAGTTTAGGTTCTGGAATAAAAAAGATCATTGGCAATAAGGGCAGGGGCCCCAGGTTATCACAGCCTGGGCCCGATCGTCATCGTGCCATTGCAATAGAGCCAAACAAGGCATTTAGTCTTGGCAGCTGGAACGTACGGACGCTGCTTGACAGGGATTCCTTGGGGCGTCCTGAACGAAGGACCGCTCTTGTTGCAAAGGAGCTTCGACGTTACGATCTTGACATCGTGGCTTTATCTGAGACGAGGCTAGCTGGAGATGGTCATCTTACGGAATTTTGTGGAGAATATACATTCTTCTGGAAAGGAAGAGATGAAGGAACCAGAAGAGAGGCTGGGGTAGGATTTGCTGTTAAGACTGTGCTTGTGAACAAATTAGAAGAATTCCCAGTAGGGATTAGTGAGCGTCTTATGTCCATGAGAGTTCCGCTGGACAAGGGAAGATATGCTACCCTGGTGAGTGTGTATGCTCCAACTATGAGTTCTGTCGATGAGGAAAAGGTGTCCTTTTACCATGCCTTGAAAGGTGTTTTAAGAAATATCCCTCAGGCAGACAAAGTCATCGTGCTTGGTGACTTTAATGCTAGAGTGGGTAGGGATTTTAACACATGGAATGTAATTGGAAGGTATGGGGTGGGAAAGTGTAACAGCAATGGTATGCTCCTGCTGCAGATGTGTGAGGAACTGGATCTGTGTGTTACCAACACCATGTTCCAACAAAAGAACAAATTCAAGACCACATGGATGCATCCTGCATCTAAGGAATGGCATGTTTTGGACTACGTCCTAGTCAGGATGCGTGACAGACAGGATGTGCAGTGTGTTCGTGTTCTTCGTGGAGCTGAGTGCTGGACGGACCACCGCCTGGTACGCGCAAAAGTGAAACTAATCACTAAACGTAAAATCCGGGCTCCTGGTGTTGCCCTGCCCAAAAGATTGAATGCTGCTCGTCTTAAGGATAAAAATGTGAAGAGGACATTGGAAGAAGAGATGCAGGCTGCAGATCTTGGTGAGGATTGGCCGACACTTAAAAAGTCGGTTTATGATGTTGGCAGGCGTGTTCTGGGATTGGCGCAGAGGAAACATCAGGACTGGTTTGATGAGAATGATATACATATAGAAGACTTGTTGGCTGATAAGAGGCGTGCTCTGTCACGCTACTTGACGGCAAAACCACAGGAGAGGAATACGTTGCATGAGGAACTCAGGGACGTAAAATCACGTGTTAGGCGGAGTCTTTCTCAGATGAAGGATCAGTGGTGGAGTGAGAAGGCTGGTGAGATACACACTGCGTCTGATTCCAATAACACAAAGCTGTTGTAGTCAGTTGCGTGAGGTTTATGGACCGTCTTCTTCTCTGGCGACACCGCTTCGCAGCAAGGATGGCAAAGAACTTCTTCGTGACTCACAAGGAATTCTACGAAGGTGGCGAGAGCACTTTGATGATCTTTTGAATCAGCCGTCTGTCGTCAGTGAAGATTTCCTCAATCTCATTCCAGAAAGTCCTGTGAAAGTAGCTCTCGCAGAACCTCCGACGCTTGTGGAGGTTGCAGTGGCTATTTCGAAGCTGAACAGTGGAAGATCTCCAGGTATGGATGGCATACATGCTGAGCTCCTACAATATGGTGGTGAGAGACTCCTGCAAAATCTTCACTCTTTGTTTGGCAGGATATGGGCTAATGAATCCGTACCTGAGGACTGGAGAGATGCAGTAATGGTGGTCTTGTACAAGGGAAAGGGTAACAGGAATGATTGTGGGAACTACAGAGGTATATCATTGCTTTCTGTCGTAGGGAAAGTTTTATGTAGGGTGCTTCTGGACCGTCTGCTGACACACATTGCAGATTGTGTTCTTCCTGAAAGTCAATCTGGTTTTCGTGCTGGACGCGGCACTACTGATATGATCTAGACAGCTCCAGGAGAAGTGCATGGAACAAGGCTTGGATCTGTATCAGGTTTTTGTCGATCTGACAAATGCTTTCGATACTGTTAACAGAGATGCATTATGGAAGGTTCTCCAGAAACTTGGTTGCCCTGATAAGTTCCTTGCTTTAGTTAGGTCTTTCCATGACGACATGAAGGCTTGGGTTAATGTCGGAGGTAACATGTCGGAGCCTATCTCAGTAAAAAATGGAGTGAAACAGGGGGATATTCCAGCACCGACCCTGTTTGCCATATACTTTGCAATGGTTTTCTGTATTGCATTCAGGAATTGCGAGCATGGTGTTTACATCCGATATCGAACCTCAGGCAGTATATTTAACATCAGATGCTTTGCTGCGAAGACAAAAGTATTTACATCAATCATAAGAGACCTCTTGTATGTATGCAGATGATTGCGATCATGTAGCGCACACAGAGAGTGATATGCAGCACATTTTGAATGCATTTTCTGAGCTTGCACTGCCCTAGGTCTGACTGTCAGTCTCAAGAAAACCGTCGTCATGTACCAACCTGCCCCTGGTAAGCAGTACACTGAACCAAACATCTATGTGTATGGCAAACGACTTGGAGTGGTTGATCAGGATGAAGGATTCTAGAATACCAAAACAACTCTTTTATGGAGAGTTGTTTAAAGGAAAACGACCGCCACATAAACCAAAAAAGAGGTATAAGGATTCCTTGAAAGCCTTTCTGAAAGACGCTAACATCTCTGCTGATACATGGGAGAATATTGCTGCTGATCGTAATAAATGGAGAAAGACTGTATATGAGGTAAAAGTTGCCTTTGAGGCACCTCGAATCGCATACGAGAAAGTAAAGCAGGATGTGAGGAAGGGCATTGCTGTCGCACTTCCAGACGGCGAGGGTCCTCCTATGGTGCTGACATACAGCGTATGTGCGAGACTCTGCCTAAGCAAAGCTGGACTCGAAAGTCATCTTCGCAGTCACAAAGTAAAACCAGTGGTTGACTACCAGGCTGCTGTTGGAGATGCTACTCATCATGCTTGCCAAACATGTGGTAGAGAATGTAAATCAGCAGGAGGGCTCAAGCGACATGCAAAAGTACACGAACTCCAACCACAGCCGACTATTCCCAGTGAATGTTTTGGTTGCCGACTCTGTGCAAGACATTTTAGATCATTGGCTGGGCTAAAAAGCCACATTCGATCGCAGCGCTGTTAGTTGCTATCGTGTGTGTGCGAGTGTGTAGATATGCTTATGTGTGTGCGTGTTTGTGTGTGTATATATATATGTATGTGTATATTATTATACGTTGTTGTCGTTATTATTATTGTTGTTATTATTATTATTATTATTATTGTTATTAATGTATCTGTGTGTGTATATGTGTGTGAGTGTGTGTGTGTGTGTGTGTGTGTGTGTGTGTGTATGTATATGTGTATGTATATGTATATATATATATATATATTTCTTTTTTTAAATTTTTTTATAAAATTTTTATTTTATTTTTATTTATTTATTTATTATTATTATTATTATTATTATTATTGTTGTTATTCCTTGAATCTCCGTCATTGATGTTGGTTAACTGGAAAGTCCGTTGGATTGAATATCAAGCCACTACCTGCAGCCTCAGATATTCAGGACGTATCGGAGGGTTCTTGCTGTTCCAAGCAAGCATGCCTTTTGAAGCGTTCCAAAAAGCGTGAAGGGGTCGATTTTCTTTAACCATCCCTGGAAACTTTTGGAGATAGTCCCCAGTGCGCCTATGACAATCGGGATCACTTTGACTTCATGGCAGTTCCAAATCCTTTTCACCTCCCACTTTAGGTCTTGGTATCGGTTAATTTTCTCCCTCTCCTTCTCTTGCACTCTCGTGTCGAACGGGCAGGCCACATCCACAATCAGACACGATCTTTTTTCTTTGTCCACAACCACCAGGTCAGGTCTATTGTGTTCCAGTTTTTTGTCCGTCTGTATCCTAAAATCCCACAGCACCTTCACCTGATTGTTCTCCACCACCGCCTCTGGCCTATGCTCATACCATTTCTCAGAATGTGGTAAATTGTTTACTTTGCACAGGTGCCAGTGGATCACCCTGCCCATCACATCGTGTCTCCAGCCCTTATAGTGGGTCTGGGCTAGGTGTTTACACTCGGACACAATGTGAGCCACAGTCTCCTCTCTCTCTCCACAGATCCTGCACAGTGGGCTAGCCTCCTCCTTGTAGATATGGTGCTTCAACCACTTCGTTTTGAGGGCCTGCTCCTGCGCAGCCATTAGCATTCCTTCTGTAGCCTTTTTGAGGTCTCCTCTTCTCAACCAGTTCCATGTCTGTGGATCTCTAAATTCAGTTTTCTCAAAGAAGGTACTATGAAGGGATTTTCCCTTAAGGCTGCTCTTCCTCCTTGATGTTATTTCCTCCTTGGACATCCCCTGGCCTACTGTCCCCTCCTTCAGTACGGTTCTGAGCATTGGCTCCTTACTATAGGTCACGTATTTGTATAGGTTGTTTTTCTCCATCCGAACACAGTCCTCTATGCTGATAAGACCTCTTCCACCCTCAGATCTCCTTAGGTAGAGTCTATCGACATCACTCCTCTTGTGGAACATGTTGTAGATAGTCAATAGCTTCCTAGTCTTCCTATCCATTTCTTTTTGTTCAGCAACATTCCATCTCAGAATTCCCGCACTGTACCTAATAATAGACACAGCTCGGGAATTTACTGCGCTTATGGCATTTCTGCTGTTCAGATGTGACTTCAATACGCTCCTTACTCTCCGAATGTATTCAGTTCTTAACAATTCCTTCATTTTTTTGTTCTTTATGCCATCAGCCTCCAGAACGCCCAAATACTTGTATCCTTCCTCAGAGTCAATTTCCTTTATCATCTCACCTGTTGGTATCTGGATCCCGTTACTTCTGCTCAACCTACCCCTCTTCATCACAATGACTCCACATTTACCAATACCAAACTGCATACATATATCACTGCTGAAAATACGGACAGTGTGAACAAGCACATCCAACTCCTTCTCACTTTTCCCGAAGAGCTTAAGATCGTCCATGAAGAGGAGGTGATTGATGGTAAGCTCTCCCCTTCCCAACTTGTATCCTGCTCTCACTTTTCGCAGCATAATGGTCAAGGGCATCAGGGCAAGGACAAACAACAGAGGGGACAGGCTATCTCCCTGGAAGATACCTCTCTTGATCTTCACGCTTCCCAAGGATACTCCAGTTGATGTCAACTCTGTCTCCCAGGACCCCATACTCCTGCCTAACAACTGTCTGATGTTATCTGCCACCCTGAAGATCTCCAGGCTTTTGGTGATCCAGGAATGAGGCACCATGTCAAATGCCTTTCTGTAGTCTATCCATCTCATGGCAAGATCAGTGTGTCTCCTCCTGCAATTCCCCATTACCATCTTATCAATAAGTAACTGGTCCTTTGTACCACGTGACTTCTTTCGGCATCCTTTCTGTTCGTCCGGTAACAAGTTGTTTGTGTGGAGGTGATGGTAGATTTCCTCAGACACAATGCTCGTCAACAGTTTCCACATTACGGACAGACATGTGATAGGTCTATAGTTGGTAACATCATTACCCTTGATTCGGTCTTTCATTATCAGAACTGTGGTACCTTTTGTCAACCACTCTGGCACCTCACCCGACACCAAGCAGTCATTGAACATGGCCGTCAGCTTCGGGTGGAGGGATGTTAAATGTTTAATCCAATACCCCTGCACACCATCTGGGCCTGGTGATTTCCAGTTGGTTAGTTTTTTGGCCTGCCCCTTAAGAGTTTCAACTGTGATACTCAAATCAGTCTGTTGTTGTGCCTGCTCACCGATCTCCCTCTGTACTGTCTCAATCCACCCTGCCTGGGCATTGTGTCTAACATCCTGCTCCCATATTCCTCTCCAGAATGTTTTAGTTTGCTCCGCCCCAGGGATCAAGTCGTTGCCTCTTTCTTTCCCCTCAAGCTGTCCAAACAGCATCTTCTGGTTGTTGTCGAACATGCGGTTCTGTTTATACTGACTGACTCTGTTCTCGTATCGCCTGATTTTTGCACTCTTTGCTACAATGCGTTGCTTCAGTTCCTCTATGATAATATTTAGCTTTTTCCTCCTAGTTTTGTATTTTATTTCCAGTCTATTTTTAGTGCCTATGTTTTTTAGTGTCCCATTCAGTAGTGACTCAAGCTTTCCTATGTCATTTCTCATTTCCCCGATTTGCCCACTCAGTCGCTTCTTCCACCACGGCTCTGCTCTTTCTTGTCTGTTGTTTCCTCTCGCTTTTATACCAAGTAGTTTCCTCACCGTATTTGCTGTTGCTTTGAGGATATTGTTGCACTGGTGAAGGCTCCTCGCCTCAAGGTATGGGATGACTTTGTTTACCTTAGCTGTTGTTTCTTTTAACTTTTTCCTGTCTACAAATCTTAGGTTCATAGGTCTCCCACTATCATTGTTCAATTCATCTACCACTAAATTTAGGATGTCAACCGAATCTTGTCCTAGCCCGTCAGCATTCATCTCCTCAGTGGCCGTATCTCTGTTCCAGGTATTATTTATCTCAGTATTCAGATCATTGTCTGCTTCGGGTGGTTCCTCCGTTCTCAGGACCTCTTCACCTTCATTTCCCACTGGCTCGCTTGTCTGGCATACTACACCCGCCATCTCCAAGCCATTCTCTCTGCTCAGTTCCTCCAGTTCCAGCTCGCTTATCCATCCATTAGTTCTTATTACCCGAGCCTGCCCGGCCAATTTTTGTTCATCTAATTTAAATAAACCAATCTCGTTCCAGATGTTATGCATCCGTCTCCTGTAGCCCCTCTCCTTGGGGTTACTTTTCAGGTAACATTGCATAACAGTTCTATTCAATTCTTTCGTCCAGTTGGTTCTGGCCCCTTTCCTTCTTCTCCTTCCTCCAACATCAGCAGTATTTGGTTGACAGTCAGGTTCCTGCTGCTGAGCCAGGGGGCACCTGTTGGGTGAGAGTCTGTCACATGACGTTCTAGTCTCCATTTCACCGTTATTCGAACTGTTTATGTTCGATATTTAAACACTCTTATCGAGGATTGGCGAATGTATGGTTACATATCCATCTGTGGATCCGCCATTCCACTTGGCCCTTGTGTGGCATTATCACCACGCTGTATACGAACACACATAAACAAACAAACACACAGGCAGAAAGGGCCCCAAAAATGAATAAGCATAAGTTTCATTGTAATGTAGTGTTCGAATGTCTGACTTAGTTTTTGTTTTTTAAGTTTTAGTTTTTCCCCCCTCTTCTCTGTCCGTCCGCCTGCTTCTCTCTTCATTCTTATTTTCTTTACTTTTTTTTTTTTTTTTTTTTTTTTTTGTTTTTCTCTGTTTGTTTTTCTCGTTTTTTGCTGTTGTTGCTGTGCTGCTTTGGTTTTGTTGTTTGTTTTTTCTTTTGAGTCTATCTATATATTTTGATGCCTTCCTCTTTTTTAGCAGTAGGGATTCTATAATGTGGTGGCAGCAGCCAGCCGAAAGAGGTGGGAGACTGGCGGCGGTAGCGATACTGAGACAGTGGTGGTGGTGATGTCGATACCGAGGCAGTGGTGGCGGTGATGTGACCGTATTACTGTAGTGATGGTGCTGTAGCGGTGGTAGCAGTGAAGGAGTGAAGGGGTGGTGGCGGCGGTGATGGGATAATGGTTGTAATGATGGCCGTAGTGAGCGGTGGTGGTTTAGTGTACACAGGTGATGGGGTGGGTGGTGTATCTAGTTTCTGGTGTTGGTGAGTTTGGCTGTTCTATATAGTGTAGACAGAGGAGGAGGGGGGGGGGGTTCTTCTTCCATTTATGGCCATTTTCTTTTTTGGATATACAGTGTACAATACAAAGTTGAATATTTGAATATTTGAGCCTTATAACAATATATTATTATTATTATTATTATTATTATTATTATTATTATTATTATTATTATTATTATTATCGTTATTATTGTTGTTATTCCTTGAATCTCAGTCATTGATGTTGGTTAACTGGAAAGTCCGTTGGAATGAATATCAAGCCACTACCTGCAGCCTCAGATATTCAGGACGTATCGGAGGGTTCTTGCTGTTCCAAGCAAGCATGCCTTTTGAAGCGTTCCAAAAAGCGTGAAGGGGCCGATTTTCTTTAACCATCCCTGGAAACTTTTGGAGATAGTCCCCAGTGCGCCTATGACAATCGGGATCACTTTGACTTCATGGCAGTTCCAAATCCTTTTCACCTCCCACTTTAGGTCCTGGTATCGGTTAATTTTCTCCCTCTCCTTCTCTTGCACTCTCGTGTCGAACGGGCAGGCCACATCCACAATCAGACACGAATTATTATTATTATTATTATTATTATTATTATTATTATTATTATTATTATTATTATTATTATTATTATTATTATTATTATTATTATTATTATTTTTTTTTTTTCTCGTGCAATGGCCATACTCGATAACGAGGGGGCAGCGATCATCATGTATGTATGTATGTATGTCATGAACATTGCTTGTTCAGGATATGTTACAGGTCCGTGTAGCTGGCTATAGCCTAAAGGTACACCATTTTCTGTAATCTGACAAGCGATTGTAATACTCTTAGCAGAGTTTGCAGCCACCATGTATGTATGTATGTATGTATGTATGTATGTATGTATGTATGTATGTATGTCTTTCTCTTAATTTCGAGTACATTTTTGACTGGCCACCTTCCCGGTGGCAAGGTTGTAAAAGAAAAGAAATTGTCATCCCTTGAATCGCAAAGTTTGAAGGTGCCAGCTATCGCAGCCATTTGTAGTCTATGAATTAGGGATCTGGTCTCTTTGTCCACAAATCAAAGTTCAGTTATACTTTGGTCCAAGCGGGTTGGTATATAACCTGTAGCTCTAATAATGATGGGTATGAAGCTGAAGGTGTATGTATGTATGTATGTATGTATGTATGTATGTATGTATGTATGTATGTATGTATGTATGTACTGGTAACATGTATCCCAGTACAACCTGTCCCATGGTCGGGTCATTGGCGACTAAACTGGCAACCCTACCAAGGTTTCTTGGTGAGGAGGGTGACTTTGGACATCCTGCAGGACTAAAAACAAAACCTGTCAAAGAGCAAAGGAGCTCTTAAGAGTCAATGGCCATCCAAAATCACTGGGAGAGATGACCCCTTAGCCTTTGTCAAGGCAGAATTCTAGGAGAAGGAAAACTCTGATATAACACCTGCAACCTTGATGGTATCCAATGATGTTGACTTGTTCTTCTTTTTGGTAAATATCATCTTGGTTAAGAGAGTGGGATTGGCTTTGTGCAGTGCTTTTGCTCACTATAAAAGCTTCATGGCACAGGCATTGCTTTATATCTGGAGATCCCTCTGCACTTGTCATCACATCGTACCATGGGCCCAGCACTATGTGTCAGTAATTGTCACAAGTGTAGTGTTTGTACCAGAGTTTTCAAGTCGCTGGCTGGACTAAAAAGTCACACTCGTTCAGCGCATCGGTAGGGGTTCTCCTACATGGATATAAAGTAGTGGCCGTACTCGAAAACGAGTTGGCAGCCACCATGTATGTGTGTATGTATATTTGAAATATGTCCTTCATAAAGCAAAAAAAACACACACAATAATAATCGATCACTTGAGAAAATCGGACATGTAAAAAAGTAGATAGAAGTACCTTTGTCTACATTTTTCCATCACCAGGTGCACTTTACCCGATTTTTGCAACTATTATTTTATACGTATCGAGGGCGCTGGATTAGCAGTATCGGTAGAGGGTCGGGCGCCATGATTTTCAGCATAGAGTTACGGCCTTTTATGATCTGAGTTCAAATCCCACCGAGGTTAATTTTGCCTTTCATCCTTATGGGGTCGATAAAACAAAGTACTAGTCACGTATTGGAGTCGATTAATCGACTTTCCTCTCCCCCCAAAATTGATGACCTTGTGCCTATATAAGAAACCATTATTTTATACGTATCGACTATAATCATGATCATTTACGATGGGAGGCATCTTAGTTCAACTTCTAACGATTTACACTCTGAAGATTTTGGAGGTAGTTTTGCATATCTTCAGATAAAACATAATTACACACACACACACACACACACACACACACACACACACACACACACACACACACACACACACACACACACACACACACACACACACACACACATACACACATATATATATACATACATATATATGTTCACACACACACACACACACATATATATATATATATATACATACATATATATGTACACACACATACACACACACGCACATATATATATATATGTTAGTGGGGGACTGGAATGGAATCCTAGATGCACGTTGGGACTATGTGGGAGCATGTCCCGATAAGGGGGGGGGTGTAATAGCCTCAAACAGTTAATCGGCCGATTTGACCTGGCCGATAGATATCGACTATATTTTCCAACTGTGCCACTGTGGACGTGGACTAATCATAGCGGAACATCTAGATCGAACCTAGATAGGGTTCTAGTTAGAAAGAAGGATAGGGACATGTTAAGCTGTCCACAAATGTTCATGGTTGCCTATTTAAATCACAAATTAGTGACCTGCTTAGTCAACCTTGACAAAACCCATAGACAGAGACGCGGCTACTGGAAGCTGAACTTGTCGTTACCGACATGCAAAGCCTACAGTAGACGGATTAGCACTTTAGTTAAGCAGCACTTGACGGGGCCATTGTCAACAACAGAAGGTAGTACTCTCTCAAGAGGGCAATTAGATTAGACTCGATAGATTTTAGTAAAGAATTAGCGTTAGATAGAAATAAGAGCGAAAAGGAACTGGTAGATAAAGTAGAAGAGGCACTTAGGAGTGGCAACGTAGCCAGCGTGCTAGCGACGAGAACGGCCTTGGACCAGTTCTTCGACGCAAAGCACGAAGGCTTCGTTGTCAGAAGCATAATACGTGCTCTGGGTAACAAGGGAGCCAAAACTGTTAGCTGTGCCTGGGTGACGGAGTCGAAAAGTGGCAACAAGTTCACGATTCGGTTTTTGAAGGACCAAAACGGACGCGTGATACGTGAGCCGAAGCAGATGTGCTTTCAGCGGAACTTTGCTCAGCTGTTCGGGCAGAGCAGCGCGCCGGGAGGGGCTATAGATTTCGGTCCATACCTGGACGGCCTACCGCCACTCTCGGACAGCGAGGCGAAGTTCTGCGAAAAGCCGATTTCAGCCGCTGAGATAAGGGACGCGCTGAGCTAATGCGGCAAACGCAAATCTCCAGGTCTCGACGGTCTACCCTACGAATTTTACGTAGCAATGCCCGACTTGTTCTCCAGTCTCCTGGAAGCGGTATACTGCAACTGGCAGCAGAACGGGAGAATTCCCAGTTCTGTGACCAGAGGCGTAGTCACACTAGTCAGGAAGGACGAGAATAAGGGGGATGACATAGGAAACTTCCGGCCTATAACTCTGCTTAACACAGAGTTACAGATTTTGGCTAAGGTGTTGGCAAAGAGGCTGGTGATTGTCGTCGAAAACCCGGTGGGAGAAGCGCAGACATGCGCAATCCCGACCAGGTCCATACACGACAACCTCCACCTCATGCGATACATCATAGAGAGGGTAGGGTGTAAACCGGCTTCGGTGGAACCCTGATCAACTTGGATCAGTCTAAGGCTTTCGATAGGGTTGACTATCGTTTCCTGGATGCGGTGCTCGAGGCGGCAGGCTTCGGACCCGTGTTCAGGAACTAGATTGCTGCAATGCACAACAGCAACATCTGCTCAAGGGTCACGGTGAACGGCTACCTCTCGAAGCCGTTACATATCACGCGATCCATTCGACAGGGATGCCCTCTCTCCTCCCTTCTGTACGTACTGACTCTCGAGCCACTACTTCGTAAGTTGGAGTTATTGCAGGAAATCCCCCTGGAACCGGGACTGCGGAAAGCGGCGTCGGCCTACGCCGCCGACGTGACAGTAATGGTGGTGAGGACCTCCCAAATCGAGGAAGTCGGCACCTTACTGAAGGAATACGAAAAGTTCACAGGAGCCAAGCTGAACCGGGACAAGTCCATCGGTTTGCAACTCGGATCGTGGAGAGGCAAACCGATGCCTTCCGATGGTGTCGTCGGACGCTGGACGGAAGGACCGGTAAAGCCTGTCGAGGTCTCGTTTGGTCTGGAGATCCAGGTGGAGAAGAACTGGAACGAGGTGACGGCCAAGGTGTTTGCACTCATCCAGAAGTGAGCCGAGTGCAAACTATCCTTGAAAGGTCGAGCGGAGGTGGCGAACACTTTTATAGCGTCATCTACTACCGCTTGACCGTTGTGCCTTGTCCAGCCAAAACGCTCACCAAAATGGAGCGCGCGCTCTTCCAATTCCTTTGGAAGAAGCGGGATCATTTGGTGAGAAGATCCATCTGCTGCCAACACCCTTCCAACGGAGGGTTGGGGAGGCCGTGGCTGACGATGCGCAAACACGCGGTCAGGCTTCGGCATCTCTATGTATTCCTCACCGGACAACCGGTGTGGACCCCGTTCGTGAGGCGAGCCTTCCCACGACTCGTCTTTCTGACAGAGCTGAAGTCCTGGGTCAAGCAAAGACCGAGGAAAATGGGCAACTGGCACATCGAATGTGCTTAGGTGTTCACAGCCCTCTGGCAGGCGGACCCGGCGATCAGTGGAGTCTACACTTCGTCATTCTATAGAGGGTTGGTCCGCAGCAAGTGCGACGACGCGCTCGGATAAGCACTAGGTGTAGAGGAAGACGAACTGGCCAGTCTGTTCGGTAGGACCTTCCGCCCGGGACCGATGGACAACTTCCAAAAGTCCCTGGCCTGGCAGTGCTACCGAGGAGCTCTACCAGTTCGAGACAAGATCTACTGACACGGGCGCCCGGGCAGGGACCCCTCGTAAAAGATCTGTCCGAGGTGCGTGCGAGACGAAGAAACCGTCGCGCACGCATTCGTACACTGCCCGGGCGTTACCGACCTGTGGGGCTATGTGGAACGACTATATAGTTTATTGTTATTTATTAATGTTAAAGTTATTTTTATGTAAAATCCCCGCCGTCACGTCTTGTAATGTCCCATTTTTGTACGCCCCTGTGGCAAATAAAGAAAGATATCTATCTATCTACCTATCTATCTACCTACCTATCTATCTATCTATCTATCTATCTATCTATCTATCTATCTATCTATCTATCTATATATCTATCTATCTATATACCTACCCCCTCTCTCTCTATCTATCATCACA
Organism: Eledone cirrhosa; assembly: GCA_964016885.1. NCBI lineage: Eukaryota > Metazoa > Mollusca > Cephalopoda > Octopoda > Eledonidae > Eledone > Eledone cirrhosa. The sequence continues at coordinate 181,447,389 of OZ024741.1, forward strand.
TCATTTTCGTTGGTACGTGAACATTGTCTGGTGCTGGTGTGCGTTAAGCCATCGACTGACCTCCTGTGGCTATCTGAACGATGCACATGTCAGACTACTTTTAGTTCTATAGTTCATTACTTGAATGTACTCTGTCCCATGTAACCCATTTTCTTTGGACTTTGCGATGTCAGTCAAGGATACACCACACCCCTTTTTCGTTCTGAATTCAAACGCATACCGGTGCAAAATAGTTTGATTATCCCTTAATCTTCTAATAATTTAGTTTTGAGAATATTCGGCGTTCGGATTAAAATTAACCACCTATATTACCCCACACTCTCAACACTTATCTATATTTCTTCACAATTTATCTTGTCTTATTTTATTCTTCTTAATTCATTTTTCTTAATTTATCTATATACGACATGCTTGCTTACTTGTCTGTAATGTAATACAGCCAAAAGGGCGCATGATGGGAAAATACTTCGAAAGGAAGTTGAACCTGAAATGGGGATACAAATGGAATAAAACAAGTTTCGCGTAAATCAGAGCACGGAATCCTGAGATACGGGTTTTTTCGGTTTCGGGTACCTTCATAAATAAAGAGAGAGAGAAGGATAGAGAGAAAGAGATAGTGGTTGTGAGAGAGTAGAATGAAATAGAAACATAGAGTGAGGGAGAAGAGACAGAGAAGGAGAATGGAAGAGAGACAGAGAGCTGGTGGTGTTATTGTGTGTATATATATGTGAGTGTGTGTGTATATATATATATGTGTGTGCATATGTGTGTGTGTGTCTATGACCAGTGTATATAGATCACAGACACCCATATATATATATATATAACGGAAGAAATGTGGTAAGGAACCAGGTGGACCATAACGCACCAAAGTACTCAATACTTAGGGTAGTAGAGTGGGTAATAGGAACGAGTAGGACCCCGACGGCTGAGCTCAAGCCGTCGAAACGGCTTGAGCTCAGCCGTCGGGGTCCTACTCATTCCTATATATATATATATATATATATATATATATATACACACACACACACACACATATATATATATATATATATATATATATATATATACACTAGAGTGGCCCTTATTTTTCAACTTTCTAAAGGTTTAACCCCCCCCCCCCCCCTCCCGCCATATCTAGTTCCAATTAACAGAAAAACAATCTATGCAAAACTTTGGCTCAGGTGGACAACTGCAAGGCGACCCTCATCGACCATGACATTTTGAAGCTTTCGTCCGGAAAGTCATTTTTTCAGATAACATTTTTTATCTCTTATATAATTTTCTCTTAAATTAAAAACTTGTTCAGACTTATTCTTGGTATTATAAGGATAAGTGACAATGAATATAATGGGGAAGGCAACTTGCAAAGCTGGAGATAGAGCGCAGGTATAGGGCAAATACCTATTTTTCGCTGGGGAACAGCAACATTTTAACTTTCGGAAAATTACATATTGCTAAGGGCCACCCTAATATACATATATCCGTATGTCAGCTGAGAGAAATGAGTACTCGGTATTGAGTAACACACACACACACACACACACACACACATATATATATATATATATATATATATATATGTATATATATATATATTTATTAAAATAACAGATTAAAGTTTAAGCAAAGAATCGCTGCTTTCACCCTTAACGGGACACTCCTTGCTTTCCTTGCTTTCATTTTTCTCCTTGCCCTGCCCCCCTTTTCTCATTGTATTTGTATATAAACATAGATACAAGAAGAAAAGGAGAGCAAAGAGAAAAGGAGAGCAAGGAGAACAACGAGAAAAGGAGAGCAAGGAGAACAAGGAGAGCAATGAGAACAAGAGAGCAATGAGAAAAGGAGAGCAAGGAGAGCAGGGATAAAAGGAGAACAAGGATAAAAGGAGGAGCAATGAGAAAAGGAGAACAAAGAGAGCAAGGAGAGGTTAAGACAAATATTGCTCAAGTTATGCTGGAGGTAGACAAAGGGGAAAAGACAACTGAAGAGGTACATTCTGCACCAAAATGACTTTTCTTCCTTTACAAACATCGAGTTTTCATCCTTTGTAACTCCTGGTACAAATTTTTCTTCCCGAGATTTTCTATCAGCACCGATTTCCTCGACAAACACCCTCAACATGGAGAATAGTATACCGCTTTTGAACAGAATTAATCGTTGCGTATACTATGTTCCAAATTCAAGGCGTATGAGGGTCGCCTAACAGTTGTCGGATTGAGCTGAAATTTTGAACACGCCGTTTTTATGTTGATTGGAACTGGATTAGAGAGTGGGAGCAAATTTTAACTTTCGGAAAATTACCTATTGCTAAGGGCCACTCTAGTATACACACACACACACATTTATATACATAGACACTCGCATATAAATGGGCTTTCCAGTTTCATTTCACATTATATACATGTCTGTGTATATTTTAATTGTTTAAAAATTATTTTTAAGTAAACATGATTTTAAAAAGTTATTTTGTAGTGAACGGGTGGTCTAGTTTAATATAAAACTCATACCTAAATTATATATAACTTTTGTAATCTTTATAATTCTTATACATTTTGTTAATCCCATAATTCTTGTAACCTTTATGTACTTTTATAACTGTTTATAACTTTTTATAGTTTCATACGCCTTTATAGCGCTTTAACCCTTTGCGTTGTCACAGTCACGGTACGCTGGTTTTTGGACAATGTCTACCGACAAAGAGTTTAATGCCCCTACATTTTAGTAGCAGTGAAATCTTTGGTTTTGATTAATGGATGGCATTTTCTATCTCCTCCATCCCGCCTACTAACCCACAATGCTTAACATTGATGCCTGTACGATATTCGGGGACGGTTTGCCGTTATAATATCACTGAATTTGCAGGCCATTCCCTAATGAAATCTGTCCTATATTTTCTATTCCCTGTTTGTGTTCGCCGTAATTCTGTTATCTTATATAACTAATTCTGCAATCAACACCTGATGAAATCATCGCCTAGATCTTTCATCGTGATCGGTTGATGAAACTAGGCCATTGAAATATATATAGTGTTTCCGCAGAATTAACATTTTAAAGTTCTGCCTTCTGTTGTTTTTAATATATATATATATATATATATATATATATATATATTTCGTTTCTGAATTTGTTTAGCAAGATTCTTTATCTGAAAACGTGTGTTGAAACCGATATTGTTATACTTTGGGAGTGTCATGTTGCCAATAAGAAACACACGCACCAGTTGCTTTCACTTCAATTTATTATAATAAATTTATAAATTTAGGAATTTATAAATTTCCGGTTGGTTGGTTGGTTGGTTCCACAACCAGATGGTTGTTTATATATTGTCAAAGTTCTTTCGTCACACATTCTGTGACCTCTTCAGTGACTGGGGATCCTTTTCTTTGTTTTTGTGCCTCTCCTTTGTTCTGTCCTACGCCATTTTGTTTCTGTGTGTAATTCTGTTATCTTATATAACAAATGGCGTAGGACAGAACAAAATGGCGTAGGACAGAACAAAGGAGAGGCACAAAAACAAAGAAAAGAATCCCCAGTCACTGAAGAGGTCATAGAATGTGTGACGAAAGAACTTTGACAATATATAAACAACCATCTGGTTGTGGAACCAACCAACCATTCCTAAATTTATAAATTTATTATAATAAATTGAAGTGAAAGCAACTGGTGCGTGTGTTTTTTATTGGCAACATGACACTCCCAAAGTATAACAATATATATATATATATATATATATATATATATATATACATAATTATAATTATCATTAAATTCGGTACTACAACGAAGACATAACATGGAGTAAAGCAGGAACACTCGTTTCGTTGAGATTCACTCTATAACGCTTCAACAAAAAAGGACTTCCAGTAGGGGAAAACATAGGAGAGTTCTGAGTTTTAGGGGGAAGTAATTTACAGACAAGTGAAATTACAGAGAAGTTATTTAACATATAAATGGGAGTAATTGTCAAAACTCTATGATAGCCGATAGGTTAACAAATTTATTATTAAAGAAAGTAGAAACTTCAGATGGACTATCTCTTTAAAAGGTTCTTCGAAGCATGAGTACAGTGATTAAAAATCCAGCCGAGTGTTTAGGGGTCACTTGTTGCTGGAAAGGATTTTTAGGATAAACCACATTTTGTCCGTGCATAAATTGCAGATTTTTATCCTTTTATATAGGGCCTAAATTTTTTAGTATTTTCCAAGTCCTTTATCATAAGATGGAATGTGAAATAAAAGAAGAAATATAGAGGAGAGTGAGAAGAGGTAGAAACGAAAAAAAAAAACTGGGGAGCAAAATCCCGTGTGCTCTGTCAGCCATTTTTAGGGAAATATATTTCTATTTTATATGTCTGTACACACACACCAACACACACACACACACACACACACACACACACACACACACACACACACACACACACACACACACACACACACACACACACACACACACACACACACACACACACACACACACACACACACACACACACATATATATATATATATATATATCTATATATCCAGGTAGTGTAACTTGGAGTTACTGTAGGTTCACTCGGGTGAGCACTCGATGTTTAGGTTCACTTCAGTGTCGAGGTGTAGAGCTATACAGAGTGTGTGTGTATATATATATATATATATATATATATATATATATATATATATATATATATATACATATATATATATATACACCCACACATACACACACATATAGGTATATATACTTCATATGTTTCACAAAACGCCACCAAATCACATGTTATGCAACACATACTTAGAAAATCAATACCCACTATAATATATTTTTCCGCTAAACCCCAACATAGAAATCAATAAAAATAAAAATAAAATCTAAACTGTCAGAGACACACCATATATCTAACAAAACAATATCAGACCATATATAACACATAGATAGAACACTGACATCCACCACAAACACTTGTATTCAATTGTCTCTTATTTTACCAATATAAAAGTAAAAAAACATTACTCTATATATTAAGATTACAAATAAAAAGTTAAAATGACTACAGATATTCACAATCTTTGTCAGCCTACAGATGTCACAATCACTTAGATTCTGTTAAAATTGCAGCAACCAGACTAGTCATACTATAATCTTTGTGGTGTACATATATTTTATATATTCACCATCTCACCAAATATTTATTGAACACTTTAGATCACAACAGTAAGTCTATTTACTATTTTGCTGTTACATTTATTATTTAATTCATAACTCAATTGCTAGCATAAAGTAACACCAAAATCCCCCATAAGGCTTTAATTAATGTACTTAATTAACAATGTTTTATTATATCCTTGGTTAATTATTTGTTCTACCAGATTATTCACCTTTTCATTTCCAACAATAATATTAGATTAACTATTCTGCCATATCTTATTATTTGACTAGAATAATATTATATTCTAATTTCTCTGGAGTGCAATCTGATGGATATGGCATTAATGACACTGCAGCATACAATTCAATCTTTTCATTAAAAAAATACTGTCTAAATTATTTATATGCATAGCATATCCAAATGAATGGGAAAAAGAAATACGGAGATTAAAGTCCCGACAATGGATGAATGGAGGAGAAGGAAGATATTCTAGTTGGATGGGTTATTGACCATTGGAATCCTTCTAATTTACAGAAGAATATTGTATTAACGTTTATCAGTATATTACTTTAATTTGCTATAAGTATGTAAAACCCCCACCAAAATATGACCGTTGTATGTTTTATTGTAAACATTGTTGTCTGTACATTTATTTAATTTAATGCTATTTAAAATAAAAAAAATTTTTTTTCTACTTTTGCTTTCTCTCCTTTTCTTTCCCGATGTCTTTCTCTGTCTCTTGCCATGTTTATCTTTTTCTCTGTCTCTTTATTCCCCTTTCTCTCAGTTTTTCTCTCTCACAGTCTATTACGAATTATAAATTCCATAGACTTTCGTACACCAAACTCTTTTATTCTGCCTCCTATAACCTTTCGTTGATTATTCTGTACTTCTTTTCTACCCTTTCTCTCTCTCTGGTCATGAAAACTGTATTCTATTACACATCACCATTTCCTTACCTCTCTATTTCTGTCGCATTCTCTCTCTTTCTCCTTCTCTCTTTTTGTTTCTTTATTTTTCCTTTCTTTTATTCTCTCTCCCTATTTGTTTTATTTTTCTCTCTCAACACAACAACAAAGATTCTATGAAGAACTATTTGTTAGTAAAGTCGGAAGAGTGAGAAATAGGGAAGAAACAGAAAGCTGCAAAGATTTTATAAAAGTTAAGTACAGATAATTAATATATAAAGATATAAATACATGATGCCTATTATTATATTGGATTATAATTTACAACCAAGATACACTGATGAACCACCTATGTTTCAGTTAAACAAGAAACTCACATGTTCTGTTTCATTATTTTGAACGGTAGATTGGCAGTATCGGTGGAGGGTCGGACGCCATGCTTTCCAGCAAAGTTACGTCCCTTTTCGATCTGAGTTCAAATCCCGCCGAGGTTGACTTTGCCTTTCATCCTTACGGGGTCGATAAAATAAAGTACCAGTAATGCACTGGGTAATTGCTGGCCTTGTGCCTAAAGTAGAAACAATTATTTTGAACGAATGGTAGATTTAGAACGTCACCCGATTTAACGTCATAATTTGGCCCTTGAACAATGCTTTTTTTAGAGCAGTAAAATCTACAGAAAAGATTCGAAATAGTTTTCTTTGGCTGATACAAATGAAATACAAACGAAAGACACAGAACACCAAGGTCTTCAGACACCGAGATGGACTTCTGGCAGTTTCGAACCCTTTAGAAGGTACTGCTGGTCCACCTGAGGTAGCAGCGTCTGACAAGCCAAAGCGCTGTCTGTGGAGTAAGAGATAAGACAAAGCAATAGCTTATGGCAATTAAGCTATAATAGGTACACATAGAATTTTATGTGACGACTGGGAGAAGGTATTGTGGTATTTATAGCTACGAAAGACTCGTGAGACTGAAGGAAAAGAAAAGAAAGAAAAAAATGAAGAAAGAAAAGGGAAAAGAAGAAAGTTATATATCGTGTCAAAAATGTAAACCATTGAAATTCTTTGGTTTAGAAGAGAACACGCTCGTCACAGATTAGTAATAATAACATTTTGGAGTTTTGTGTCTTTCTTTGTAATTTTATTTTCAAAAATATTTTTTAAGGGTTCCCTTTCAAAAAACCCTTTTTCATTTTTTCTTGTTTTCTTTCATACTTTTCCTAATTTTATTATTACTAATCTGGCGGTGGATTGGCAGTATCGGTAGAGGGTCGGACGCCCTGCTTTGACGCAAAGAGTTACGGCCCTTTATGGTCTGAGTTCAAATCCCGCCGAGGTTAACTTTGCCTTTCATCCTTACGGGGTCGATGAAATAAAGTACCAGTAATGCACTGGGAGAATTGCTGGCCTTGTGCCAAAAGTAGAAATAATTATTACTAATCTGTGGAGAACGGGTTCCGTCTTGTTCCCCCTAATTATTTCAATGGTCTATATATATATATATATATATATATATATATAACATTATATTATATTATATATATTACTGGCGTAACCACAGTAAGTAAGGTACTCAATACATAGCAGACTATAAATATCTAATGTAGAAATGTCCTGTAGGAAAATTCATGCACACGCACACGCATACACACACACACATATATATATATATATATATATATATATAAACCAATCAGAGTTGACCATCAGTTAGTGGATGTCTGTAATCATCAGATATCAAATAACTAAACCAATCCCTTGAAATTTATGAATCGAATAAAGAAGAACTTATACCAAATATCGATCCCAGGTAGCAAAACCTGAGTCGCGAATAACATACCTTTATATACACGGAAGATAAGCAAGCGTATAAACAACACAGCCCACCAGATAAACAAACAGAGAAACAACAATATATTAACTTCGTAGCGGTTGAAGCTATCTTTGTTCTTTCTATTAATTACTTCCCTTTATGTCTTAAAAAGTATTTATCAGCTTGTTTCCTTATTTAAGTAGTAACAAAATCACTTTTAGAAGCCATTATTTTAATCAGGTATAAGTCTTTGATCTAAATAAACAAACTAGAAGTAATGAATAATACTCTCTCTCACTTTAACACACATACACACACACACACATACACACACACACACACACAGACACACACACTCCCTCTCTCTCTTTATATATATAGGTAAAGAATAAATAAGACTAACATAGAGATGCAAAAAGTCTTACTAGGTTTACGCTTGGGAAGAAGTAAATGAGGGTTTCAACTTATCGGATATATATATATATATATATATATATACACGCACACACACACACCTATACACTCATACATGTATATGTGTGTTGTTTGTGTGTGTGTGTGTCTGAGCATGAATGATTGCAATTCGTACTTATGTTGCAAAATAGATTCAAATTGTAGTCCGGGTTTAAGTTGTAATATTTTATATTGGGAACATCAAAGGAGAAAGTTTAATTAATATGGACGTATTTTCAATGGACTTAACAAAATATAATCTAAGCATGATATCAGTTACACTGTTCATTAAACTATATAGCAATATTAGAGAAAAATCTGCAAGAGGCCAAGCAGCCAATCGAGATAAATTAGTTGATAAGTTGTCAGTGCTACTTTCCTGAATTTGCGGCCATGATATATGTATGTTTTTCTGGTTTTACAATGTTTTAGAATGTTTTACCAATAGAGAGAGAGCGAGAGAGAGAGAGAGAGGGAGAGAGAGAGAGAGAGAGAGAGAGAGAGAGAGAGAGAGAGAGAGAGAGAGAGAGAGAGAGAGAGAGAGAGAGAGTCGGTTTCTAATATAGTCACAAGACTCTCTCATGGGAATTTAAACATCAACTAGGTAGATATGGCTGCATGTCTGCATGCATGTGTGTGCAGGTGTAGAGGGTATTGTATGTGTGGATGTGGATGTTTTGAGTTATATGTGTGCATGTGTATATGCTTTATATCTTTGTATCTGTACATTCTGTATCAAATAACTGTTTCTATTTTTGGCACAAGGCCAGCAATTATCCCAGTGTATTACTGGTACTTTATTTTATCGACCCCGTAAGGATGAAAGGCAAAGTTAATTCTGTATCTAATAACATGCAGTTATTAGATATAGAATTTTTAAAACCTATTTTTACTGTTCTGTTAAGGGATTGTACTTGTAATTTCCTAACTAGTTGTGTTCTTTCTGTTTCTGTGAAGCCCAACTTCTCAAGATTTGTACCGGGGCAGTTACTAACATACCCCAGTGTCCCAATAATTTCAGGTATAAATCTGAAGGTATAATCAGGGTGGAGTATCTGCAGATTTCTCATTAGTTCTGCACAAATATTCTCCTTTTGGCTGATCTTTAGTATTATATTGGCATCTGCTGGGCAGCTAATTTCCACTACTGTGCATGCCTTCTTTTCCCTGTCCCATATCATTATATTTGGTCTGTTATGCTTGCATTTTATTGGGGTTTTGACTGGAACATTCCACCAGTACACTTTAATATTACGTATGTATGTATGTATGTATGTATGTATGTATGTATGTATGTATGTATGTATGTATGTTCTTCTGGTTTTATAATTTCACATTTTTACCAATAGAGAGAGAGAGTCGGTTTCTAACATAGATACAAGACTCTCTCATTGGAATTTACACATCAACTAGGTAGATTATGTATGCATGTCTGCATATGTAGATATGTGTGGATGTGTATATTTTGAGTTGCATGTGTGCATGTATATATGCTTCGTATCTGTACATGTGTATATGCAGTTATTAGATGCAAAATGTTTGGAATGTTTTACATACTTTTACTGTTCCATTAATGGATTGTACTTGTAATTTCCAAACTTGTGTTCTTTCTGTTCCTGTGAAGCCTAGCTTCTCAAGATTTGTATTGAGGCAGTTACTAACATACCCCAGTGCCCCAATAATCACAGGCATAAATCTGAAAGTGTAATCAGGGTGGAGTATCTGCAGATTCCTCATCAGTTCTGCATAAATATTATCCCTTTCGCTAATCTTTGATATTTTATTGGCTTCTGCTGGGCAGCGAATTTCCACTACTGTGCATGCTTTCTTCTCCCTGTCCCATATCATAATATCTGGCCTGTTATGCCTGCATTTTATTGGGGCTTTTACTGAAACATTCCACCAGAACTCTTTCATATTATGTACATGGATGTCTTCCACATTGCTGTAGCTTTTAATGTGTTTATTATCGGGGCTATCTTTTTTACGAACTGCATTGTACAGTGTTTTGGCCACTACATCATACCTCATAGGTAGATAGTACCGCGATGACATCTTTGGACAGCTGCTGATGACATGGGTGATATCCTCGATGTTAGTTCTGCAGAGTCTGCACTTGTTATCACATCTAGGTTTTTTACCTGCATCCCTATCTCTTTTGTGAAACAGGTATTTCGTGTTAATCTCCTGTTCTTGGATTGCAAAAGCATATCCTTCAAAGTGGGAGCCAATATAGCGGTAGTTGGTCCAAGATAGACTACTTTACTTATCTATATTACTCTCACTCTGGAGCTTCCTGGCAACATATCCATGCATGATGTTTTGCTGATAAGCATGCAGTTTTTCAATGGATTTACTGCGATGCTGCTGAGCGACTTCCTTGGGTGTGAGTTTTTGATTATCACACAAGGAATATCTCTCGAGGAGTTCCTTCCCAACTCTCATGATCTTATCTATTTTATGCAGATAGACTTGCTCGAGAAACGGGCTCCTACGCTTCGAGGTTCGTAGATGTTGTCGGAGAGATATGATGCGACATTCAAATGTTGTCTGGACTTATGGTAGGCCTCTGCCCACGTTTCAAGTAAAGTCGGTCTATGTCACTGTTGATGTAGAAGTTTCCGGTGTTGTTTAGTATTTTTAGAGTTCCAGCATCAACTGCTCGGATTTCGACTATCGTCCAATTGAGTATTCCAAACGTTGGTGTTAGGACAGGCACAGCAAACACATTGTGAGCCACTGATTTGTTTTGCACAGAGAGTTCCGATGACCAGATTTTTCTTAATCGGGTGTAGTATTCCCTGGTTACGCGTTCTTTATTACAGATACCATTATAGGATATGTTCTCATCTATCCCCAGGTATCTGTAGCAGTCCTCATCAGATATTGGTGAAACAGTTAGGTCATTGATGACAATGTTGCTAGATTGGGTTGTTGTTTTTCCCCGCGTTACAGTCATGTATGAGCATTTATCTTGGCCAAACTCCATTCCTATATCCTTTGAGAACGTTGTAACCAGGTCAAGAATTTTCTTCATCTCATCCATGTTCTTGGCATAGAGTTTCAGATCGTCCACAAAGAAATTATGGGTTAGGTTCGTATTTCTGTCCTCCTGTGAGTCAATGATGTACCACTCACATTTCTTGAGCAGAAAGGACAAGGGGTTTAATGACAAGATGAATAATATCACAGAGAGACTCTCCCCCTGAAATATACCCCTGCAATATTTTATGTATATATGTATGTATGTATGTATGTATGTATGTATGTATGTATGTATGTATTGACGCATAACTTTTGACTGAGTCGTACCTGGATACCTGAAACCTGGCGGAGTCCATCCTGTCTCCAATTCTGAACGGATATTTTTTTTAACGACCTCAAAATGAATGAAAATTCCATTGCCATGATAGTTAACGCCAAACGGCTGAATTAACATAGTTTAAAGATGTGTTCGTTTATTCATCCGTATTGGGTGAAGTCCATGAATTAGGCTATCTGATTGGTTAGTTTTTATGTGTTTGTAGATGGCTGGTTAGTTCGACACTGGAACGGATGTAGCGGCCGAAAATAAAACTCATGTATCCTGTAGCTTCTTTTGACGTGCATCCGAGGAGGTTTTGTAGAGCACGCGTTTGGTTTCCGCTGACTTGATGTGTGTCTCTTGCGAGGATTTGAAGGAGGATCTGCAAGGTACACAGGTATTAAAGTCACTTAACTGGCGGAGAATAACGTGCTGTAAGAAGAAAGCTTCTTATGAACAACAGACACTCAGTTGTCAGTTGAAGTAACTTCATTATACTTACGTTTCATAGACATCTATATGAAAATAACATATTCCCCTTGGCTTAAAATTTGAACCACTGGACAAAGACTTCAAAAATGCACATATATAATTGTGTTTAAGTAAAACGGAATAGATCTTCGTTGGTTTCAATGACGAGTGTTACAGGATTTAACTGAGCATTCCAAAGACATGTGTATCTTTAAAATAATTATTGGCGAGATTCGGCGTGACCCCTCGTGCAATAAAGCTGGCCCTTTGAATATTTGCAGGTACACTTCATCTGACGGACTTCCAAACAGTTTACATATCTTCAATTTCACTCATAAATCGACCACGGTTTATTTAAATAGTTTTCTTCACAACCATGCGCTTCCAGTTTGATCCTCCTCAGAACTTGGACAGGTGTTATTTATTGTAGAGCCAAGGGCGGTGGATTGGCAGTATCGGTAGAGGGTCGGATGCCATGATTTGCGGCATAGAGTTATGGCCCTTTATGATCTGAATTCAAATCTCGCCGAGGTTAACTTTGCCTTTCATCCTTACGGGGTTGATAAAATAAAGTACCAGTCACGCACTGGGGTTGATTTAATCGACTTTCCCCCTCCCCACACAATTGCTGGCCTTGTGCCTATATAAAAAAACACTTATTGTAGAGTCAGGTTTTACAAAATATTCTGAGTGGAAACAGAAACTGTGTGTGTCTTTAGTCTGTTAATGGTTTTGTTTACACATGTCTAAAAAGCAGCGTATTTTTGTTGATGTCAATTTATGTCTTGTAGCTTAGCGATTCGACAAATAAAGGCCGATAAAACAATTACTAGACTGAAATAATTAGTGTGATACTTCTAGTTATTATAGTTCAGTGATTTTAAACTCTATTGGACAATGTAATCACTACAAGAATAGTTTGTCTCTTTCGAACACTATTAATACTATACACACATTAAGGCACTACAAGCATCACCAGTCTTAGTAGTCACATTTTAAAGACCCTGTTATCAAAACCAGACTCTATACACATTTACACTATGAACAAGTTAAGCAAATCCTCATTTGAAGATCGGATTTTATAATTATTTCTAGAAACTATAGTAATGCATATCAATTTATAGAAACCTTCGCTCTCTACAAAAAATAGCATACTATATAAAGACTTTGCGATACTACTTGTCCTAAGGCCAATTAAATAATGAATTATACGACCAGATTGTAGGTTAAAAGATCAAATGCACTGTATATATCTAAGTATCTTTGACCTCATAGCTTTAGGGAATATTAAACTGATGTTTTGTGTGAAGTAAAACGCCTAATGTTCATAAAGGTTTTAACTGGTTGACTTTACAGAAAATACTATTTTAGATGCTATTCGGTTCCCATGACCAAGCCACAACTTTCAAATGCCTATTCCATTTGGTTTCAAAAATAACCATGGGGAGAGGAGAACTGCATGTCAGTTTAAGAATCAACAGAATTGTATAACACCCGAAGAAATAACTCCAGGCAATAAGCATGATTTCCAAGAACTTTGATGGGTGAGGAATTAAATCTGTCAGATTCATTTTCTCTTCTTATATTACATAAATAAACTCTAAAATGGTGTCCGTTTCGACTAGGTTGATTAGTCGGTTCACTACTCTGATGATATAAATCGATCAATATTTCAAACCTCAATGCATTTATATCGCTCTTCTGAAATTTTATATATTCAATAACGTTTTCGTGGATTTTCGAAAATAACATGTTCACCAACGTGGAATCATTATCTAAGATATTTCAATAATCTGGCAAAATCTGTAGATATAGTAACGTAGCAACATAAACGCATATTACTATTAAAGTATGACACCAGGTCAACATGAGTAGCAGCTGCATAAGCAACAGCAACAGCAGCAGTCGTAGCTTCATCAACTGAACAATGCCATCAGCAAGAGCAGTATTGACAGAATTAGTAGCAATAACTTCCTATTACTCTATTAAGTAATATACATGCACATCACCAGCAAAAGTGTAATTGTGCCACACGCAAAATATACTATGACGCAAGTTATTTTAGTTTTAGGCAATTTGTTTTGTATACAGTATTGTTTAGAAACTGTAATGCTGCACTTGATAAACATAAGTACAATGAGATGGTTATTTTTTATAATCTTATTTTTCTGTACTGACTACTGGAATACACAATTTAGTTAAACGTGGGCGTAATTCCTATGAATCGAACTGGTTAGAGATCACATTAAACTGTTACCTGGCATTTAAATGACATTAAAACTATATTGATTGCTTTTTTTCATTCGTAAATTAATAATATTTGACTAACTGATGGGGAATGCGACCAAAGCAATTTAATTACTTAACGTGTATCATTGCCAAATCGTTCAATATTAATGTAGTTAGCTTCGTTTCATCAAGAGCGCAGAACTTTGCCTATTTCTCATCGAAATATATTGATTTACTTCATATATAGACGAGTAATTCTTTTTAGGGGTGTGTTACAGTAAATTGAGTTCAACCCAACTATAATAATTTCTGACGTAAGCACAAGCCACCAATTTTGGAGAGCGGAGTTTCGTCGATTAAATAGTTCTCAGAATTTGAGTGGTACTTCGTAAAGAAGAAAATCAAAGTTAATTTCGGTAGGATTTGAACTCAGTACATAAAGGGTAGAAATAAATACTGTAATTTTGTCCCACGGTCTTACGATGTTGACAATATTCATGAAACCTGCTTCTAGAACTGGGAATATATGACATTCATGCTTTTCATCGAGATATTTGCAATATGAAATACGTCCAATTAGGGATCGAAAACAAATTCTTCCTGATAGAACTATTAAATGTATGTATGTATGTATGTATGTATGTATGTATGTATGTATGTATGTATGTATGTATGTATGTATGTATGTATGTATGTATGTCAGGTCACCAGTTGGTGCTACTGGTAACATGTATCCCAGTACAACCTGTCTCATGGTCGGGTCGTTGACGACTAAACTGGCAACTCCACCAAGGTTTCTTGGTGAGGAGGGTGACTTTGGACATCCTGCAGGACTAAAAACAAAACCTGTCAAAGGGCAAAGGAGCTCTTAAGAGTCAATGGCCATCCAAAATCCCTGGGAGAGATGACCCCTTAGCCTTTGTCAAGGCAGAATTCTAGGAGAAGGAAAACTCTGATATAACACCTGCATCCCTGATGGTATCCAATGATGTTGACTTGTTCTTCTTTTTGGTAAATATCATCTTGGTTAAGAGAGTGGGACTGGCTTTGTGCAGTGCCTTTGCTCACTATAAAAGCTTCACGGCACAGGCATTGCTTTATATCTGGAGATCTCTCTGCACTTGTCGTCACATGGTACCATGGGCCCAGCACTATGTGTCAATGATTGTCACAAGTGTAGTGTTTGTACCAGAGTTTTCAAGTCACTGGCTGGACTAAAAAGTCACACTCGTTCAGCGCATCGGTAGGGGTTCTCCTACATGGATATAAAGTAGTGGCCGTACTCGAAAACGAGTTGGCAGCCACCATGTATGTATGTATGTATGTATGTATGTATGTATGTATGTATGTATGTATGTATGTATGTATGTATGTATGTATGTATGTATGTATGTATGCATGTCCCACTCTCTTAACCAAGATGATATTTACCAAAAAGAAGAACAAGTCAACATCATTGGATACCGTCAGGGTTGCAGGTGTTATATCAGAGTTTTCCTTCTCCTAGAATTCTGCCTTGACAAAGGCTAAGGGGTCATCTTTGCTCACTATAAAAGCTTCACGGCACAGGCATTGCCTTATATCTGGAGATCTCTCTGCACTTGTCGTCACATGGTACCATGGGCCCAGCACTATGTGTCAGTAATTGTTACAAGTGTAGTGTTTGTACCAGAGTTTTCTAGTCGCTGGCTGGACTAAAAAGTCACACTCGTTCAGCGCAACGGTAAGGGTTCTCCTACATGGATATAAAGTAGTGGCCGTACTCGAAAACGAGTTGGCAGCCACCATGTATGCATGTATGTATGTATATGGAAGTTACACAAATATTTTCGTATACTTTACCAGAGCAATCCTTATTTATATTTTACATTTTACATTCTACATTTACTTACATCTCAATATAACATGGCTAAAATTCAAATTTAGCAAAGAGAAGAAAACGGACAAATGAACTAGATACATCTCACTGGCCCCCGCCACCACGATAACGTCTACACTCTCTCCCCGACCATCACATTTACATTTACACATGTCATTACCCTATCTAGACTAAAGTCACCGACCTCTACTCTGTGTTGAATGTGTGTATATATATATATATGTATGTATATGTGTGTATATACATCATTCAGTCAAACGACCAGATTTCAACCCCAACATCTACAACAATAACACCGGCACTAATGTTTACAGCAACAACAGCTTCAGAATGAATTGAAATGAACATTTACAACAACAACAGCGGCATCAAACGATTAAAAAAAACAAAACCCAACAAACAAACAAAAAAACTCAAAATAATAAAACACACACACACACACGCACACAACACAACAACAACATGAACTGCCACCACCACCACCACCACCACCGCCGCCATCACCATCACCAGCGACCGGGCCTTAAGAAAACAACTTTAATAATAATTTTTCTGCTTTTGGCACGGATCCAGCGACTGTCCCAGCGCATTACTGGTACTCTCATCCGTGGGGATGAAAGGCAAGGTTGACCTCGGCGGGATTTAAGCTCAGAGCGTGGAGAGCCATAGCTCTATGCTGTAAAGCAATTATAATAATACTGGACTGTAATACGAACGGCTTCAACTATACAAACTCTTGAAAGTCAACAGTTGACATAATCTTGTATCAGTAATGACGGTAATATATATATATATGTGTGTGTGTGTGTAAGGGAGTAGCGCGTGTGTGTTTGTTTGTATGTATGAGTGTTGCTGTGTACGCGCGTATGTATGCGCGTGTGTGTATGTCGTACGTATAAGTGTCAATAAGTGAGTTTTTTGTTTTTTTTGCGCGGGGACATAGAAATAATCGGGCTGGATGCCCGATCGCGCAGTTAAACCACTGGGAGTGAAGAACCCCTAGCCCTTGTCAGGGCATTTTTCTAGGAGAAGGCATCTCAGGAAAATGGATTAACTCCGACATAAAACCTGCGGCTCAGTAGTTACCGATGATGTTGATCTTTTCTTCTTTTCGGGTTATAGCTACTGTCGCTCAGAGAGTGGGATTGGCTCAGTGCACAGTCTTTCCCCACTTTAAAAATATTCGTCACGCACAGGCATTGCTCGGTACCTGGCGGCGGTCCTCGAGGCAGCCGGTTTCGGGCCCGTTTTCAGGAGTTGGATCGCAGCAATTTACAGCGACATCTGCTCAGTTGTGAGGGTGAACGGTCACCTGTCGCATCCGTTCAGCATCATGCGCTCAGTCCGCCAGGGTTGTCCCCTCTCGTCCCACTTGTACGTATTGGCTCTCGAGCCGTTACTGCACAAACTGGGGGCGATGAGGGGCGTCCCACGCGAACTAGGATGCGGGAAATCCGAGTTGGCTTACGCTGACGACATCACCGTGGTGGTGTCGAGCACCCGACACGTCCAGATGCTCGGCACCGCTCTCAAGGAATACGAAGCGGTGACAGGAGCAAAGATAAACCAGGAAAAGTCGGTGGGCTTGCAGCTCGACACCTGGAGAAGCAAGTCCATGCCGTTCGACAGCGTCGTGAGGCGTTGGACGGACGGACCGGTTAAATTGCTCGAGATCTGGTTCGAACCGGACCTCCAGATGGAGAATAACTGGAACGAGGTGACGAGCAGGGTGGCCTCCCTCACCCAGAAATGGGCCGAGAAGAAGCTGTCCCTGAAAGGCCGGGCGGAGGTGGCGAATGCGTACATCGCATCCGTCATCTGCTACCGCCTCACCGTCGTCCCTTGCTCCAGCCCAACTCTCACCAAAATGGAGCGCCTCCTCTTCCGCTTTTTGTGGAAGGGACGCGTTCCCATGGTCAGACACTCCATCTGCTGTCAACACCCGTTGCGTGGAGGACTGGGCATGCCATGGCTGATGATGCGCAAACATGCGCTGAGGCTGCGACATCTCTGGTGCTTCCTTGATGGTGAACAGGTGTGGTCGCCGTTCGCCAGGCACGTTTTCCCACAGCTTGTCTCCTTGACGGAGCTGCAGTCCTGGGTCAGAAAAAGACCGAGGGATAGCGCTTGGAAACTGGAATGTCTCCAGGTGCTCACTGCCCTCTGCCAGCTGGGCACCAGTATCGGTGGAACATCCACCTCGGCGTTCTATAGAGGACTAGTAGAGGGGATGAGCGACGACATTCTCGGAGAGATCCTGGGCGTCGAAGAAGATCAGCTGTTTGCTCTCTTCTGGAGAACTTTCAGCTCGAGGCCTTTGGATAACTTCCAAAAATCCCTGGCCTGGCAGTGCTACCGGGGATTGCTGCCGGTTCGAGATAAGCTCTACAGGCACGGAAGTACCGTCAGCCGAGCCTGTCCGAGATGCGCGCAGGGCGACGAAACCGTCGTGCACGCACTCGTTCAGTGCCCGAGCATTGCTGACTTGTGGAGCTATGTCGAACAGTTGCTGTCGCGTGTAGGACTGATCTGGTTATCGACTGAGTCCATTGTGCAGATGGTCTCGCCGTCTTCCTTCGAGGAAGAAGGGCAGGCGGTTTTCATCTGCCTGGTGGCCATGGCGAAAGAGATTGTGTGGACAAGGTTAAAAGGGTTAAAGACAGACACTTTCCTCTTCGGCGAATCCCTAATTAACTTTTTCAAGTTTCACTTGAAGAGGAAAATCAGGGTGGAGAGGCAAGTGCTGCTTTCTAGCAAGTTTGTTGAAAGGTGGGTGAATGTAGCGAGAATGGTCCGAGTGAACGGGACCACTCTGAATATACGTCTGTAGTTTGAGAAATGGAAAAATTGAGAGAGGGCGCTTGCCCTGGTGGTCAGGGTGGCCGTGGTCTTTTGTGTGGTTTTCGCCACTAGTAACCCTTGGAGGTTTCCTCCCTATTGGGGAATGTTTCATTGTTTTAATTTTCATTTTTATTGTTTATATATGTTTCTATGTCCTTCTTTTTCTTTTCTTATATAAATAATATAAAATATTTAGACGCACAAAACCCACATCGTACCGTCCTGTACCGTCCTGTGCCGTCTGTAATGTTTTTCTTGATGTCAGCCCTTGTGGCCAATAAAGAAATCATTAATAATTATTAATAGTGTATTATTATTATTATTATTATTATTATTACTTTTTTTTTTTCCCAATTCAATGATGTTCCAGAACAATATAAAAGAGATAATTGGCAATTTAGGTTCTGGAACAAAAAAGATAATTGGCAATAAGGGCAGGGGCCCCAGGTTATCACAGCCTGGGCCCGCTCGTCATCGTGCCATTGTAATAGAGCCAAACAAGGCATTTAGTCTTGGCTGCTGGAACGTACGGACGCTGCGTGACAGGGATTCCTTGGAGCGTCCTGAACGAAGGGCCGCTCTTGTTGCAAAGGAGCTTCGACATTACGATCATGACATCGTGGCTTTATCTGAGACGAGGTTAGCTGGAGATGGTCATCTTACAGAATTTTGTGGAGAATATACATTCTTCTGGAAAGGAAGAGATGAAGGAACCAGAAGAGAGGCTGGGGTAGGATTTGCTGTTAAGACTGTTCTTGTGAATAAATTAGAAGAATTCCCAGTAGGGATTAGTGAGCGTCTTATGTCCATGAGAATTCCGCTGGACAAAGGAAGATATGCGACCCTGGTGAGTGTGTATGCTCCAACTATGAGTTCTGTCGATGAGGAAAAGGTGTCCTTTTACCATGCCTTGAAAGGTGTTTTAAGAAATAACCCTCAGGCAGACAAAGTCATCGTGCTTGATAACTTTAATGCTAGAGTGGATAAGGATTTTAACACATGAAATGTAATCGGAAGGCATGGGGTGGGAAAGTGTAACAACAATGGTATGCTCCTGCTGCAGATGTGTGAGGAGCTGGATCTGTGTGTTACCGACACCATGTTCCAACAAAAGAACAAATTCAAGACCACATGGATGCATCTTGCATCTAAGGAATGACATCTTTTGGACTACGTCCTAGTCAGGATGCGTGACAGACAGGATGTGCAGTGTGTTCGTGCTCTTCGTGGAGCTGAGTGCTGGACGGACCACCGCCTGGTACGCGCAAAAGTGAAACTAATCACTAAACGTAAAATCCGGGCTCCTGGTGTTGTCCTGCCCAAAAGATTGAATGCTGTTCGTCTTAAGGATAAAAATGTGAAGAGGACATTGGAAGAAGAGATGCAGGCTGCAGATCTTGGTGAGGATTGGCCGACCCTTAAAAAGTAGGTTTATGATGTAGGCAGGCGTGTTCTGGGATTGGTGCAGAGAAAACATCAGGACTGGTTTAATGAGAATGATGTACATATAGAAGACTTTTTGGCTGATAAGAGGCGTGCACTATCACGCTACTTGACGGCAAAACCACAGGAGAGGAATACGTTGCACGAGGAACTCAAGGATGTAAAATCATGTGTTAGGCGGAGTCTTTCTCAGATGAAGGATCAGTGGTGGAGTGAGAAGGCTGGTGAGATAAAAACTGCGTCAGATTCCAATAACACAAAGGTGTTGTACAGTCTCTTGCGTGAGGTTTATGGACCGTCTTCTTCTCTGGTGACACCGCTTCGCAGCAAGGATGGCAAAGAACTTCTTCGTGACTCACAAGGAATTCTACGAAGGTGGCGAGAGCACTTTGATGATCTTTTGAATCAGCCGTCTGTCGTTAGTGAAGATTTCCTCAATCTCATTCCAGAAAGTCCTGTGAAAGTAGCTCTCGCAGAACCTCCGACGCTTGTGGAGATTGCAGTGGCTATCTCGAAAGGTCTCCAGGTATGGATGGCATATATGCTGAGCTCCTACAATATGGTGGTGAGAGACTCCTGCAACATCTTCACTCTTTCTTTGGCAGGATATGGGCTAATGAATCCGTACCTGAGGACTGGAGAGATGCAGTAATGGTGGTCTTATACAAGGAAAAGAGTAACAGGAATGATTGTGGGAACTACAGAAGTATATCATTGCTTTCTGTCGTAGGGAAAGATTTATGTAGGGTGCTTCTGGACCGTCTGCTGACACACATTGCAGATTGTGTTCTTCCTGAAAGTCAATCTGGTTTTCGTGCTGGACGCGGCACTACTGATATGATCTTCTCAGCTAGACAGCTCCAGGAGAAGTGCATGGAACAAGGTTTGTATCTGTATCAGGTTTTTGTCGATCTGACAAAAGCTTTCGATACTGTTAACAGAGATGCATTATGGAAGGTTCTCCAGAAACTTGGTTGCCCTGATAAGTTCCTTGCTTTAGTTAGGTCTTTCCATGACGACATGAAGGCTTGGGTTAATGTCGGAGGTAACATGTCGGAGCCTATCTCGGTAAAAAATGGAGTGAAACAGGGAGATATTCCAGCACCGACCCTGTTTGCCATATACTTTGCAATGGTTTTCTGTATTGCATTCAGGAATTGCAAGCATGGTGTTTACATCCGATATCGAACCTCAGGCAGCATATTTAACATCAGGCGTTTTGCTGCAAAGACAAAAGTATTTACATCAATCATAAGAGACCTCTTGTATGCAG
This sequence comes from Eledone cirrhosa, assembly GCA_964016885.1. NCBI lineage: Eukaryota > Metazoa > Mollusca > Cephalopoda > Octopoda > Eledonidae > Eledone > Eledone cirrhosa. The sequence continues at coordinate 181,469,145 of OZ024741.1, forward strand.
ATGATTGCGATCTTGTAGCGCACACAGAGAGTGATATGCAGCACATTTTTAATGCATTTTCTGACGCTTGCACTGTCCTAGGATTGACTGTCAGTCTCAAGAATACCGTCGTCATGTATCAACCTGCCCCTGGTAAGCAGTACACTGAACCAAATATCTATGTGTATGGTAAACGACTTGGAGTGGTTGATCAGTTTGTCTACCTGGGAAGCACTGTCAATCGATACAGCAACCTTGATAGTGAAATCTCACTTGGTATTAGGAAAGCAAGTGATGCTTTCGGAAAGCTAGAAAGGTGACTCTGGGGTCGGCGAAACATATGCAGGAGGACAAAGGTAAAGGTGTACAAGGCATTTGTGCTCTCTTGTCTTCTTTATGCCTGCGAGACCTGGGTCACATATCGACACCACCTTAAGCAATTGGAGCGTTTCCATCAGATGTGTCTCAGACGGATCCATGGCGTTCACTGGAGGGACCACATCAGTGATGTCGAGATTTTGGAAAGCTCTATGTGTGACAGTATAGAAGCTCTTGTGCTTAAGCAACAACTCCGTTGGAGTGGTCACCTTGCTAGGATGAAGGATTCTAGAATACCAAAACAACTCTTTTATGGAGAGTTAGTTAAAGGAAAACGACCGCCACATAAATCAAAAAAGAGGTATAATGATTCCTTGAAAGCCTCTTTGAAAGACGCTAACATCTCTGCTGATACATGGGAAAATATTGCTGCTGATCGTAATAAATGGAGAAAGACTGTATATGAGGGAAAAGTTGCCTTTGAAGCATCTCGAATCGCATACGAGAAAGTAAAGCGGGATGTGAGGAAGGGCATTACTGTTGCACTTCCAGACGGCGAGGGTCCTCCTATGGTGCTGACATGCAGCGTCTGTGCGAGACTCTGCCTAAGCAAAGCTGGACTCGAAAGTCATCTTCGCAGTCACAAAGTAAAACCAGTGGTTGACTACCAGGCTGCTGTTGGAGATGCTACTCATCATGCTTGCCAAGCATGTGGTAGAGAATGTAAATCAGCAGGAGGGCTCAAGCGACATGCAAAAGTACATGAACTCCAACCACAGCCGGCTATTCCCAGTGAATGTTTTGGTTGCCGACTCTGTGCAAGACATTTTAGATCATTGGCTGGGCTAAAAAGCCACATTCGATCGCAGCGCTGTTAGTTGCTATCGTGTGTGTGTGTATAGATATGTTTATGTGTGTGTGTGTGTGTATATATTTATGTATACGTATATTATTATTGTTGTTGTTGTCGTTATTATTATTGTTGTTATTATTATTATTATTATTATTATTATTATTATTATTATTTGGCAGTATCGGTAGAGGGTTTGACGCCATGCTTTCCAGCATAGTTACGTCCCTTTATGATCTGAGTTCAAATCCCGCCGAGGTTGACTTTGCCTTTCATCCTTACGGGGTCGATAAAATAAAGTACCAGTAATGCACTGGGTAATTGCTGGCCTTGTGCCTAAAGTAGAAACAATTATTGTTATTAATATATGTGTATGTATATGTATGTATGTGTATATATATATGTATGTATGTGTGTGTATATATATATATGTATATATATATATATATATATATATATATAAATAAGGAAATGTGGTAAGGAACCAGGTGGACCATAACGCACCAAAGTACTCAATACTTAGGGTAGTAGAGTGGGTAATATATATATATATATATATATATATATATTTTTTTTCTCGTGCAATGGCCATACTCGATAACGAGGGGGCAGCCATTATGTATGTATGTATATGCATACATACATTATATACGTATACGCAGACACATACACAGGCACACACACACATATATATATTGATTTCTAATTTAGGCACAATACCACCAATTTGAGGAGAGAAGGTCGATTAAATCGTCTCCAGTACTTGTGTAGTTCTCTCTTTTATCAACTCTGGGAGGATAAAAAACAAAATTGACCTTGGTGAAATTTAAAGCCATATCGTAAAATCTCGGAACAAATTCCGCAAATAATTTTCTTTGACGCTCTAACTGTTTTGCCAACCCTCTACTCTTAATCGTTTCTAATTTAGACACAAGGCCAGCAATTTTCAGGGTGTGAAAGTTGTTTTTAACGACCCAAATACTTGAGTGGAATTTTAACAATTTTGGAAATTGTGGCTGAAGTTGATCTCAGTGGGATTTGAACTATGAACATAAAGGGCAGCAACAAATGCCACAAATCACTTGCCTGCCGCTCAAACGATCCTGCCAAAGCACTGCCTTTTTTCAAGTAATAAAATTTCTTTTTAAAATTGCCCCATGACTAATCATTTGGAGGGAAAGGTTAAATCGATGATATCGATTCCATTCCTTAACTGATAATTTATTTTATCGACCCCAGAAGGATGATAGACAAAGTTAACTTCGGCAGGATTTGAACTGAGAACGTAGAAAGTCATTATTGAATACTGCAAAGTATTTTGTTCGGTCCTCGACTCTAGTAATAATAATGGCATTGTTATTATCGATTCCAGATGACGAAATCAAAGATGACCTCGGTGGTGTTCGGTCATCGAATGAGACATTATAGAACTAAATTAGCAACGCATTTGGCTAATTCTCAAGAGAGTTGACCATCTACTCCTTTTCCATTTGTCTTCTAAGCATATTGAAAATATTTAAAACTTAAATCGACAGAACAATCTATTTGAAGTTCTTTCTTTGATGTACTATGAAGAAGGACGAAATTTTACGATCGAATTAGATTGTAGATGTGCACATAATGGGTCTCTTGCAGATGTATTATTATATAGAGTAATGCACGTAATTTTAAATAGCTTAAATCTACCCAGATGTTGACAATATATTATGAGGCTTTGATGGCAAACTTACGGGCGTTGGAATGGAATAGGCCTTCGTCAGTTTCGACGATGAATGTTCCAGTTTTTCGATCAACGGAACAGTCTGCTTGTAAAATTAACGTGTAAGTGACAGTATTCCATAGGTAGATGTCTTTTTAACGTAATTCTGGGGTAGATTTAGCAGCTCACAGTGTGGGACAAAGCTGGCTTTTTGAATTACCGGTGCAATCGATCCGACGGACTTTCAAACACTTTCCGTCTATCAAATTTTACTTCAGAAGGTTTGGGTCAACACATATCTATGGCAAATGACTCTTGTCCAAGATGCCAAAATTACAATGAAATGACCAGAAGTATAGATCGAACTCAGGACTTAATGATTGCAAAACGAATTTCTTAAACCATTTGACCCTGTAGCATCCACAACTGGCATTAGGAAAGATATCCATTACATGCATGGTCTTGTAACTGACGATAGAGTCATAGGGCGCTGTATTGACATACGGCGTTTCTTGGGCATTTGAAGCCTGACGGAGCCTATCCTTCTCCAGGCCTGAGTACAGCAGATTTATTCCAGAGAGAGGAAGAATCGACCCTAGTACTAGACTGGTACTTTTTTTTATCGACCTCGAAAGGATGAAAGGCGAAGTTGACCTCGGCGGGCTTTGAACTCAGAGAGCAGAGAGCCAGAATTAATACCATAAAGTATTCTATCCGACATTCTAACGACCCTGCCAATTCGCCTCTATACCCATTATATATATATAGTAACAAATAAGAATATTAAAATGGAAGCAGTTTCAAAATATCTATTTTTCCTGTAGATATTTCCCATGAATTTATTGGCATACAATTGTAGAATTAAGACTTGTAAATATTTCACCAATGTCTGATATAGTAATACCAGCGGAAGATGTGCCAAACGGCTAGGAGTATATATAGAGTTAGTAGAAGTATCATACGGGTTTCAGGATTAAATATGACTATTCCATGATTTTGAAGCAACCCAAGCCATTAGTTATCTGCTAATTCGCCAATTATTGGATTCACCTTGTTATTTCAATGCTTTCAGAAAACAAGATTGCGCATAAAAAGAAACAGAAATATTTGATACACACATTAAACACGGCCACCACTACTAACACTACACTCCCGCCTCCACCACATAGATGTTCTAACACTGATATAACTGAAATTCCTGGTGGACATGCAAATAATTGGCAATCTACAGGTAATAATATCAATATGCTATTAAATGACATGAGACGAGAGAAGTGAATTTACTGATGTTGCAATGGAAAAAAGAAACACATATACGGATGCGAGTAACACACGGGCTGCGTGAATGGATCATTGAATCATGGAAGGAAATGAGAGCTGACACTGTTGTTACATCATTCAAGAAATGTGGTATTTCCAATGTATTTAATCATGCAGAAGGCGATTATATTTGGAATGACAGAAATGAAGAAAAATGGATGATTCGCCATCTGTAACTACAGTAAACGAATATGAAGAAGATCGATATGATAAAATCATTTATTCTGATGATTATCAAGCTTTGTTTGGAGTTGAAAACGTTGAACATTGGACTTTTATATTTGGCATCATTATTGTTATTCATTTTGTTTGTTGTTTCCATGAATTTTCATACTTGGTTTTCAATATTTGGAGTCATTAAACTGCTATGGATTTATTGAAATATTGGTAATAATACATTAATGATACATACACCTCTGCATTAGACAGCTGTAAACTATTCAACTATAACCAAATGTAATACATTGTATTTAAAGTTATGCTGCAATACTGTAGTAAGACAAGTAAGTATTTGTACAATATTAGATTATTTAGCATTTGTACATAAACCATGAATTGATTTCAATATGATAGTGTTTTGAATGTGATAAATATACAGTAAAGGATTGTGTGCAACATTATTAGGAGCTACATAATTTTATTATGTGTGTGTGTTTGATGTGTAGAGTTGTGTCATAATTTGTTGTACTTCATCATATGTCATCAGACATAAAAACGTTGACCATGTCCTCAAGAATGAGTGAAATGATTGGTTGTTTCCGAGAGTCATTAAGGATATTAGTATAGAAGGTGGTAACTTGTTGTTAGTTACTGAGTCAAGGGAACTTGTCTTAGTTAGGTTGGCATATTTATTAGTAGTCGGAAAAAATATTCATTATATTCAAAGTCGACTTTAAATAATGAAATATATCTTCCTAGCTTGGATTATCTTCTTGTAACGCTAAACTCCGCCAGTTGCAGACTGCGCAACAACATGAGATATTTTTCTCCAAAAAGTTCGATCACCAGCAGCAGAGTTCAAAGAGCAAAGATCAAGTCCAGTCCATAAATTGACATTATCAAGCCATCGTTTTCGCCTTTGCTTCTCTTACTAGCCAACCTTCCTTCCAGGCATAACCTAGTCACACCACGAGTTGATACTTTTATATGACCGTATAATTTGAGTATTCTTAACTTGACAATTGATGTAATTGGTCTAAGTTTGGTAATGTTGTGCAGGTCACTGATACAGATACGTTATATGAGCCGCTTGCCAGTCATAAGTCTCATGATGCGGTTCTGGAATGTAGAGAGCTTCTGCAGTGACCTTGGATATATATATATATATATATATATATATACATTGAGCTAAGGGACCCTGACACCACCTTACTGTTTAAATTCAGGAGCACTCAGCCAGTTTTTGAGAGATTTGAAGTTCAATTCTTCGTAGAGACCACTGTCAACATTTTCCCCGCCTCTCACGATCATTACCCGATTTCAATAAGCTATTTTCTAGCACCTCACTGTAATTGCAGTTATTTTCTGCACTTGAGCATCCCACATCTTATAAATTTATTTCCTCACCGCTTCCTAAGTTCGAAAATTCGAGCTTCGCTCACGATGTTTTTACATTTAAAAAGACTGTTAGATTCAGTTCCTTAACTTAGATGGTAAGGTGTTGTCAGAGGTCTCTTAACTCAATGGTATGAGCACTCAGCCGGTAACTGAAAGCCACGGTGTTTTTCGTAGCGGTCACTCGAATTTTTCTGTCTCTAAGGGTTTTTACCCGATTTTTATAAGCTATTTTATAACAACTGACTGTAATTGTAGTTATTTTCTCCGCTTCAGCACCCTGCATCTTAATATATTTCCTCAGCGCTATGTAGTTCGAAAATTCGAGCTTCAGGTACGATGTATATATATATATATATATATATATATATATATATATATATATATATATATATATATATATATATATATATATATATATATATATATATATATATATATATATATATATATATATATATATACTTAGTATGTACGTTCTGAAAATTATTGTATATAATATCAATTATTTTTACTTTTGGTACAAGGCCAGCAATTGCCCCAGTACATTACTAGTGCTTTATTTTATCGACCCAGCAAGGATGAAAGGCAAAGCTAACCTCGGCGGGAATTGAACTCAGAACGTAAAAGGGCAGTATCTCTATGCTGCAACGTATAGTGTCTGAGGTTCTACCGATACCGCCCTAAAATTAATATAGAACCATACTATGTTAGATAACTGACCAACTATTTTATAGAGATAAAAATATAACATTTACAAGATAGATTTAAATAGGTAATCTAAGTGACAAAGTTGGTGTAATTTCAATAATCTAATGCTTCCAAGGCTGCAACACACTAGATTAATTACATTAAATCGCTGAATTTCATCAGTTTGTAGATGCCGAATTAAATTCTCAAAGGCATTAACTTTGATTTTCATCCCTTAATGTAATATAAACGTACCGGGCACCTATTGACATTACTATCTCGAAATATACCTAAAACCGTTTAACCCTATATTAATTAGAAACCTCTCGCTCTCATTCAAGTTTAAAACCCTCTATTGACGGACTCCCTCATAATTCATATGACAAATACAGACGTTAAGCTATATATAAGTTGAAAACATATGAATTTGTAAAATTTCTTATTTGTCTCAGCAAAGATTTGTACAAGGTGTTGATCAAGCTAGTTTTTGGTTCAAATCTGATGTAAGACTTTCGATGCATTTTTAGACATCAGTCATTCTTTTTATACCATAAATAAAAGCTAAGTATTGGTCCTTTCACACCCTTAAAATATGAGGGAAATAGTTTTTGATTTATTTGTTACGAACTATGACTGAAAAGCAGAATCTGTAGAGCTCTGATGAAAATGTCATGTATAATTTAGCTACATTCTTTTATATCTCAAGTTCGAATCTTAACTTTTAAAGTTTTACTATTCATTCATCAACAAAATGTTCAATAAAGTACCGGACAAATGCTGAGGTCAACAAAATCAATAAATTAGAGAAATAATATTATAAGTGTTTGTATAAGCTAGTTGTCAAGTAAGACATAAATCTTCGTGGCAGTGTGGAATGGTCATCCGTCGGTTTCGACTACGAGCGTTCCAGTTGTTCGATCAACCGAACGGTCAGCTCATAGAATTAACGTATAAGTGGACAACCATCCCACATATACTTATACCTTCAACGTAATTCTCAGAGAGATTCGGCATAACACAGTATGTAACAAAGCAAACCGTTTGAAGTACAAGTACAATCCATCCCACGGGCTTCCAACACTTTTCATTGACCCTATTCCATTTACAAGGAATGGGTCAACCCGAGACTATAATAAATAATTGCCCGAGATGATTCGCAGTGGATTTGAACCTGGGACCTAATGAAATCGAAGCAAACATCTTAACCATTCGGATATGTTGTGTCCACATGTGGCAGGGAAGAACAAATACAGAATATTGATTAATAAACATAGCTTACATTTTATTCTGTTGAAAACATAATCTCTCCCCCACCCACGCAATTTCTCTCTCTCTCTCTCTCTCTCTCTCTCTCTCTCTCTCTCTCTCTCTCTCTCTCTCTCTCTCTCTCTCTCTCTCTCTATATATATATATATATATATATATATATATATATATATATATATATAGTTAAAAGAATAGAGGTGTAACACACAAGTTATATATTGGTAAACGGAATAGAAAATGCTGACAAATTGTTCACAGTTGAAAAATGGTTTAATTAGGAATAAAAGAGTATTAGTGATTGTATGGGTTAGTATTCAGTTGTGGTTTTAAGTTTTTAAGTTTTTACCGGTTGCGCATTTCTAAATGCTTTTCAAAAATAATTTTGAGATAGAGTGTCCGTGCTGTTTGCTCACGGACACTCTATCTCAAAATTATTTTTGAAAAGCATTTAGAAATGCACAACCGGTAAAAACTTAAAAACTTAAAACCACAACTGAATACTAACCCATACAATCACTAATACTCTTTTATTCCTAATTAAACCATTTTTCAACTGTGAACAATTTGTCAGCATTTTCTATTCCGTTTACCAATATATATATATATATATATATATCTGTGTCTATGTGTACGTTTGTGCATCAATGTAAACGTTCAGTAAATGAATGTGTGTATATATACGCGTGTGGATATATATGAATAGTCCAGGAAATAATGTGTGCATCCTTATGTGCATATATAGCTCAGTCTGTATACATGCACGTGAGTCTGTGTCTGAGTATGTGTATGTATGAATGGACATATATGCATATGGTGATTCAGCTAATACGTGCTTCCAATATAAAAAAAACGAGCTGGAAACTGATGAAAATGAATCGTCTGCTCAGCAACGCCAGGGATAGTAAAGAAGTGCTAATCCATACTCGGTTGATAATTAAAACCAATTTCGCATCTCCAGCAAATGTGTGGTACAAACAAAATAACAAGGTAACGTAGTTTGTAATATAATGAAATATGTGAACATATTGATGATGTGAGCATGTAAATGATGTAACGCCATCCATGAATCATTCTTCTTAACATGAAGTAATGACTACAATTTTGTCCTTCAATGATCTCACTCTGACGACAGCATTGCATGATCTTTACAATATAGTTTTCAATTAGTAATACGTATGTATGAACCCGTAACAGAGTCGCAAGGGGACTGTAGTGACATATATCATGTCTTAAGGACTTTAAATGGGAGAGATAAAGAGGAAGTGAGAAAGAGATGTTGAGGGATAATCGATTGAACTGAAGCTTTCTTATCGACCACGAAATGTAAAAAGGAAAAGTTATGGCTATTGATGTTCCGAGTTGAAATTCCGCTGCGATCAACTTTACCTTTTCAGGGTCGATAAAATAAAATACCAGTCTAATACTAGACTAGATTTAACTAACTACCCCCACCATTTACTGGCCTTGTGTCTAATGTGGAAATCATTATGAGGAAATATATGAGTGATGAAGTTGTAGAATACGTATCACAACAAAGCGTATCAACGGCGGCGTGTTATGTTACTGTCCGTTCAGCTGGAAAAAATGAGTTGTACTTGTAATGCTAAGGACAATTTTGTCACACACTGAATCTACCGGAGAACTACGTTATTAGTAAACGTATAAATAAAAGCCTCAGTCACTTGTACGTTAATTTCATGAGCAAGCCGTTTCGTTGGTCGTAGAACCGGAAAACTCATCGTCGTAACCGACAGAGACCCGATACATCACATTCTCAGTTCAATTTCCACCTAAATATTACTTATCCTTTCGTCCTTCCGCGCATTGCACCTAAACGTCTAGTCTCGGTGTCTATATTCGAAAATCTGTTTTATTTAAAAGTATACAGACACTAGCTTTACACAGCTCTGGTTTGTTTTGTTTAGAGTTAGAAAACGTAGTCATATTAGAAACTATCTCTATAGTTTGGCTGAAGCTGATGGCTTGGGAAAAAATTTCGTTGACAACTGTAAATATAAAGATGATCTAAAAAAAATTATTGGTATCTCGAGTTTTCCTATGTGTTTTCTTCTTTCAAATTTAGTTTCGTTTTAAGCAGATCTTGTTTATACTTTTGCGCATTACTTCAAAACAATGCGACGCCAGATAAATATCCCTGACAGAAATATTATACGAAAGGAAAAAAAAAAGCAAACGAACTGAAACTACATAATATTTTCCACCATACACCGTATATATATATATATATATATATATATATATATATATATATATAGATAATTTAATATATCAACTAACATAAGCGCACAGATGCACGCCTATGCCAGCAAATACACAGGTTATGTCATAGTACCTAGGTGGTTCAATGCAGGAGGATGCAGAACAATAATATAAAAGACGTAAAATAAGAAAATCTCTTAAAAAAAAAATTTTTTTTTTTTTTAATTTTTACTTACTTACTTAAATTTTCACTCCAACTAATTAGTTTCCGCAATGGGATAAAGACAGTTACGTAATCTAACTGTCGAGAATTCATTGCGTCATCAGGGAGTCTATTCTCAGCTAAGTCTCCAGGCAATGCGCGGACACTGGCGGCTCATATAAAAATAATAATAATTCGGTAGATGGAACAGCTAGCGAGGACTGAATTCCATGCACTGAAATCCTCACTGCCTCTAGTCAAATGGCCGATTCTAAAGAATCAATCACGTGACACAGAGGCTAGTCAGAAGGAATGTGATGGTAAGATGACAGACGCCTACTAACACCCCCCCCCAAAAAATTTTTTTTAGAAGTGGTTTTGGCAGGTTTGCTCGACAAATCAGTGATTTGGAGATAAATATAGATAATTTAATATATCAACTAACATAAGCGCACAGATGCACGCCTATGCCAGCAAATACACAGGTTATGTCATAGTACCTAGGTGGTTCAATGCAGGAGGATGCAGAACAATAATATAAAAGACGTAAAATAAGAAAATATCTTTAAAAAAAAAATTTTTTTTTTTTTTTTTTTTAATTTTTACTTACTTAAATTTTCACTCCAACTAATTAGTTTCTGCAATGGGATAAAGACAGTTACGTAATCTAACTGTCGAGAATTCATTGCGTCATCAGGGAGTCTATTCTCAGCTAAGTCTCCAGGCAATGCGCGGACACTGGCGGCTCATATAAAAATAATAATAATTCGGTAGATGGAACAGCTAGCGAGGACTGAATTCCATGCACTGAAATCCTCACTGCCTCTAGTCAAATGGCCGATTCTAAAGAATCAATCACGTGACACAGAGGCTAGTCAGAAGGAATGGGATGGTAAGATGACAGACGCCTACTAACACCCCCCCCCCAAATTTTTTTTTTAGAAGTGGTTTTGGCAGGTTTGCTCGACAAATCAGTGATTTGGAGATAAATATAGATAATTTAATATATCAACTAACATAAGCGCACAGATGCACGCCTATGCCAGCAAATACACAGGTTATGTCATAGTACCTAGGTGGTTCAATGCAGGAGGATGCAGAACAATAATATAAAAGACGTAAAATAAGAAAATATCTTAAAAAAAAATATTTTTTTTTTTTTTTTTAAATTTTTACTTACTTAAATTTTCACTCCAACTAATTAGTTTCTGCAATGGGATAAAGACAGTTACGTAATCTAACTGTCGAGAATTCATTGCGTCATCAGGGAGTCTATTCTCAGCTAAGTCTCCAGGCAATGCGCGGACACTGGCGGCTCATATAAAAATAATAATAATTCGGTAGATGGAACAGCTAGCGAGGACTGAATTCCATGCACTGAAATCCTCACTGCCTCTAGTCAAATGGCCGATTCTAAAGAATCAATCACGTGACACAGAGGCTAGTCAGAAGGAATGGGATGGTAAGATGACAGACGCCTACTAACACCCCCAAAAAAAAATTTTTTTTAGAAGTGGTTTTGGCAGGTTTGCTCGACAAATCAGTGATTTGGAGATAAATATAGATAATTTAATATATCAACTAACATAAGCGCACAGATGCACGCCTATGCCAGCAAATACACAGGTTATGTCATAGTACCTAGGTGGTTCAATGCAGGAGGATGCAGAACAATAATATAAAAGACGTAAAATAAGAAAATATCTTAAAAAAAAATATTTTTTTTTTTTTTTTAAATTTTTACTTACTTAAATTTTCACTCCAACTAATTAGTTTCTGCAATGGGATAAAGACAGTTACGTAATCTAACTGTCGAGAATTCATTGCGTCATCAGGGAGTCTATTCTCAGCTAAGTCTCCAGGCAATTCGCGGACACTGGCGGCTCATATAAAAATAATAATAATTCGGTAGATGGAACAGCTAGCGAGGACTGAATTCCATGCACTGAAATCCTCACTGCCTCTAGTCAAATGGCCGATTCTAAAGAATCAATCACGTGACATAGAGGCTAGTCAGAAGGAATGGGATGGTAAGATGACAGACGCCTACTAACACCCCCCCCCAAATTTTTTTTTTAGAAGTGGTTTTGGCAGGTTTGCTCGACAAATCAGTGATTTGGAGATAAATATAGATAATTTAATATATCAACTAACATAAGCGCACAGATGCACGCCTATGCCAGCAAATATATATATATATATACCATGATATTAAATAAATGGAAACTATATTTATAAAACCATATTTATTTTTATTATATATATTTCAAGGGCAACCAAGCCAATCTTGGTGCGCTTTCATCAGATAAAATACAAAGTTTGTTTTATAAATAAAGACGTACCCATGAAGATTCAACCTTATCTGTCGGAAATTCACTGGATAAGGTTGAATTCACTGATAAGGTTGAATCATCATGGGTACGTCTTTATTTATAAAACAAACTTTGTATTTTATCTGATGAAAGCGCACCAAGGTTGGCTTGGTTTCCCTTGAAATATATATAATAAAATAAATATGGTTTTATAAATATAGTTTCCATTTATTTAATATCATGGAATATTTACTCCAGTAATTTGTTGAGTGCTCTATATCAGTTATAAACATTTATTTTTGTCGGAATTCCAACAAATTAAATACAACTTCTACATATATATATGTATGTGTGTGTGTGTGTGTGTGTGTATATATATATATATATATATATATTGTCCCCCCAAAATATATACACACTTTGATTACCTGTACAGGCAATATAAATTAGAATGGTACATACATTTTTTGGGGACACCCTATATATATATATATATATATATATATATATATATATATATATACAAATAAATATATATGGTGCACACACAATCACTAACACAAACACCTACTTACTGTGTAACACCTCCAACTCAAATACAAACCAAATACACGCAATACGCACATAGACATACGTATAGAGAAACTCACACGTAAACATATACAAACATACACACATAACCGAGAAACCCACCACCCCCACATACGTGTACATTCTACTACTGACACACACAAACTACACACAAACCGACAAGCACACAAACACACAGACTATATACGCACAATTTGATGGATACACTCATACAGGCAGACACCAAAAACAAAGGGCCCAAGTCACACGATGTATCTCACCCCCGCACACACATATCACAACCGACTGAGCTGGAAACCCTATGACCACTGCTGAACCCTTTCCCACGCATCCCTACATAAAACCTATATGTCTGCCCACCTCACCCTTCGTGATAAACCCCTCTATCATTTTTTCTTTCTTTTCCCCCTTCCAAACTTCTTTCTCTCGCCTAATTTTACTATTGTTTAATAAATGAAAGACTAAAATTAGGGGAGAGAAACTGATAATTCTTCCTAACTTTGCACCATTTGCGGAAATGGAAAGTTAATTAATTATATTAACATCAGTACTTATCGATCACAGAAGATTGAAAGACGGGATTTAAACTCAGAACATAAAGGGCCATAACTTAATACTGCAAAGCATTTTGTCCGACGCTCTACCGATATTGTCAATCATCCACCCTAAGCGTGAAACTAGCCTCGCGAGCTGGAATGGCCCTTTCAGCGCGTTCCCATACCATCCTCCAGAAAATTGCCATCTCCATTCTATCCGCCGGGGCCGCAGAACGACCAGCGCATGGGCTCCCATCTGCTTATAATAGTGAGAGATGGGGAGAATGGAAGAGACGGAGGCAGTGACAGTGGGAGTTGTGTTCTTTTGTGTTCGGACCTTGTGTATGTGTATATGTTTTACGGACTTCCTTCCTTAATAGTTCATCTCACCGTGTAATTTTCCCCCGTGTTTATCGTCAATTTTTAAACCTTGAATAGTATATATATATATGATGGCTGCAAACTCACGCTAAGAGTATTGCAATCACTTGTCAGATTGACATGTGTGGCGTTCGGATATGGCTTTCCAAGCCTTCTAGAGACTTACACTCCTTCGCACATTGACAGCAACTATGGATCTCCCTGGCCTCAGGTTTTGCATCAGGTTGCCTGTGAACCTTCACATTCCACTTCAGTCCTGTTAGAGATCGACATTCTTTGCCACATTCATTACATTTTTCAATACCGTGGTGATCATAGTTCACTGGTTGTCTTTGAACATAGCTGTGACTGTGGCTCCTGAGACCGGATTTTCTCAAGCACATCTTTTCACACTAAGGGTACGCCAATTCAATGGAGATACCGATCGTTTCAAGAGATACACCAAGGAATTGCTTACGCACATCCCGTTTGATCTTCACGTGCTCTAAGCGTTTGTCCTCAAAATTATGGACCCCATCATTCACCATTGCACGCCAAGTTTCTCTTTCAAGAGCTTTTATCTCCCAGTCAGCCACCATCAAACCAGTTTTATATGTAGGTATGTGCAATCGGGGGTAACCACAGTAAGTAAGGTACTCAATAGTAGAGTATATAATGTTTGATATAAAAATGGCTTCTACAGGACTAGAACTGTTTCATTCGAAGGAAATCATCAGTAAAGCCAACTGTCATTGTGATATTGGGATATTTATACGTTCTCTGATGGTAGGGAAAGGTCGTGATTAGGATGGGTAGAGGTCATTAGCCGAGGGATTTTAAGAACAGGGATTCTTTGAAAAAACTATATTTAGAGGAAAATACACAGTAATACAAAGAATGTAAGCATTCACACTAAGTACCCATAAACAAACATACACATACTGATTTATATATATATATGTGTGTGTGTGTGTGTATGTGTATTGAGAGTAAGTGAGAGAGATAAATGCACACATCACGTATACCAAACTATTAGCACTAGCTAGACGTTATAAACTTAGTGAATAAATTTATGTATACTAAAAACACATGTATATCTATACATAAAATAAGTATTAATGTATTTTTCAAAATTAGATATAGAATTCGTTTGCTTAATGTATCTTTTCCCGGTCGGTATAAATTTATCACACATTTTTGCATTGCTTTTGGTGGAAATGAAGCGGACGGAGTGTACGAAATGTCGAGTTTGTTGCAAAATACTTAAATATTACATTTAATTTCCGCCTCATACCGCAATTCTCTAATTCGGTATATTTTCGACGTCTTCTGATAATGTCAGCCGCTAACAACGGTCTATACTTTCTTCAATTTCTTTCCTAATACAAACAGCAGCAACAGTAATAATAACAATAATAATGACACCAACAATCGCACAAACAATTTTAAATGAACGATGTTTTCATCAACACCCCACTCTCCAGAGCGTGAAATTAATAAACATTCGTTGTACTGCCTCTCTGTTTTGTCCCTGTTCAAATTTTTCCATTATATATATATATATATATATCTAGGGTGTCCCCCCAAAATCCTGTTGAAGTGTGTATACGTTTTTGGGACACCCTATATATATATATATATATATACAAAACAAAAGGGCGTACTGGACAAAGATAACGGAAAAAACAGAATATCGGCGTTTCAGTGCATCAGGGTCAACACTTCCTGTGCACAATGGAACGATACAAAACGGGTAGATACCGGACGATTTGTGCTTTTCGGTAAATTACACACATCTATATACTACTAAAATTCTGTGATTGCTTGCTTGCTTGCTTGTCTGTAATGTAATACAACCAAAAGGGCGCATGATGGGAAAATACTTCGAAAGGAAGTTGAACCTGAAATGGGGATACAAATGGAATAAAATAAGTTTCGCGTAAATCAGAGAAAGGGTTCCCGAGATATATGGTTTTTCCGGGTATCTTCATAAACAGAGAGAGAGAGAGAGAGAGAGAGAGAGAGAGAGAGAGAGAGAGAGAGAGAGAGAGAGAGAGAGCGAGTGAGAGAGAAAGAAAGACAGATAGAGTGAAAGAGATAGTGGTTGTGAGAGAGTAGATGAAATAGAGACATAGAGAGAGGGAGAGGAGACATAGAAGGAGAATGGAAGAGAGAGGGGGATTGAAAGAGCTGGTGGTGTTGTGCGTGTGTATATATATATATATGTGTGTGAATGTGTGTGTATATATATAATATATATATATGTGTGTGTGTGTCTATGACCAGTGCATATAGATTACAGACACCTACACATATATATATATATACACACACTTAAATATATATACACACACACATTTATATATATACATACACATACGTATATATATGGGCCTTCCGGTTTCATTTAACATTATATAAGTCTGTGTATATTCTAATTATTTAAAAATCATTTTTAAGTGAACATGATTTAAAAAAATATTTTGAAGTGAACGTGACCCAACGGGTCATGGGTGGTCTAGTAAAGACTAAATACAGAAAAAAGGCTACAAACTAAAGGAATGATGCACTGAAACTCTAGTGATTACCAGACGTTGACTGATGAGAAGGGACTCCGTTTTTCTGGTTTTTTTTTTCTTTTGTCTTTAGCCTGTACGCCCACCTGTTTTAGATTCATATAATCTTTCTTTGTCTGTACGTTAGACTGTGGTCCATATATACAGGGTGTCCCTCCAAAATGTATACACATGTGTATTAAAATGCTATTGAAGTATGTATACATATTTTGGGGACACCATGTATTTTCTAATTTTTTTTTATTTCTCTCCTTTGGCTACGCCAGTGCGCATTATTTCTATCTCTCTCTTCCTTGTCAGTTAATGCACTTTGGTTTGTAGTACTGTTTTTTCTTTTATCGTCTTTATTTGTGTAATTCCCCAAAAGGCACTAGTCTTGTGTCTACCTCTGTTATTTTGCCCTAATGTGCTTAGGAATGAATTGTATCAACGCAAATAGGGGAAATCGGTCAAAAGATTAACGTATACAATAGATATAGAATGATAGAAATTGTAATTCTTCTTCTTCTTCTTCTTCTTCTTCTTCTTCTTCTTCTTCTTCTTCTTCTTCTTCTTCTTCTTCTTCTTCTTCTTCTTCTTCTTCTTCTTCTTCTTCTTCTTCTTCTTCTTCTTCTTCTTCTTCTTCGTGAGAGGGTCGTAGTGGTAGAGTCTTCAGATACATCTTCCAAAGCGTCTTATCTTGAAATGCGCCGGCTGGACACCAAGTTAGACTAATCGAGATTATAAATGTTATGCAACCTCTGGGTCTTCTGTCGGTTGACTTTGCCCTTAATATCTGTCTGTGATTCTCTCCTGGAGCGACTCACTGACCTGCGAGCTACACACTATAAATAAAGTAACGTGACTCCAAAGACCCCTGTGAGTTCAAGTCCTCAAGGTTCATTTTTATCATCAGGTATTGATAAAATAATTACTAGTCAACAACTAGTGTGGATTCGGTACACTACTCCTCCAATCATAAGCGTATGACCTTAAACCAATGTGATATATCAACGGATTGGCAGGATCAGTAAAGCGTCGTACAAACTACTGAGACGTAGTTTGGTACAGCTCTTTACATTTTGAGTTGGAACAACTGAGATTAACGTTATCTCTTGTTCTTCCAACTTCGATATCATAAAGTACCAGTCAAGTACTGCAGTAGATATAATCAACAATATCTCTTTCATAATATACTGTCTTGTGCCTGTAGTAGAAATCAATATTATACCTATACTCTAATGGCCTTCCAATTTTCTGTCGATCACTAGAGAAATGGATTTTCACACTTATTTAGTAACTAGATAAGTTATAAAGATATATTAGACACGAACAATTCACGAAGTACATAGGTCATTCAAGCGTAACATCACACTCTTGTCTGCTATTGTGATACTTTTAATTAGGCTACAACACCGTATATTAAATTATTTAACATGGTGGCGTATTAAATTACATTCAGGTGCATTAGTTTGATTAGACCTAAATTAACAGTAAATAACAATTCGTCTCTAATACAACAGAGGACTTGTCGTCCAACGGTATCTTTTTCTTTCTTTTTATTTTTGTGCCTATTCAACTATTATGACTTTTCCAAAATTGACACAGGTTCTTTGAAACCAAACCACACATTTTAAAGGGTTCTTATTTAAATTAAAATATTTCAAAAAAATTAAGTCATGTTAAGAATATTGACCTAGTAATGAAATAATCATTTCAGTAAATCCTTCAAAATTCGTCATTAATTAATTGATAAACAGTGTATTTAAATAGTAATACGATCATAAAAGGGTTAAACACAAAGACCATATTACAATATGAAAATGAGAATGTTTCCTAATAACATTCATAGCTAAATGAGCAAAATGGGGTCACAGTTTTGTAATTTATGTTAGTATGGGTCTATGTTTTTAGAAGGGTTTAAATAAATTGATGGCAATACTTATGTCTATTCCAAAGGTTTTAGTAACTTAAATAAACATCTCTCAGGATTATCATCGTGTCTCTGAGATGGATACAATAGCCTGTGAGATGGTCTAGCTTGGCTGTATACATGGCATTAATATAGTACTATATATGCGATCAGTGGCTTGCTAAAACAGGCAAGTATTGGGAAATGTCTTGCGTTATTTAGTTAAGACTTTCTATATAAGAGGTCAACTTTGCTTTTCAGACTTCCGAGGTCGATAAAATAAAGTATGACTTAAGTACTTGGGTCGATGTAATCGACTTTCTCCTTCCCCAAGATTGTTGGCCTTGTGCTAATGTTAGAAATAGTTATTTAGTAACGTTCCTTTACATTCTACGTTCATACTTCGCCGAGGTCGACTTTGTTACCTTTAAACTTTCTAGCTCGATACAATAAGTTGAAGTTAAAAATTGGAGTGGAGGAATGCGGTGAGTTGTCAGAGTCGTTAAAATGTTGGATAGAATGCTTTGCAGTATTCCTTCAGCTCTCTCCGTTCTGAATTCAAAGCCCGCCGAGTTCAATTTTACCTTTCATCCTTTGGTATTTGATGAAAAAGTAACAGTTTAGTACTGGGGTCAATTCAATCTCACTTCTTCTCTATCACACTGTCTCCTTTTCTGGAAGAAATCAGCTGTGTTCAAACCGGGAAACGGGATGGGCTCTGGTAGATTTAATGTGTTTAAGAAACGTCTACTATTACTACGGCGTTCCTACGACTCTATCAGGAATTACGGATCCACATATATATATTCGCCAGCACGCGCACACACACACACACACACACACACACACACACACACACACACACACACCCACCCACACACACACACACACACACACACAGACACACAGACACACACACACACACACACACACACACACACACACACACACAATTAATACACACATAGACGTGAGGGAGAAGTGTGTGAGAGAAAGTAAAAGTAACAACTCGATTGCAGTATATATTAAAATCATTGACAACCAAATTATAGATGAACTGAGTGACTTTATGATTACACGTCTCTGGAAAAATGACATCAGAAAGGATGATTTTCTTAGTGATGTTCACTTTTAAGAAATGTATACTGCAGTGATTCCCAACTTTTTCATTACCAGGTATCCCGTTTATTTAAATGGATTTTCCCACAAACCTCAGGATTTTGAAAATTCTGTCAATTCAACAAGCTGGGAGACTCGCATTAATACCCCTGTTGAAGCTCTCCACCCAGTTATCCAGGGACTGTTGAATGTAATTAAAAAAGGTGTACACACATATACTGTATATTAACTTATAATAAACATACATTTAGTTTCACTGCATATTAAGCTGACACAGTTAACTCAATATACTCATAAGAGGTAAAAGTGGCAGATACATGCATTTCATTCTTATTGATATCCATCAGCACTCGCTTGCTTACATGTTGAAGTATGAAAGACAATATTGTCTTATAGTGTTTGTAAACTAACTCTTCTTGGTGAAGGTTTATTTACATATCATAGTGGAAGGTTGACTGGCTAGTAGTATTAATTAACGCTAGCACTAACACAGCCTGAGTCAAAATATAGATGTGAACGCATATACAATATGTTTACGTATAATAAACACTCATTTTGTCACACTGAGAGTATTTTTAGACGAGATTACTTTTGTTTAATTCATTTGTCAGATTCTATAAATTTATGCAACGGCCATCTTAAAAGTGTCTCAAGAAAGTGCTGCTTGGCCGCGTAGATAAAAAATATGTAGTTTATGAGTTTGTATGAGATTTTATCCGAATGACAGGAAGTTCAACTGAGAGAAGAAAAATACGTTTCTCTCTTTCTCAGATAATGTGCCGCTCCCGAAATTTCAATTTAGATTACCCTTCTTGCTACATAAAATCTTACCAACTGAAGAGATGTTTACTAAGCATACGTAGTACTTAAGCCACAGAATATATAAACTGTTTTATCAAATCTTAACAAGAGGCTTTTTATATCTATCTATCTATCTATCTATCTATCTATCTATCTATCTATCTATCTATCTATCTATCTATCTATCTATCTATCTTCACCCCTTCCTGGGGTAAAATTTTCGTTTTGAAAAAAATTTCGCCGGTGAAAAAAAGTGTAAACAAACCTTGCATTCAGTCATGAACGCTGCGTTTATAACTAGAAGTGGTGGAGAGTCGGTAAGAGTGTTAAGCTCGCAGTCACCTCCTCTCACTACCTCATTGAAAGACATCGAAAATGTCGTCAGTTTTGAAAACACGATGTCGGACGTTGATTGTAACATCAACACTAACACAAACACCAATAACATGCAAAATATAAACAACACCAACCAGAACAACAACAACAACAACAATAATGACAACAAGAACAACAATGACAACAAGAACAACAACAGCAACAATGATAACAACAACACCACCACCAACAACAACAGCAACACGAACAACTCGACGAACAAGGAAAAGATTTCTTTTGCTCAAACCGTCCAAAAGACGGAACTGTTCACATACCTTGACATTTCCAATGCTAGGGAAATGTTAAGCGATGCAAAACAGTACGTAACTTTTGGTGAGAGTGGTGCTTTCAGCATCACTTCTCCTCAACAGTTACGCAGAGAAACTGTTCTAAAAACAGTAATTTTTAGGACGGTTTCAAATGTGTCGAAAAAACCAGTTCAGTTATCCAAAAACGATATTGAACTGGTTCTGAAGAATTCCATGAAGGATATTGCCTTCATCCAAAAAGGAAAACTTTTTGGAAGCATTTCGGTGTTGTTGAAAGACCAATTGACAGCACAAAAATATTCTGTATCGCCGATTGTGTCCCCCCTTTACACCTTTTTCCCCACATATATGGGAAAAAGAACTCAAAAAATAAAAATTTTGAACATAGCACCAAATGTAAACATCTGGTGGATTCTAACTGGCTTCATCGATTTCGACGAAGATACCATCATATCGGTGGGAAAGTCCTCCAGAGGCACATTCAATGGTACAAGCATGGAAGTTCTGGTCCAAATGAGGCCAGAACGGATAGCTAAAATACCCCAACGTGTGCCTCTGGATGGAATTTCACACAAACATTTCTGTTGAGGGT
The DNA here is from genome assembly GCA_964016885.1 of Eledone cirrhosa. Lineage (NCBI taxonomy): Eukaryota > Metazoa > Mollusca > Cephalopoda > Octopoda > Eledonidae > Eledone > Eledone cirrhosa. The sequence goes on from OZ024741.1 coordinate 181,490,665, forward strand.
AGGCGGCCTTCATGTTACCACTGTTTAAGCAGTGGTCACCTGAAGGCTTACTGTCCTCAGTTAACTAAAATAAAAAAAGAGGCACTACTACCAACACCCAAAACAACAACACAACCACCACCACCACCACAACAACAACAACAACACGCAAACACAACCAAAACAAGAACAACAAACCTACCTGCAAGCACAGTCTCACCCAACCCCACTCCACCTAAAACCACTGCAAAAACACCCACAAACACAACAGCTCCCGAAAACATACCCTTCCAAATAACACAGACACCACAACGGACGAGGCGCCCACATCATCACCAAGTGATGAAAAGAAAGAAGAAAAGACACCACAAGAACAAAAAAACAACAAACATCACTACAAACATACAACCACCAACACAAACAACACAAACATTACAAACAAAACCCCCCCGTCCCGAAAACAAAACCACGACATCACTCCAAACACAAACACCTACAACAAAACGAAAGCTCCCACAAGAACAACAGATAAAAACCACCGCAACACAACAAGAACATTACACACACATAAACAGTCAAAACAAAACTTTAATGGAGGTCATCTCCAACGACCCTTCGGTTTTCACCGAAGGGAAAACTTTTTCGAACTGTGTAGACAAACCTAATTTAAAGATGATTAGGGTCCCTACGGACACCTATAAGTCTTTAAAGGAAAACTTTCCTAAGGACGTGGGTAATCCTTGTGTTAAACCCATTAACCGCGTCCTTTTAAAAAGTTTCCCCACCCTCACCCCAGACACACCTACCCCAGACACCCCACCCCACCAAACATCTCCGTCCTCACCCCGCCGGAAACCACCACCCACCCAGACAACTCCTCTAACACCCCCATGGACACATGCGGCCTGATCCCCGGGAGACGAAGAGGTGAGTGTTTTTTTCTCTTTTAACTTTTCAGAACCAACATGGTCAATATAAGAGTTGGGTGTGTAAATGTACGCGGCCTGGGGATGCCCTGGAAACAGGGCAAACTCTTAAACGACCTCAGGTCGCACAGTATGGATGTAGTAGCCATTTACGAGTCCAGGATCCACAGCGAGCGACAGCTGGCCCCCATCTACGCATCTCTCTGTCAGCCGAGGGGGTGGGTGCAGGCTTGCCGTTTTGCTGCGGAAACACCTGGGGCTCGTAACACAGACGGTACATATGGACCCGGAGGGTCGACTGGTGGTCCTAGACGTTGACGGTAGTGAAGGTGGAGCCTTCAGGCTGGTGGCCGCATATGCCCCATTCGGGACACCGCGGCCAGACTTCTTCAAACGTCTAGAGACTTTTCTGGGAACGTCCCGATCCTTGCTTTTAGTGGGGGACTGGAATGGATTCCTAGATGCACGTTGGGACTATGTGGGAGCATGTCCCGATAAAGGGGGTTGTAACATCCTCAAACAGTTAATCGGTCGATTTGACCTGGCCGATAGATATCGACTAGATTTTCCGACCTATGCCACTGTGGACGTGGAGTAATCGTAGCGGAACATCTAGATCGTATCTAGATAGGGTTCTAGTTAGAAATAATGATAGGGACATGTTAAGCTGTCCACAAATGTTCATGGTTGCTTATTCAGACCACAAACTTGATAGAACCTGCATGGTCAAACTTGATAGAACCCAGAGACAAGGACCCGGCTACTGGAAGCTGAACTTGTCGTTACCGACATGCAAAGCCTACAGTAGACGGATTAGCACTTTAGTTAAACAGCACTTGACAGGGGCCATTGTCAACAACAGATGGTGGTACTCTCTCAAGAGGGCACTTAGATTAGACTCGTTAGTTTTTAGTAAAGAATTAGCATTAGATAGAAATAGAACCGAGAAAGAACTGGTAGATAAAGTAGAAGAGGCAATTAAAAGTGGCAACGTAGCCAGCGTGCTAGCAACGAGAACGGCCTTGGACCAGTTCTTCGACGCAAAGCATGAGGGCTGCGTTGTCAGAAGCAAAATACGTGCTCTGGGAAACGAGGGAGCCAAAGCTGTTAGCTGGGCCAGAGTGACGGAGGCAAAAAGTCCACGATTCAGTCTTTGAAGGACCAAAACGGACGCGTGATACGTGAGCCGAAGCAGATGTGTGCGGCCTTTCAGCGGCATTTTGCTCAGCTGTTCGGGCAGGGCGGCGCGCCGGGAGAGGCTATGGATTTCGGTCCATACCTCGACGGCCTACTGCCACTCTCGGACAGCGAGACAAAGTTCTGCGAAAAGCCGATTTCAGCCGCTGAGATAGGGGTCGCGTTGAGCCAATGCGGCAAATGCAAATCTCCAGGTCTCGACGGTCTACCCTACGAATTTTACGTAGCAATGCCCGACTTATTATCCGGTTTCCTGGAAGCGGTCTACTGCAACTGGCAATAGAACGGGAGAATTCCCATTTCCGTGACCAGGGGCGTAGTCACACTAGTCAGGAAGGACGAGAATAAGGGGGATGACATAGGAAACTTCCGGCCCATAACTCTGCTAAACACAGAGTTACAGATTTTGGCCAAGGTGTTGGGAAAGAGGCTGGCGCTTGTCGTCGGGAACCTGGTGGGAGAAGCGCAGACATGTGCAATCCCGACCAGGTCAATACACGACAACCTCCACCTCATGCGATACATCGTAGAGAGGGTAGGGTGTAAACCCGGCTTCGGTGGGGCCCTGATCAACTTGGATCAGTCTAAGGCTTTCGATAGGGTTGAACATCGTTACCTGGATGCGGTGCTCGAGGCGGCAGGCTTCGGACCCGTGTTCAGGGGCTGGATTGCTGCAATGCATAACAGCAACATCTGCACAAGGGTTAAGGTGAACGGCTACCTCTCGGAGCCCTTCCATATCGCGCGATCCATTCGACAGGATGCACTCTCTCCTACCTTCTGTACGTATTGACTCTCGAGCCACTACTGCGGAAGTTGGAGCTATTGCAGGGCATCCCTCTGGAACCGGGACTGCGGAAAGCGGCGTCGGCCTACGCCGACGACGTGACAGTAATGGTGTCGAGAGCCTCGCAAATCGAGGAAGTCGGCACCTTACTGAAGGAATACGAAAGGTTCACAGGAGCGAAGCTGAACCGGGACAAGTCCATCGGTTTGCAACTCGGATCGTGGAGAGGCAGACCGATGCCTTCCGATGGCGTCGTCGGACGCTGGACGGAAGGACCAGTAAAGCTGCTCGGGGTCTGGTTTGGTCCGGACCTCCAGGTGGAGAAGAACTGGAACGAGGTGTCGGCCAAGGTGTTTGCACTCACCCAGAAGTGGGCCGACTGCAAACTATCCTTGAAAGGTCGAGCGGAGGTGGCGAACACTTTTATAGCGTCCGCCATCTACTACTGCTTGACCGTCGTGCCTTGTCCAGCCAAAACGCTCGCCAAAATGGAGCGCGCGCTCTTCCAATTCCTTTGGAAGAGGCGGGCTTCTATGGTGAGAAGATCCGTCTGCTGCCAACGCCCTGGGTAAAGCAAGACCGGGTAAAGCAGTCCTGGGTAAAGCAAAGACCGAGGAAAATGGGCGACTGGCACATCGAATGTGCTCAGGCGCTCACAGCCCTCTGGCAGGCGGACCCGGCAATCAGTGGAGACTCCACTTCGTCATTCTATAGAGGGTTGTCCGCAACAAGTGCGACGACGTGCTCGGTGAAACTCTCGGCGTAGAGGAAGACGAACTGGCCAGTCTGTTCGGTAGGACCTTCCGCCCGGGACCGATGGACAACTTCCAAAAGTCCCTGGCCTGGCAGTGCTACCGAGGAGCTCTACCAGTTCGAGACAATCTCTACAGACATGGGCGCCCGGGCAGGGACCCTGCAAAAAAGATCTGTCCAAGGTGCGTGCGAGACGAAGTAATCATCGCGCACGCATTCATACATTGCCCGGGCGTCACCGACCTGTGGGGCTATGTAGAATGACTATTGTCGCGGGTGAGCCCAATCCGGTTGACCACGGAGTCCATTGTCATGATCAAACCGCCACCCTCCTTCAGAAACGAAGGAGAGGCGGTTTTCCTTTGTGTGATAGCTATGGCGAAAGAGGTTGTGTGGTGGACAAGGTTGAAAGGGCTGAGATCAGACACCTTTCTCTCCGGCCAACAACTGATTCTTTTTTTCAAATACCATTTTGGAAGAAGAATCAGGATGGAGAGAGAGGTGCTGTACCCAAGCAAGTTTTATGAAAGGTGGGTGAAAGTGGCGAGAATGGCCCGAGTGAATGGGCCTTCTCTCTGTATCAGCCTGTGGGTTGAGGAAAAGGAGGAGGAGAGGAAAGGAGTACAAACTCTTCGTACTCCTTGAGATGAGGGCTGCACATTTTTTCGGGGGTATGTGTTACCCATATGAACTGTCTCCCCCTATTGGGGAAAATCGACTAATTTTAAATTGCATTTGTGATAATATTTTACACGTTTTTATTATATGTAAACTCCCCCTTTTATTTGCCCCTTCTTTTGGTCACTGTGGCTAATAATGAAACATATCTATCTATCTATCTATCTATCTATCTATCTATCTATCTATCTATCTATCTATCTATCTATCTATCTATCTATCTATCTATCCTACGATGGACACATGTGCTGAGCTCGCTCGGTAAGTTTCGTTTAAATTTATCTGGAAATTGTGAACTGTAAACTTTCATTTTCGTACCATTTTGTAGAGGGACTGCCAGGTCAAATTTTGATCTGGTCAGTCTCTCAAAATATTCTACGCCTTTAGGCGAAATAGTGTTGTAAACATTTTATCTTTCGAAAAATTTCGAAAAATCCTATTTTGAGAAAAATGGCTGAAGCATCTTCACCAACAGTCAAAGGAAGAAAAGGGAAATCATACTCACAGCTTCCCCCTGCCACTGTCACAGCAGCAGATTCCAAAGGCAGAGGTCAGCCAGAGGAAGAATTTTCGTCACCTGTTGACCGACAACTTGATGTAGCCACAACTATACAAGAAACTGAAAACAACAACAACAACGACAACAACAGCAACAATAAAGACAACAAAAACAACAACAACACAAACGTCACAAGTATCCACACACCAAACGAGAAAGACAACAACAACAAAGATGAAAACAACTCAAACGACGAGAAACAAAACAATACAAACACCAACAACGAAAACAAAATATCTTTTGCACAAACGGCTAAATTATCAGTCACTTATGTGCTTGAAGATATTTCAAAAGCCAAAGAAATGCTGGAAAAAGCCAAAAAATATGTATCTTTTGGCGAAAGCAGTTCGTTTTCTATAAATTCACCTCCAGAACTAAAAAAACAGACGGAATTACGAACTGTCGTATTCCGTACAATTTTAAATAAAACAAAAAAACCAGCACAACCATCTCAAGCTGAAATTCAGTTAGTACTGAAAGAAGCGATGAAAGACATCACTTTCATACAAAAGGATAAAGTCTATGGGAGTTTATCCATATTGATGAAAGACGAATTGGCGGCGAAAAAATACTCTGTGTCGCCAATTCGTTCCACACACTACACCTTCTTCCCCACCTACATCGATAAAAAAACCCCAGAGAATATGGATAAGCAATATCACCCCAAACATAAACTACTCGTGGTTACTAACCGGTTTCCTCAATTTAGACGAGGACAACCTCATTTCAATAGGGAAGGCATCCGGCGACGCGTTCAGTGGAACGAGTATCGAAGTTCTGACACAAATAAGGCCAGAACGTATCGCCCAAATCCTTGAGCGCGTCATGCTGGATGACCGTACCCACCTCAACATTATTGTGGAGGGTAGGCGTCCCTCCTGTTACCTCTGTGGCAATAGATGTCACCCGAGGGCTGCCTGTCCCCAGCCCGCACAGAAAAAAAACACTGCTTCCAACACCAACACCACCCCAACAACAACAACAAAACAACAACACCAAAAACCAACAACACCACCACCACCACCACCACCACCACCACCACAACAACAAAAAACACGTGAAAAAACAACACAGAATACTGTCCCACCCAACCCCTCCCCACCCAAAACAAATACAAAAACACACACACCGCAAACACTACCAGAAAACATACCCCTCCCACCCAACAAGGAAGACGAACCCCTTTCGTCGCAAGACGAAAAAGATCCCTTCCAAACAGTAAAAAGAAAGAAGAGGAGGCGCACCACAGACACACTTGTTAACTTTAACCCTCCCCAAGAGAACACAAACTATATACAAACCACCCCTCCTCGTCACACAACACTAACTGCTACACAAAAAAAGACTTTACAATATACATACATGAACACAGACAACAAAGAACTACTGAAAACAATTTCATCAAACCCTTCGGTCCAAACTGAAGAGCCTAACTTTATAACTGCTGTGGGACTACCTCATTTAAAAATGATTAAAGTCCCAATGAACTTTTATAAAACACTGAAAATAGATTTCACGGAGGACGTGGGCCCCCCCCTGCGCCAAACCAATCAACCGCGTCCTCCTAAAAAGTCCCCACCCCACCCAGACATCCACTCAACCACAAACACCCCAACCTCACAACACACTGATGCCCCTTCACTTCCACAAACCACCACCCCACCCAACAACCCATCCCCAACCAGCATGGAAATTGAGCGGCCCGCTTCCCGGGACGCAGAGAGGTAGGTGCCTTTTCTCCTTACCACCAACATGGCTGTGCTAAGAATAGGGTGTCTAAATGCGCGTGGCCTGGGCTCATCTTGGAAGCAAGCAATGCTTCTAAATGACCTCAGGTCACGATCTATAAATGTGATGGTTATCTGCGAGGCCCGGATCAGCAGCATGCGACAGCTAGCCTCCACCTTTGACGACTTTGAGATGCACGCATCTCTCTGTCAGCCCGGAGGTGGGGGTGGGGTTGTCGTTCTGCTGCAAAAACATCTGGGTCTTGCCACACAGATAGTTCACTTGGACCCAGGGGGTCGACTGGTGGTGCTGGACCTTGGCAGTGGCGAAGGTGGAGCCTTTAGGCTGGTAGCCGCATATGCCCCTTTTGGGACAGAGCGGCTCGAATATTTCCAGCGTCTGGAGTCTTTTCTAGGGACGTCCCGTTCCCTGCTTTTAGTGGGGGACTAGAATGGTATCCTGAATGCACGTTGGGACTATGCAGGGGCATGTCCCGATAGAGAGCGGTGCAACAGCCTCAAGGGGTTACTCGGCCGATTTGACCTGACCGATAGATTTCGATTAGATTTTCCGACGCTGCCAACCTGGTCTTGGTCAAATCGCAGCGGATCATCTAGGTCGTACCTAGATAGGTTTTTAGTTAGAAATAAGGACAGGGACTTTTTAAGTTGTCCAGTAATGCTCATGGTTGGCTATTCAGACCACAAGTTGGTGACCTGCATGGTCAACCTTGATAGAACGCATAGACAGGGCCCCGGTTACTGGAAGCTCAACTTGTCCTTGCCGGCAAGTAGAGCTTACAGGGATCGGATTAGTACGTTAGTTAAGGAACGGTTGACTGGAGCGATCGTCAACAGCAGGTGGTGGGTATCTCTAAAGAGAGAGATTAGAGTAGTTTCGATAGAATTTAGTAAGGTTCTAGCTGCGGATAGGAATAGCAAGGAAAGGGAGCTAATAGATAGAGTAGAAGAGACAATTAGAAGCGGCGACGTGGCCAGAGTGCTAGCGTCGAGAACGGCTTTGAGCCAGTTTTTCGACGCGAAGCACGAAGGCTGCGTTGTCCGAAGTAAAATACGTGCTCTAGGGAACGAGGGGACCAAAGCTGTTGGCTGGGCCCGCGTGACAGAGGCCAACAGTGGAACTAAATCCACCATCCGGTCTTTGCGAGACCAGGATGGACGGGCGATTCTTGAGCCTAAGCAGATGTGTGAGGCCTTTCAAAGGCACTTTGCCCGACTGTTCGTAGGGGGCGGGGAGCCGGTTGGGGATGTGGACTTCGGTCCATACCTCGACGGCCTGCCGCGTCTCTCGGACAGGGAGGCGAAGTCCTGCGAGGAGCCGATTTCGGCCGCTGAGATAGAGGACGTGCTGAGCCAATGCGGCAAACGCAAATCCCCGGGTCTCGATGGTCTTCCATACGAATTATATCTAGCTATGCCGGACTTGTTCCCCGATCTCCTCGAGGCGGTCTACTGCAACTGGCAACAGAACGGGAGAATTCCCTGTACTGTGACCAAGGGCGTATTCACGTTTGTGAGGAAGGACGAGAACAAGGGGGACGAAATAAGTAACTTCATGCCCATAACTCTGCTAAATACAGAGTTACAGATTTTGGCCAAGGTGCTAGCAAAGAGGTTGGCGCTTGTCGTGGGCAACCTGGTGGGAGATGCGCAGACACGTGCTATCCCGTCCAGGTCCATCCATGACAACCTCCACCTCATGCGATACATCATAGAGAGGGTTGGGAACGAACCCGGCTTTGGTGGGGCTCTGATCAACTTGGATCAATCTAAGGCACTCGATAGGGTTGACCATGGTTACCTGGATGCGGTGCTAGAGGCGGCAGGCTTCGGACCCGTTTTCAGGGGCTGGATCACTGCTATGCACAGCAGCCGCATCTGCTCTAGGGTCAAGGTGAACGGCTACCTCTCGGAGCCGTTCAAAATTGCTCGGTCCATCCGACAAGGGTGCCCTCTCTCCTCCCTTCTCTATGTGTTGACTCTCGAGCCACTACTGCGGAAGTTGGAGTTGTTGCAGGGCATCCCTTTGGAACTGGGATTGCGGAAAGCGGTGTCGGCCTACGCCGATGACGTGACCGTAATGGTGTCGACGGCCTCCGAAATCGGGACGGTCGGCACCTTACTGGAGGAGTACGAAAGGTTCACAGGGGCTAAGCTGAACCGGGACAAGTCGATCGGTTTGCAACTCTGCACGTGGAGGAGCAGACCGATGCCCTCCGATGGCGTCGTCGGACGCTGGACGGAGGGGCCGGTGAAGTTGCTCGGGGTCTGGTTCGGACCAGACCTCCAGGTGGAGAAGAACTGGGCGGAGGTTACGAACAGGGTGTTTGCACTGACCCAGAAGTGGGCCAGTTGCAAACTATCCCTGAAAGGTCGGGCGGAGGTGGTGAACACCTATATAGCGTCCGTCATCTACTACCGCCTGACCGTAGTGCCTTGTCCAAGAGAAACCCTCGCCAAGATGGAGCGCGCGCTCTTCCAATTCCTTTGGAAGAGGCGGGCTCCCTTAGTGAGGAGATCCATCTGCTGTCAACACCCTTCGAAAGGAGGGCTGGGGATGCCGTGGCTAATGATGCGTAAACACGCATTAAGGCTATGGCACCTCCACGTATTCCTCACCGGTCAACCGGTGTGGGCCTCGTTTGTGAGACGAACCTTTCCCAGACTCGTCTCACTCACCGAGCTGCAATCCTGGGTCAAGCAAAGACCGAGAAATCTGGGCGCCTGGCACACTGAGTGTGCCCAGGCGCTCACCACCCTCTGGCAGGCGGATCCGGTTATCAGTGGAGACTCCACCGCAACATTCTATAGAGGGCTGGTACGCAGCAGGTGCGACGACGCCATTGGAGAAGCCCTAGGCATGGAGGAAGACGAACTGGCCAACCTGTTCGGTAGGACATTCAGCCCGGGACCCATGGATAACTTCCAGAGGTCCCTGGCCTGGCAGTGCTACCGAGGGGCTCTACCCGTTCGAGAAAGGCTCTACAGACACGGGCGCCCGGGTAGGGACCCGCCAAAAAGATCTGTCCCAGATGCGTGTGCAACGAGGAAACCGTTGCACACGCATTGGTACACTGCTCGGGCGTAGCCGATCTGTGGGGCTATGTCGAACAACTGCTGTCAAGGGTGGGACCGATCCGGTTGACCACCGAGTCTATTGTAATGATCAAGCCGCCTCCCCCTTCAAAGATGAAGGAGAGGCGGTGTTTCTGTGCGTAATAGCCATGGTGAAAGAAGTTGTATGGTGGACGCGTCTAAAAGGACTGAGGTCAGGCACCTTTCTCTCTGGCCAACAACTGGTCCGTTTCTTCCGATATCATTTCGGAAGAAGGATCAGGATGGAGAGAGAGGTGCTCCACCCCAGTCGTTTTTATGAAAGGTGGGTGAAAGTGGCGAGAATGGCTCGTGTGAATGGGCCTTCTATTTACATAAGCCTGTAGGTGGAAAAGAGGAAGGAACGAGGGAGCACCCCCTCTCTGTGCTCCTGAGGAGAAGGGTTGCACACTTTTTCGGGGGGGGGGGGGGGTGCGAGCCCCCAAGGCGCCTCCTCTCTATTGAGGATTTTGTTATAAATTTTATTTTTTGTTATATTTTATTTTATTTTTATATTTTGTTCTTGCCTCCTCCTTATTGAGGACGCCTTGTTTTGTAAACTCCCCCCATTGTACTTGTCCCACTTTTGATGCCCTGGTGGCAAATAAAAGAAACATATCTATCTATCTATCTATCTATCTATCTATCTATCTATCTATCTAACTATCTATCTATCTATCTATCTATCTATCTATCTATCTATCTATCTAACTATCTATCTATCTATCTATCTATCTATCTATCTATCTATCTATCTATCTATCTATCTATCTATCTAGTGTAGAAGAGGCAATTAGAAGCGGTGACGTGGCCAGAGTGCTAGCGTCGAGAACGGCCCTGGGCCAGTTCTTCGACGCGAAACACGAAGGCTGCATCGTCCCAAGCAAAATACGTGCTCTGGACCAAAGCTGTTAGCTCGGCCCGCGTGATGCGAGGCTTTTCAAAAGCACTTTGCCGGATTGTTCGGAAGGGGCGGGGGGCCGGTTGGGGACGTGGACTTCGGTCCATACCTCGACGGCCTGCCGCGTCTCTCGGACAGGGAGGCGAAGTCCTGCGAGGAGCCGATTTCAGCCGCTGAGATAGAGGACGTGCTGAGTCAATGCGGCAAACGCAAATCCCCGGGTCTCGATGGTCTTCCATACGAACTATATCTAGCTATGCCGGACTTGTTCCCCGATCTCTTCGAGGCGGTCTACTACAACTGGCAACAGAACGGGAGAATTCCCTGTGCTGTGACCAATGGCGTAGTCACGCTAGTGAGGAAGGACTAGAACAAGGGGACGATATAAATAATTTCAGGCCCATAACTCTGCTAAATACAGAGTTACAGATTTTGGCCAAGGTGCTAGCAAAGAGGTTGGCGCTTGTCGTGGGCAACCTGGTGGGAGATGCGCAGACATGTGCTATCCCGTCCAGGTCCATCCACGATAACCTTCACCTCATGCGATACATCATAGAGAGGGTTGGGAACGAACCCGGCTTTGGTGGGGCCCTGATCAACTTGGATCAATCTAAGGCATTCGATAGGGTCGACCATGGTTACCTGGATGCGGTGCTAGCGGCGGCAGGCTTCGGACCCGTTTTCAGGGGCTGGATCAATGCCATGCACAGCAGCCGCATCTGCTCTAGGGTCAAGGTGAACGGCTACCTCTCGGAGCCGTTCGAAATCGCGCGGTCCATCCGACAGGGGTGCCCTCTCTCCTCCCTTCTGTATGTAATGACTCTAGAGCCACTGCTGCGGAAGTTGGAGTTGTTGCAGGGCATCCCGTTGGAACCGGGATTGCGGAAAGCGGTGTCAGCCTACGCCGATGACGTAACAGTAATGGTGTCGACGGCCTCGGAAATCGGGGCGATCGGCACCTTACTGGAGGAGTACGAAAGGTTTACAGGGGCTAAGCTGAACCGGGACAAGTCGATCGGTCTGCAACTCGGCACATGGAGGGGCAGATCGATGGTGTCGTCGGGCGCTGGACGGAGGACCCGGTGAAGTTGCTCGGGGTCTGGTTCGGACCATACCTCCAGGTGGAGAAGAACTGGGGTGATGTGACGAACAGGGTGTTTGCACTGACCCAGAAGTGGGCCGAGTGCAAACTGTCCCTGAAAGGTCGGGCGGAGGTGGCGAACACTTATATAGCGTCCGTCATCTACTACCGCCTGACCGTTGGCGCCTTGCCCAAGGGCAACGCTCGCCAAAATGGAGCGCGCACTCTTCCAATTCCTTTGGAAGAAGCGGGCTCCTATGGTGAGGAGATCCATCTGCTGTCAACACCTTTCGAAAGGAGGGCTGGGGATGCCGTGGCTAATGATACGTAAACACGCATTAAGGCTACGGCACCTTCAGGTATTCCTCTCCGGTCAACCGGTGTGGGCCCCGTTTGTGAGACGAGCCTTTCCCAGACTCGTCTCACTCACCGAGCTGCAATCCTGGGTCAAGCAAAGACCGAGAAAACTGGGCGCCTGGCACACCGAGTGTGCCCAGGCACTCACGGCTCTCTTGCAGGTGGACCCGGCTGTCAGTGGAGAATCCACCTCGTCATTCTATAGAGGGCTGGTGGTTAGCAGGTGCGACGACGCCCTCGGAGATGCCCTAGGCATGGAGGAAGACGAACTGGCCAACCTGTTCGGTAGGACATTCAGCCCGGGATCCATGGATAACTTCCACAGGTCCCTGGCCTGGCAATGCTACAGAAGGGCTCTGCCCGTTCGAGAAAGGCTCTACAGACACGGGTGCCCGGGTAGGGACCCATCGAAAAAGATCTGTCCCAGATGCGTGTGCGACGAGGAAACCGTTGCACACGCACTGGTACACTGCTCGGGCATTGCCGATCTGTGGGGCTATGTCGAACAACTGCTGTCAAGGGTGGGACCGATCCGGTTGACAACCGAGTCTATTGTAACGATCAAGCCGCCTCCCCTCTTCAAAAACGATGGAGAGGCGGTGTTTCTGTGCGTAATAGCCATGGCGAAAGAGGTTGTATGGTGGACGCGTCTGAAAGGACTGAGGTCAGACACCTTTCTCTCTGGCCAACAACTGGTCCGTTTCTTCCGATATCATTTCGGAATAAGGATCAGGATGGAGAGAGAGGTGCTGCACCCCAGCCGTTTCTATGAAACATGGGTGAAAGTGGCGAGAATGGCCCGTGTGAATGGGTCTTCACTCTACATCAGACTATAGGTGAGGAAGATGAAAGACCAAGGGAGCACCCCTTCTCTGTGCTCCTGAGGAGAAGGGTTGCACACTTTTTTCGGGGGTGTGTGCGACCCCCCAAGGCGCCTCCTCACTATTGAGGACTTTGTTATAAATTTTATTTTTTGTTATATTTTATTTTATTTTTATATTTTGTTATTGCCTCCTCCTTATTGAGGACGCCTTGTTTTGTAAACTCCCCCCATTGTACTTGTCCCACTTTTGATGCCCTGGTGGCAAATAAAAGAAACATATCTCTCTCTCTCTCTCTCTCTCTCTCTCTCTCTCTCTCTCTCTCTCTCTCTCTCTATCTAACGTTTAAAAAAAATGGCTGAAGCAACAACTTCTTCACCAACATTCGAAGGAGGAAAGGGGAAGATATGCTTACAGCTTCCCGCTTCCAATGTCATAGTAGCAGATGTCTCAGACAAATGTCAGACAGAGAAAGGAATTTGTTCACCTGCTGACCAACAACTTGACGTTGCCATGGCAACAAACCAAAACCAAAATTGTGAAACAATGAACAAAAACAACACAACCGGCACCACCAGCAACAACAACAACGAAGACAACAACAATAACAAGAACAAAAACAACTCCAGCACAAACCAAAACAACCTAACACACCAAAAGAAAAAAAAAACTTTTGCAGAAAGCCTTACCAAAGAGACAGAGTTTATAGAGATAGATCGTTCAAACCAAGGGCAGCACCTAAAGGACGCTGCACAACATATAACTTTCGAAGGAAACGGCTTTCGAATAAGTACCCCACCGGAAATTAGGGCTGCGAACTTAACAAAAACAATTTTATTCCTGACGATCTGCTCACAAACCGAGAAACCGATGGCTTTAAGCAATAGCACGGTGGAAACCGCGCTAAAGGAGGCAATGCCAGACATTGCTTATCTCCAGAGGGCCAAGCAGTGCGGGAGCATCTCGGTGCTCTTTAAAAGCGAGGCCCTCGCCCAGAAATATTCAGTGGCTCCATTTAGAACGAGCCAACACATCTTCTTCCCAACATACATGGGAAGAAGAACCCATAAAATAAGGGTCTCCAGATCCCACCGAACACCAACACTTGTTGGATCCTGGGTGGCTTTTTGGAGGAGGGTGAAGACAACCTCCTCTCTGTAGAAAAATCAATCCGACAGAACTGGAGCGGGACCTCAGTTGAGCTTTTAGTTCAAATGAAACCGGAGAGGATTGACAAAATACCGGAAAGGGTGCCTGTGGATGATAACCATGTTGTCCACATGGCAGTGGAGGGCAAAAGACCACAATGTTTCAAATGTGGAAAAAAGACACATTTAAAAGCATTTTGCCCAATGCTGGATGTGGAAAAACAAGAGAAGGCGTTGTTGCCAACCCCAAAACTACAACAGACACACCCGAAAACAAAAAATACAACCCCAAAACCATCAACATTCACCCAACTATCACAAACCACAAAAGACACCACACCAAACATTCTCCTGAAGGACTCTGTCCCACCCCTTCCCCCTCAGTCCAACACTCCCACAAACACACACACAAACACTCCACCACCACACAAGATACCCCTCCTACCTACCCACAATGATAACACCTCAGGCACGGGAACCTCAACATCTCCAAGTGAGGATGAAGATGAACCCAAAAAATCCAAGAAGCAAAAAATACAAAAAAAAAAAATACAACAAAAAACATCAACTGAAAACACGCTCACATCCAACATTGACATAAACATACCGCCACAAACGACAACCAAACCAACAACACAACCAGACACTTCACCAACAAAACAAACACCCACACCACCACAATCACAAACCGCAACCACAAAAAGAAAACTACAAACAGAAACAGTACACATAAAAAACAAAACACATTACACATACATAAAAACAAGAAACAAAGAACTGGTGGAAACTGTCCGAAAGGACCCCACGATACAAACGGAAGGGAAAATCTTCCCCACCAACGACCCACCTCCAAACCTCAAACTTATCAGGGTAACAACCCTACAGTACGAAACTTTAAAAGAGAACTTCTCACATGATGTGGGCCCCCCTTGCCCAAAACCCCTTAACCGTGTCCTGCTAAAAGGATTCCCTCCTTCCCCAAGCACCACCAATCTGGACTTGGAGATCGAACAACCCGACCTGCAGGAAACGAAAAGGTAAGTGTTCCTGCCTTTTCTCTCCCTAACTCTTCTTCACCAACATGGCGACTATACAAGCTGGATGTTTGAATGTACGTGGCCTGGGCATGTCCTGAAAACAGGGCCAGCTTTTAAATGATCTCAGGTCACATTGTATAGATGTGATAGCCATCACTAAGTCCAGGATTCACGACAAGCAGCAGCTAACCCCCATATTCGATGATTTTGAGATCTACGCATCTCTCTGTCAGCCAGGAGGTGGAGGGGGAGTTGCTGTTCTGTTTCGAAAAAACTTGGATCTCAAAATACAGACGATTCACTTGGACCCGGTGGGCAGCTTGGTGGTCCTGGACGTGAATGGTAGTGAAGGTGGAGCTTTCAGACTGGTGGCCGTATATGTCCCGATTGGGACATCGCGACCAGAGTTCTTCAAGCGTCTGGAGCCATTCTTGGGAACGTCTCGCTCCTTAGTGTTAGCGGAGGACTGGAATGGCATCTTAGACGCACGTTGGGACTATGTAGGAGCTTGTGATAATAGAGGGAGGGGTAATAGCCTCAAAAATCTCATCAGCCAATTCCAACTGGCTGATAGATATCGACTAGACTTCCCAAGTGCACCAGTGTGGACGTGGAACAACCGCACTGGGTCTTCTAGATCGTAGTTAGATAGATTTTTAATTAGACAGAATGATAAGGAAACATTAAACTCTACGCCGCTGCGGGAAACGCAAGTCACCCGGTTTAGATGGTCTATCCTATACGTTTCACATAGGCATGCCAGACTTGTTCTCTGGCGTCCTCGAAGCGGTCTACTGCAACTGGCAGCAGAACGGGAGGATTCCCAGTACTGTAGGCAGAGGCGTAGTAACGCTGATCAGGAAAGATGAGAACAAGGGGGATGAGATAAGCAATTTCAGGCCCATAACTCTGCTCAACACAGTGTTAGCAGCGAGGCTGGCGCTTGTCGTCGAAAACCTGGTAGGGGAAACGCAAACGCGTGCAATCCCGACCAGGTCCATACACAACAACCTCCACCTGATGCCATGCATCATAGAGAGGGTAGGGTGTAAACCTGGCTTCGGTGGGGCTCTGATCAATTTAGATCAGTCTAAGGAATTTGATAGGGTCGACCATCATACTTGGCAGCGGTTCTACAAGGCGTCCGGCTTCGGTCCAGTCTTCAGAGGCTGGATCTCTGCCATGCACACCAGCATCTGCTCGGCAGTCAAGGTGAATGGTTACCTATCGGATCCATTCCAAATCATGCGTTCCATCCGTCAGGGATGCCCCCTCTCCTCCATTCTGTATGTACTGACTCTCGAGCCGTTACTGCGGAAATTGGAGCTGTTGCAGGGCATCCCGATCGAACAAGGACTGCGGAAAGCGGCGTCAGCCTATGCCTACGACATAACCGTAATGGTGTCGAAAACCTCGGAAATCGGGGTAATCGGCAACCTATTACAGGAATACGAAACGTTGACAGGAGCAAGACTAAACCCAAACAAGTCTGTCGGTTTGCAACTCGGCACATGGAGAGGCAAACCCATGCCTTCCGACAGTGTCGTTGGACGCTGGACGGAAGGACCAGTGAAATTGCTCGGGGTCTGGTTTGGGTCTCGGGATCTGGTGTTGAGTGTTGTTCTATCCAAGGGGTGTAAAACAACTCTGCAGTAACGTTCACCCATATTGGGAATTTGTTATTTTATTATATATAGTTTATTGTTATTTATTAATGTTAAAGTTATATGATTTTTATGTAAAGCCCCGCCGTCACGTCTTGTAATGTCCCACTTTTGTACGCCCCTGTGGCTAAGAAAGAAAGATATCTATGTATCTATCTATCTTTCATCTTTCTTCTTGAGAAAGATGAACAAACCTGCCTCACCACTTAATTTTAATTCTTTTTAATTGTAATACTTAACGTTTGATAATATGGATTTCACTAATACATCGAAACCGATTATATTTTATATATTTTATACACATTATACAACTCTTTATTTAAAATAATTGTCCCTCTCAAGAAAAAAAGAAAAACAGATCTTTCAATAATTTTCCGTGCTATTTCCAATCCCCCCTCTCTCTCTCTCTCTCTCTCTCTCTCTCTCTCTCTCTCTCTCTCTCTCTCTCTCATATATATATATATATATATATATATATATATATATATATATATATGTATATTTATATACGTATATATATATACGTATATATATATATATATATATATATATATATATATATATATATATATATATATAAACCAAATATAATTCGCGGCACTGATGTTGCTTTTCTCCTGAAGATATGATCATATGATCGAAGTATTTCAGTTTAATTTGCGTAGAGTTTACCTTAATTCTAAGGTCTGCACTTGGTCATTTAACGCCGTGGAATTATTTTAGATTTTGTTTCCATGGTAACGGCCATCATTAATATGAGAAACCGAGAAAGTCAATGTGGAGGAGACATGCGAAATATGGAGTAGAAGCACACAAAGATGAAATAAATATGAAGGATAAATATTGATATTGGAAAATGTGGAGAGACGTAGACATATATATGCTTCTATCCAAATCAGGTTAAGCGTAATATCTCTATTTTCATATCTTCCTGCTCCTCTTGTCATGTATAATCCAATATTACCTGGAGTACACTCTTCAGTGATTTCTCATATCTATCTAAAAGCTATTCATATGAAATATTTTGAATCAGTGAGACACGGATTGTTTATTTTGGTTAAGTATCCACTATGTCATAAATATGTCTATATATCTATTGCAAATGTTTTTGACATTATATTAAACAATTTCACATTATAAGTTATCAATTTAAATCTTTTACAGCATAATGAAATTGGTTTCAAACTCGAATTTTTCTACTTTAAAATTTATTATAGAACTGCAGGTACTATTTCAATTATTTTAAAGCTATTGAGTTGCAAATGACTTCTTCAATTTCCAAGTATGAAGTATCTAGAAGAATCTCCATGGAACGATATATAAAAATAGCCTCTCGGTGTCTTGTGTGAATATGACGACTGAAATTCAGAGTCAAGTCAAGTTCTTCCTCGCAGATATATCACATTTATATAGCTTACTGTTTGCTGTAAGTGTATGGTGTCACAATATTTAACATTGAGGTGTAATTAGAAACCCACTAGATTGTAGGAAAGAATCATAAGATATGGAAACACTTCTCCAACGCGTGCTTCTGTGTCATTGATAAATTGATGAGTATTACGTTAGTTTGAATTACTTGGTTAACTTCTTCCCCTACAGTCCTGGAATGGTGATTACTATCGTCAGTAATACGATAATTTACGACTTGTTAAATATGACACACAAGCAGACGATATATAACCAAGTTTGGAAAACACGAATGAATTACTAATAGCACCAAATATATACGACTCTTTCTTAAGATTAAAGGAACAAAGTGCCCTTCTAAGCTTAGATTTTTTCTTAGATATATTTGACAATTCTCGCGAGAATTAAAGTCATATTGATTTAATTACATCCATTTAATACGATAACAAATAAACATTTCATAATCACGATTTGTTTGAATTGTTCGCCTACTTTAACATATATAATTGTAAGAGTCAATATACCATCCGACAAAGATAGATGAATAGACAGGAATATATATATATATATATATATATATATATATATATATATATATATATATATATAGAGAGAGAGAGAGAGAGAGAGAGAGAGAGAGAGAGAGAGGCGAGGGAAGACAAGCAGAAAAATGTGTGTGTGTGTGTAAGAGAGAGAAAGCGAGAGTGAGGGTGAGAAACGGGTAATCTAGTGAAAGGTGACTATTGATCGAAAACAATCACAGGATATTAAAAGCATACTTCTAACCCGGGGGGAGGAATGGCGAAGATAAACTTATTAGTATACTCACCCCATATCTATCTATCTATCTATCTCTCTTTCTATATACATACATACATACATATATATATATACACACACACATACATATATATACATATGTATATATGTATATATATATATATATATATATACATATATACATATATATATTTACCAATGAACTGCATATAAACAATAACTCTCACATTGCTACTAGGCTATAAAATGTCTTTGAGTTGCTGGGCGTATGGTGGTAGTGGGTTGTAATCGGTACAATTGATCCTTCTACAAAACTTACACATATTCTACTGAGCTAGAAGGGATGTTAAACACAGTCAACCACTGCGAGATTATAAATTTATGTAACCAAATATTCCTTATTTTATTGCCTTTTTATATTTTCACTTCACCGTCCATTGTTTAAAAAGAATGATTTGTTATATTCATTCAAATCCTCGAATTTGTTGGCGGGTTGGGGGAAATTTCGATTGAATTAATCCTGTAAGACTTAATCTGACCAGAACTAAGCTGGAGGTCATAAGGGAAAATAAAGTAGTGGGATTAATCTTTTCACTCTAATGGCTTTCTGTATGAATGCGAAAGCTGGACGCTTATTAATCACACAAAACGAAAATTCCAAGCGATCAACACCAGATGCTTTAAACATAAAGCTGCGACGCAACTCATAAAAAACACAAGACTAAGAAATTTGGAAGCCAGCGTGCCATCAAATTTGATGGTAGGCATGAATCACCCATCGTTACAGTGACATGCCGAGGCACGTTTAATGCCATGGCTCTGTGTCGAAAATCATTATCTAGGGTACAGCTGAAGGAAAGCGAAGAAATCAGGCAAAGAAAATCCATGTCGTACATGAAAGAATAAATCCGATGATGGCCCTTAGATGATTGCTGTCTACCAGAGAGTCTAATGTAACATTCCAACGACTGGTTACACCAGTCAGGGCAAGATAAGAATGATACAACATAATTAGACTCGAAACATGGAGATATGAAACATTTTGAAATAGTAATTGAAATTGAAATTAAGATGTTTTTGCCAATCGCAAATTTCTTTATAGATTTTCTATTCACTAGTGTGGATGGGTTACCTAGTGGGTCAATGCTGGTCTGACGATCGTAAGTTCGATTTCCGGAGTGCGTGGCGTCTTTGAGCAAGACATCTTATTCCATGTTGCTCCAATCCACTCAGCTGGAACAAATGAGATTGAACAGCAGCTCTCACTTGCTTAATGCCAAGATAAGCTATGGCTCATAGATAGACAAACACTTATTTTTTTATTAACGGAAGTTGAAATGTGATAATGTAACATTCATCCCTTTCTCAAAGTCATTAGTGACACTATTCAAAAGAACTTATATCAACCGAGAATAGAGAATATGTCACTGTCTGGATTAGTCACGATTTCAGCTTGTCCCTCACAGCTTGTCACACTCGTATGAAGCAATGATTTTTCACGGCCTTAAATATTGGAGACGTGTATAGTCAATTATAGTAATGACCAGGGACCTAATGGATAAGGTGTCCGACTCACGATGATAAGGACGTGGGTTTGATTCCTGGACTGGGTAGTAAGACACTATATTTTACGTTATCCCAGTCTACTCAAATGAAAATAAATGAGCACCAGTAGCAGGAGCTGGAGTTTACTCTGCGACGCATTAACAGAGAGGAGGCTTGTACTCTCTGTCGCTCAAAACCAAGGGAACCGCGTAAGCTCCAGCGTGATGAAGATCTTTAACTCCAGCTTTAGCAGTCAATTAAATCGACAACAGTACTTGGTTGGTATTTTATATTATCGCTACCAGAAGTTGTTGATTTGAACTGAGTACATAAAGGACCTGGACAAATACCGTAAGTTCGATGCTCTAACATTTCTGCAATCCCGCTCTCCACATTATAAGAAATATTGATTTCTAAGATTGGTAAACAATCGCTTAACAAGAGGATCCCTCTGTAATTCGAACAATCTCTATTGTCTCTCTTTTTGAAAAATGGGATTATCACTCCCGATTGCCATTCAAGTCCAAGCTAGCTGATGAATAGTGCGGACGTAGACCAGCCGGCCAAATATCCACACTGCCGCAAGTCTTTGAGAAATCGTGGGAGTATTTTCAAGAAGTAGATTCTTGTTTTTTCGACCTTGAAAAGGCATATGACCACGTTCATCGGGACATGCTGTGGAAGATTCTGCATGAGTATGGGATCGATGGTCAGCTTCTTGCTGCCCTGATGTCTCTATACGAATGCCCAAGTATTTGTATCCGGATAAATTGAGCTAAATCGAAACCATTGAAAGTGGAAGCCGGACTCCACCAAGGGTGCGTACTGTCAGCTCTCCTGTTCACATGAATAGGATTGACACTCGCAGCTGGGTTGGAAGTGGTATCATGACTGGTGGGTGTAAAATCAGTCGGCTGGAATTTGCAGACCACATGGTGTTACTTAACTCGACAGAGTGCTACAGGGCTGAAATGAAAATCAGAGTGCGTAGTTCGTAGATCAGAGAGTAATTCCGCTACTTCTTCGAATTGAGAGATCACAGCTCCGATACTATGGGCATGCTGTTAGAATGTCTCAGGTAAGAATCACTGGACAGATTTTATGGGCGACAGGAAACTCAAGGGGAGATCTAGAGCAAGCTGTTTGGATAACATTCATGAGCTTGGCTGGTCATCCTTAGGGATCCAGCCGGATTAGTTGAAGACAATTGCTTCTGACAGGACCTGCTGGAAGGAGTGTTTGAGGACTCTGCATCCACGATCCTCTCAGGAATAAGTGGACGAAGAAGAAGAAGAAGAAGAAGAAGAAGAAGAAGAAGAAGAAGAAGAAGAAGAAGAAGAAGAAGAAGAAGAAGAGCGAGTTCTTCGCCAGTAGTTAGTTCATGAACCATCGGAAAGTGGAAAGTTCAAGTCAACTCTGTTGCGATTTGAAATCAGTATGTAAAGAGAGTTATTGAAGGTCGCCAGATGTGTTGGCCGATTCTCGATTGCCTTCACACTGGTAAGAAATATGTATTTGATGATGATGATAATGAATATGATGATGATGATGATGATGATGATGATGATGATGATAATGATAATGATGGATCCTTCGGCGGCTTCAATGATGAGCATTTACTTCTTCGATCAACTGAACGTCCACCTCGTCAGTTAACGTGTAAGTCGGTGAAGTATTTCGCAGACAAGTGTATCCTTAGCGTAACTTCCAGGCCGAATCAGCGTAAAACATTATGGGAGAAATCTTGACTTTTGAATTATAGATACAGTCCATCTGATGGGCTTCTACACAGTTTGTACCTACCCAATGTCACTAACAAGGCTTGGGTGGGCCGGAGGCTAGAGTAAAGATGCTAGAACAAGATGCCACACAATGGAATCGGAACCTGGGACATCATGATTGCGTAAAGAACTTAACGATTCAGTCATGCCTACGTCCAAATATATAAAATGGTTGGCAGAATTATATGAACTGGGTGGCAGAATAAAGTATTTACTTGACAGGAAATATAATTGATAAGAATAAAAACTGGGAAAAAATATGTAATCGTACTAAGAAGATTATTCAAAGTAGACACATATCCATTTTCACTTGATTGTTTTTGTCTATATTTTTTCATTTCCAATCCTTTTCGATCCATTGACTATTCTTGAGTTCAAGATGCAGAAGTCAGTGTCTTCCATTTACTGTTTATTTTTGTATCATAATGTTCTTAATTTAACACAGTCACTGGTTGAAGAATCTTATCAGGAATTCTTTTGTGTTTATTGTTTAATGTTTCTTTATTGTTATGTGAATAGAAGGATTTCGATTCCTACTGAATAATGTTAGCTTTCTTCTGAAATACATATGGTTATAATGCCGAAGTCAATAATGGCACTTGACTCGCAGTCTGAGAGAAGTTTACTTAGTAGCCAAATTAGAGAGATGGTCGGGTGGTTGGTTGATTTGCAGACGTCACTTTTGCACTAAGTTTACGGATACAAAGTATTTAACTCTTCAGAACACACCTACACATATTTATTGACTCAATGACTTTCGCGCACGACTTTTTCCTATTTCTCTTTATCTCTCTATCTCTAATTCTCTTATCTTCAGAAGCATACATACATGTACAGTTCACACACACACACACACACACACACACACACACACACACACACACACACACACACACACACACACACACACACACACACACACACATACATATATATATATATATATATAACGAGGGAAGTATGGTAATGAACCAGATGGACCATAACGCACCAGAGTACTCAATACTTAGGGTAGTAGAGTGGGTAATAGAAAAATGTATAACCCCGACGGCAGAGCTCAAGCCGTTTCGATGGCTATATATATATATATATATATATATATATATATATATATATATATATATATATATATATGTATATATGACTATATATATACTAATGACACAGGACCGACAATAAGACGGACGAAGGCACACATGGGCGATAGACCAGCCAGTACACGTAGGTCATAGGCCCGGCACGCATACCACATGCGTCGCGGTAACTGGAACTAGGGACAGGGTAACGACAAGTACGGCCGTGGCACCCTCTAGAGGGAACACCCGGCCTGGTAGCATTGGTATAGCCCCGAGAACAGCACCACATAGCTTTAAAGAGACTAACAGTAGAGCCGACAATATAGAACGGAATACCATAGTAAGTGAAAGGCAGAACCATGACGCCCACAGCAGACATACAGATAGAGGCAACATAGAGGACGTAATAATAGGCGGGCAAAACCCGAGACGGACATCAGATCCAGGGCACACTCACACTACTACACACACGAAAGAACAAGACTAGATCTAAGGCCGTTACATGGTTTAACGCGCCATACTCTAAGCATGTATGCAGCAACGTGCCAGGGCTTTTTTCCAAGCGTTCGACGAGTGCTTCTCGCCGTCGAACAAATACCACAAGATTTTCAACCGCCACACGGTGAACGTTTTCTTTCTCCACAGCACCTAACATGGCCGACTACATGGCCAAAACCAACGCGGTAAAGATGGGGAACATCGACCGTCAACCGCGGCGGCAGAATGACCGTCCATCGGAGCGTGGAGAACCCTTCGGGGACCGGCCTTCCAACAACAACCCGGCCCCCGCGGCTGCCGCCACGCCCACGGAAGGCGATACAATCCAACGCCAGGAGGGAACACGAGTGACGGGGGGGGGGGGACAATTGTGCCGGCGGAACAACACCCTGGGAATCGGGAGAGGGCCCTAGCAGATCGAGGGCCAGGGGTCCGAAGTGAACAAAATAACGACAGAACATGTAACTGAAGAGCGGGAACCCAGTGCCCCATACAGGGAAGATGCCTGACGAAGGGCCTGGTATATAAATATGTGGTTAGCACCCACAATATAAAGCGCACCTACATCGGCGCAACATCCACGACCTTTAAATCGCGGATGTATAACTACACCAACTCTTTCAAGGACCGCAGTAAGAGGCACTCCACTAGGCTAGCGGACCTGGCGTGGGACTTGATTGGAGTATTGTTCGGCACGCGAATGCATACTCGGTGTAGCCTATGCCTATACGAGGCCATGGAAATAGTCAGACTGAAGGATGATGCGGTCAACCTGAAATCGGAAATTATCATGACCTGCAGACACCAGAGAAGGTGCACACTCTCCGCATGGAATCCACCGGGAAGCCCATGCTAAGGGCATGCAGTGGAGCACGCGCCGACCAGAGCGACGAAACGAGTTCAAGGGATCAGACACCATACCCTGATGACAATATATGCCCCGTTGGGTAAACCAAAACAACCCAGGATGCATACCCGACTCTGCACGTCACCCTGGGCAAGAACATTGCCTGAGCCGGGACAGGTTGACTCGGATTCCGCGGTCTTTCAGTCAAATACCTTACACCTATAGGACAACATACCTCAAACATAGTGACATACTCCAATATGGCCGGACTACGCACCCCTATGCATATGTACCTTTTCAATCGAAAATACATACTCTCCACGTATTCCTTTTTGGAACACATATTATTTGTTCCGTATACAGACCCAAGTGTGCATCTCATATTCCCCATATGTACTATATCATACGCATACACGTCCCTCCTTCTTTCTTCTCTTTTTTTTATATATTTCTATGTGACGTTATATGTATATTTTAATATAATTGAGAGAGATATATATGTATATGTTATGTGAATGGGAAATGGATGTATGCATATGATTATACTGTTTATATTCGTGCATGTTTAGTACAAGATACATCTTTTAATGTATGACGTTATATGTATATTTTAGTATATTGTAGGTTTTTTTTATAGATGTGTATGTACACATATATATGTGTGTGTGTATATATATTGAAGTTCGGACTGATCTGCGGAAAAAGTTTGAATTTTGAAATTTAAACTTGTCTAGGTACCAAGGCCTTTTGCCGATATGTGTTTGTGAGTATTGATTTATTATTTTTTAGATCGATACAGGCAGACTATATGTATTTGAATTAAGATATTTCATTCTAGCTATTTTATTGTCAATTACAATAAAAACACGTAAGTGTTTATCATATATTAATTTATATTAACTTGTATGTGTATATATATATATATATACATTTATTTATTTTTTTATTTACTTATTTATTTATTCATATGTGTGTATGTATACCTGCATGTATATGTATGGATGTATGTATTTGGTTACATTGCCTATATTTGTGCATGCGTATAACAAGATGCATCCTTTCATGGATGACCCTGTATGACCCATTGTGCAGTTTTATATGACTCTGTGAGTATATCATATTTGAGTACGGACAGATATATGTATGTGTGTATGTATCTTTGCAGATGTACGTGGGCATGGAGGTAGTGGGCGCGTATTTGTTTGAGTGTATATGAGCCAGTGTGTGAGTGTGTGTGTGTGTGTGTGTGCGTGCGTGCACCTATTGTAGGGTAAGGGCTTGTTTGTGTGTACATTTATGTGTGTGTACATATACATATATATATGTGGGTTTGGGAGCGAGTCTATCTTTGTGCCTGTATATACGGACACGTGTGTGTATGTGCGTGTGCGTGTCTATGTATATGTCTGTACTTGTTTGTGTATACGAGTAGATATACGCGTATGCATGTGTGTGCGCATGTATGCGTGTGCGTGTGTGCGTGCATGTGTATGTGTGTGTGTGTGTGTGTGAGAGCTGATGTACGTGGGCAGGTAGACAGGCGTATGTGGAGGCGTATGTTGTTAGTTATATGGTTGTGTGTGTATGTGAGTATGTATATATATATATATATGTATATATATATATATATATATATATATATATATATATATATATATATATATACATATATATATATATATATATATATATGTGTGTGTATGTGTGTGTGAGTGCGTGAGTGGCCTTGTGAAATACCAAACCCAGCATGAATTCATTGAAAGTGTATCAGGCGGAGGGACAGCTGATGGCCAGTCTGACAGCAACTATTGGCCAGAATTTATGATGACGTAGAAAAACAACAGCCAACAGCAGGACAAGCGAGGAAGATGTTTTTTGACGCTTACACCCCAGTGGGAAAATTTGTTCCGAAATTATTGCAAGTGTCCGACGAACCTGCAGGTCCAGAATCAGACAGATCCATACAATGATCGTGTCTCGAGCTGTCCGCCGGCGAAACAATTGTAACACACAATAAATTGAGTTCAGATGCATCACTGATTTTTCGTTTTACATTATATATATATATATATTGTTATACTTTGGGAGGGTCATCTTGCCAATAAGAAACACACGCACCAGTTGCTTTCACTTCAATTTATTATAATAAATTTATAAATTTAGGAATTTATAAATTTCCGATTGGTTGGTTGGTTCCACAACCAGATGGTTGTTTATATATTGTCAAAGTTCTTTCGTCACACATTCCACAACCATCTCGTTGTGGAACCAACCAACCAACCGGAAATTTATAAATTCCTAAATTTATAAATTTATTATAATAAATTGAAGTGAAAGCAACTGGTGCGTGTGTTTCTTATTGGCAACATGACCCTCCCAAAGTATAACAATATCGGTTTCAACACACGTTTTCAGATAAAGAATCTTGCTAAACAAATTCAGAAACGAAATATATATATATATATATATATATGTATGTATATAGAAGTAGTTCCACAACAGTTAGTTCACCATACCAAGAAAAAATGTTTAACCTTATGCGGAT
>OZ024741.1:181522872-181555372 GCA_964016885.1 Eledone cirrhosa
ATGCAATTTGGAAAATTCAAGTTTGGAAAGTTATATATAATATAATTTGCAAGTAGAATTTTAGTATGAAAGTTTGAATACTTTCTATCCCATTTGGTCTCTCTCTCTCTCTCTCTCTCTCTCTCTCTCTCTCTCTCTCTCTCTCTCTCTCTCTCTCTCTCTCTCTCTCTCCCTCCCCATCCCTCTCTTTCTCTCCCTCTCTTTCTTTCTCTCTCTGTCTCACATAGTCTTTATCTATCTATCTATCTATCTATCTATCTATCTATCTATCTATCTATCTATCTATCTATCTATCTATCTATCTATCTATCTATCTATCTATCTATATCTCTTTCTGTCTGATACTTGAAACATCGCCAGTAAGATTTTTTGTAAATTTATATACGAAAAACAGAACAAATTGTTTCAAAAAACATATTATTTTGTAGATTAACCCCCAAGCTGAATTGTCAGCTGGGTGGTAATCCCATTTTTCGCCTCTTTAGGGGCGAACATTTTATTTTAAAAATTGTTTTAAAATATCAAATTTTACAAGCTATATAACTTGAACAACACAAGAACGCTGGAGAACGTCAATAGAGAAAAGAGAGAGAAAGAGGCAGATATTAACGTTATATCTGCTTCTGTTACTATGGACGTCGTCATAGATACGACTGTCAACAAAGAGGAAAAAATGTTACCACTCGAAAATTGTACAATTTCTACCGTCGAAGAGGAAAAAAATAACACTAACTCACATGAAAACACAGAAATTAAACCTATTAACATACATACACATGAAAAAGATATCAACAACTCCACAGATACATCTACACATAAAGTCTCACCTCATCAAGGAACTGAGATTTCTAACACCGAGGCTAACAACGATAACAACAACAACAACAGCAACACCACACAAAAAAAGAAAATGTATTTCGCTGAAACAGTGAACAAAAAACAAGATTTTATAAATCTTGATATCTCCAATGCAAGAGATATTCTCCAGCAAGGGAGAAAATTTGTAACTTTCGAACAAAAGGGTGGGTTTAGAATTAACTCACCCCTTGAAATAAAAGAAGACACAATTCGCAGATCAGTCACCTTTAGGACTGTGTCCAATTCCACAAGAAAGCCGACATTTGTTAGCCAAGCAGATATAGAAGCTACTTTCAAGGAAATTCTAGCAAATATCGATTTTCTCCAGCGAGGAAAACAGTACGGAAGTGTTTCCGTACTGTTTAAAAGCGAGGCACTTGCCCAAAACCATTCTGTGACACCAATCGTGTCAAAAGCATTCACCTTTTTCCCTACATACATGGGAAAAAGGACACAAAAAATAAAAATAAAAAATATACCCCAAACATTAACATCTGGTGGATCTTGGCTGCTTTCGTAGAGCCAGAAACTGATATGATTCTTTCGATACGAAAATCTATTCGACAAAGGTGGGCGGGTTCTGATTTGGAGATTCTGTTGCAAATGAAGCCGGAGAGAATCTCCAAAATACCCGAAAGAGTCGTCATGGATGATAACAACAAAATAAACATTTCGGTAGAAGGACGAAAATTTCATTGCTTTCGCTGTGGTAGCACAGCACCCCTAAAAGCCTATTGTCCACAAACACACAACAACAGCATCATTAAAAAATCACTAATACCAACACCAACACCAAAACAACCACCACCACCACAAGTACAACGACAGACGAAACAAGCAACCACACCAAAACAAACAGACACTCAACCAACAACAGCATAAAAACAGAGACAACACCCCTGAAGAACACAGCCCCACCTCATCCCACTCCATCAAAAACTACCACAAACACACACACCGAAACACCACCTCCACACAACATACCCCTACCCCGATGATTATTCATCGACGGATGAAGCTGCTTCTCCTTCTTTAAGTGAAGAAGAGGGAGAGCCGCGGAAATCTAAAAAACAAAAAAAGAGACACCACAAAACCCCCAAAACTCCAATCACCAACACCAACACACAACCACAGACACAAACAATAACACAATCAACACCACAGTCAAACATCCTCCTATCAGCAAAACCAACACCAACACCACCACCACCATAAAAAGAAAACTCCCGGACGAACAACAAACTAAAACAACACAACAAAAACACAAACAACAATACGCATATATCAACACAAACAACAAGAATTTGATGGAGGTCATCTCCAAAAACCCCAAGGTGGAGACGGAGGGCAAAACTTTCGTCAAGGCAGAATCGTCTCCACACTTATAAGGGTTTCTATGGAAACCTATAATGACCTAAAAAATAAATTTTCACAGGACGTGTGCAACCCCTGCCAGAAACCCATCAACCGGGTCCTGTTAAAATGTTTCCTCACCCCACTCAACACCCCATCCAGCACCCAAATGGAGATTGAACAATCCGATCTCGAGGAAACGAAAAGGTAAGTGTACCTTTCGTCCTTTTTCTCTAACTCTTCTTCACCAACATGGCTAGTTTACGAGTTGGAAGCGTGAATGTGCGTGGCCTAGGGATGCCCTGGAAACAGGGCCAACTTTTAAACGACCTTAGGTTACACGGTATGGATGTGATAGCCATCACCGAGTCCAGGATCCACAACAAGCAGCAACTAACCCCCATCTTCGACGACTTTGAGATCTACGCATCTCTCTGTCAGCCAGGTGGTGGGGGTGGAGTGGCAGTCATGTTGCGGAATAACCTGGACGTCGAAGTACAGCAAGTACACTTGGACCCGGAGGGTAGACTGGTAGTCCTAGACGTGAACAGTATTGGAGGTGAAGCCTTCAGACTGGTGACCGTTTATGCCCCGACCGAGCCATCGCAATCACGGCCAGACATCTTTAAACATCTTGAGTCTTTTCTGGGAACGTCTCGCTCCTTTCTTTTAGTGGTGGACTGGAATGGTATCCTAGATGCGCGATGGGAATATGTGGGAGCATGTCCAGTAGAGGGGGGTGCAACAGCCTCAGAACTTTAATCGGCCAATTCCAACTGGCCGATAGGTATCGACTGGATTTCCCGACTGCACCACAGTGGACGTGGGTAAACCGCAGCGGGACATCTAGATTGTATTTAGATAGGTTCTTTATTAGAGAAAGGGACAAGGAGATGTTAAGCTGTCCACGAATGCACATGGTTGCCTATTCAGATCACAAATTAGTCGTCTGCTTAGTCAACCGTGATAGAACACATAAACAAAGACCCGGATACTGGAAGCTGAACCTGCCGTTGCCGGCACGTAAAGCTACAGTGAACGGATAAGTAGACTAGTCAAGCAACAGTTAACAGGAGCCATCGTCAACAATAGATGGTGGTACTCTCTCAAGAAAGCAATTAGAATAGAATCGATAGGGTTTAGCAGAGAGTTAGCCTTAGAGAAAACAAACTAGAAAGAGAACTAATAGCCAAGGTAGGGGAGGCACTTAGAAGTGGCAACGCGGCTAGAGTGTTAGCGTTGAGACCGGCACTGGACCAGTTCTTCGATGCGAAACACGAAGGCTGCGTGGTCAGAAGCAAAACACCTGCTCTAGGAAACGAAGGAGCGAAAGCTGTCAGCTGGGCTCAAGTGGCGGAGGCAAAAAGTGGCAACAAGTCCACGATTCGGTCTTTGAAAGACCAAAACGGACGCGCGCTACTTGAGCCCAAGAAAATGTGCGCGGCCTTTCAGCAGCACTTTGCGCGACTGTTTGAGCAGAACGACGGTGAGCCGAACGGGGCAATGGACTTTAGTTCATACCTTGACGGCCTGCCGCGTCTCTCGAACACGGACGCCGAGTTCTGCGAAAGACCGATCACGGACACTGAGATACGGGACGCTCTGGGCCGCTGCGGGAAACGCAAGTCACCCGGTCTAGATGGCCTACCCTATGAGTTTTACATAGGTATGCCGGACTTGTTCTCTGGCGTCCTCGAAGCCGTCTACTGCAATTGGCAGCAGAACGGGAGAATTCCCAGTTCTGCAGGCAAGAGCGTAGTAACGCTGATCAGGAAAGACGAGAACAAGGGGGACAAAATTAACAACTTCAGGCCCATAACTCTGCTCAACACAGAGTTAAAGATTTTGACCAAGGTGCTAGCGACGAGGTTGGCGCTTGACGTCGAGAACTTGGTAGGGAAAGTGCAAACGTGTGCAATCCCATCATAGAGAGGCTGGGTAGTAAACTCGGCTTCGGTGGGGATTTGATCAATTTGGATCAGTCTAAGGCATTCGATAGGGTCGACCATCGATACTTGGAAGAGGTTCTCAAGGCGGTTCTCAAGGTTTCGGTCCCGTGTTCAGAGGCTGGATCGAGGCGATGCACACCAGCATCTGCTTGAGGGTCAAATGTGAACGGCTACTTATCGGAGCCATTTGCAATCATGCGTTCCATTCGACAGGGGTGCCCTCTCTCCTCCATTCTGTATGTATTGACTCTAGAGCCACTACTGCGGAAATTGGAGCTGTTGCAGAGCAACCATCTAGAACCGGGACTGCGCAAAGGAAATCGGGGTGATCGGGGTGATCGGCAACTTACTGAAAGAATACGCAACGCTGACGGGAGAAAAACTAAACCCGGACAAGTCTGTCGGTTTGCAGCTCGGTACGTGGAGAGGCAAACCGATGACGTCCGACAGCGTCGTTGGACGCTGGATGGACGGACCGGTGAAATTGCTCGGGGTCTGGTTCGGTCCAGACCTCCAGGTGGAGAAAAACTGGAACGAGGTCACGGCCAAGGTGTTTGCACTCACCCAGAAGTGGGCAGAGTGCAAACTGTCCTTGAAAGGTCGAGCGGAGGTGGCAAGCATTTTCATAGCGTCCGTCATCTACTACCGCTTGACTGTCGTGCCTTGTCCCCGTGAACACCTCGCCAAGATGGAACGCATGCTCTTCCAGTTTCTGTGGAAGAAGCAGGCTCCGCTGGTGAGGAGATCCGTCTTCTGTCAGCATCCTTCCAACGGAGGGCTGGGATGCCAGGGCTGGGAATGCCATGGCTGATGATGCGCAAACATGCGTTGAGGCTGCGGCAACTCCAAGCATACCTCACCGACCCCCAACCGGTGTGGGCACCGTTTGTGAGACAGGCTTTCCCACAGCTCGTCTCGCTGACGGAACTGCAGTCCTGGGTCAAGAAAAGACCGAAAACGATGGGCGCCTGGCACATTGAATGCGCTTAGGCGCTCACAGTCCTCGGGCAAGCGGGCGCAGCAATCAGTGGAGACTCTACTTCGACATTCTATAGAGGGATTGTACGTTACAAGGGCGACGACGTGCTCGGAGAGACTCTGGGTGTCGAAGACGATGAGCTCACCAGTCTGTTTGGTAGGACTTTCCGCCCGGGACCTATGGACAACTTCCAGAGGTCCCTGGCCTGGCAGTGCTACCGAGGAGCTCTACCGGTTCGTGACAAGATCTACAGACAGGGACGCCCCGGCAGGGATCCTTCCAAGAGGACGTGTCCAAGATGCGCACAGGACATTGAAACAGTCCTGCACGCAATTGTACACTGCCCGGGTGTAACCGACCTGTGGAGCTATGCAGAACAACTGCTGTCGTGTATGCGACAAATCCAGTTGACTGCCGAGTCCATAATAAGGATCAAACCGCCAACCTCTTTCAAAAACGAAAGAGAGGCGGTTTTCCTCTGTACGGTGGCTATGGTGAAAGAGGTTATATGGTGGACGAGATTGAGAGGACTGAGGACAGATGCCTTTCTCTCCGGACAACAATTGATTCCCTTCTTTAAGTATCACTTTAGAAGGAGAATCAGAATGGGGAGAGAGGCACTGCACCCCAGTAAATTTACTGAAAGGTGGGTGAATGAAGCGAAGATGGCCCTAGTGATTGGGCCTTCTCTGTTTATAAGCCTGTAGGTTAAAGAAGAGAGCAAAAGGAAGAAGAGAGCACTTGCACAACACGCTCCTGGAGTTGAGGGATGTTCTATCGACGGGGTATTAAACAACCCATTTGTGGCGTCTTCCCCCTATTGGGAATTTCGATTGCTATAATTGTTTGTTTGTTTTATATACTTTTTTATACGACTGTATGTAAAATCTCCGGCATGTGTCTTTGTATTGTCCCCTTTTCTTGTGCGCCCTTGTGGCAAATAAAGAAATCTATCTATCTATTCTATCTACCTATCCCATTTCCCTCTCTTATATATACTATTTTGGTGCGCTAATATGGAAAGGTGGATGCAGCATGCCCGAAGGGTTAAAAAATTGGTTTCACAATCAAAAAGGTCCGACTTCGGATATCTTGGACAAATATTGATTTAGGTCCGAATAGTTAGCAGTAAGGAAATTCTTATTGTAAGATGCAACGACCTCACCTTGAACTATGAACATTATACTCTTTCTGATGAAATGCAATATTTTACGTAATGCTTGCGATTGAGCATAGGACTATGCAGTTAGCGCTCATAGACTGATATTGTATTGAAACATACGTTAAAGAACGAACTCTAAATAAATATTTCTCCTCTAACCTTTACTTCTTGCCCAATCATTTATTTTTCCTGGTACTATACCTTTACTATTATAAATACTCCGTGATCTTCTCTTTGGATACTGTACCTTAAACTCTCTAATTCGACTGTTACTGTACCTCCTGCAATGACCACATTAAGAAAAATACTTTGGTAAGCAATCTTCCATATTTATTCTTCCTTGCACATTTGATTCACACTAACAAAATTTAACCTGTCATATCTTCTCTTAACTATTTTTTCTTTCCTTTCCCTCATGGCCTTTTGATCGATAAAATGCCTTGGGCGCGCGGCTGATTGATTTCGATGTCCTGTGTTAAGTGCCGAAACATCTATGATCGCAGTTAACAGCTGATGAAGGGTTTCTTCTCTTGTTTACGTTCATATTATTATCTTACACTTTGTTTACAGTAACCACAGAGCCCGCGACGTTTCTTGTAATTTTATATATATATATATATAACTTTGATAACTTTAATAGGCTTCGGCCAGTATTGGCCCAGGCCATGTCTAACTTAATAGCACCACCTGGCGAAGTCTTACAAATCAGTGTTTGGGCACCATGGCCCACTCGAGCAGAGAGTTATTGTTTACGGAGGCATATCCGGGTGTAGGAGGCTTATCCGGGATTTCTTGAAGGAATTTATCCAAAGACTTCTTGAACTTGATGGGGTCTGTTTCTGCTTTGATGTGTCTTGGTGTAATGTTAAAGAGAGCAGGGCCAATTGATGTGAAATAATATTGTTGTTATGAGATGCGAGTGAGATTTTTGTCGTGGGCGGATAGCATGGGGCCCAAGTCTTGGGTGTACATTAAAGGTGATGCCAACATCATTTGGGCAAAGCTGATGGAATATTTCCCACACCATGCAGATAATGTAGCGCTCACGGCGACGTTGGAGAGAATAAAGGTTGAGCTTTTCTAATCGACTCCAATAGTCAAGGCCTGTCATGCCATCTATCTTTTTTGTAATTGACCTTTGGGGTGCTTCAACTTTCATGATACTTTGTTTCGTGCGGGGAGACCATAGTGGACAACAGTATTCAAGGTGGGGTCGGCGGGCAAAAGTGGAGAAGAGAAGGATAACAGTGTGGATATCTCTCGACTGGAACGTTCTGAGAATCCAGGAGCACATTCTGCGGGCCATATCAACTTTGCTGCTTATATGAGTGGCCCAGCTTATGTTGTTGTTCACAATTACTCCCAGGTCTCTGATGTTATTGGATGCCACTAGAGTTTCACCCGAAGGAAGAGCGTATGGTAATTTCAGGGCATTCTTTTTTTCCCAAATGGAATAATTCAAACTTATCTTCATTCAAATGGCATATTATTCTTTTCTGCCCATTGGATAACAGCCAGTAGGTCTGACTGAAGGCAAGTCCGGCCACCCACCTCATTTATGACCCTTTGGATCTTGGAATCATCTGCGAAGATTTTTATGTTGCTGTGCTTGATGATGTCAGTAATGTCATTAATGTAGATGATAATAAGAAGTGGGCCCAACACAGTGCCTCGTGGGACGCCACTGCTGACTTTGGCAGGGCTTGATTTTACTCCTTCGACTACAACATGCTGGGTTCTGATGTCAGGAAACATTTGATCCACTGTAGTAACCTTCCAGAGACACCAACATTGGATAGTTTTTTCAGTAGAATCTTATGATCAACCCTGTCAAAGGCCTTGCTGAAATCAAGGTAGATGACATCAGTGTTGGACCCTCTCCCAAGGCTCTCAAAACATCGTCAAAGTGATGCAGGAGCTGCGTTAGACAGTCCCTTCCATTACGGAACCCATGTTGGTGGAGTTCAGCAGGCCGTTGCTTTCAAGAAAGTGAGTTATTCGTGATCTTACCACCCTCTCAAATACATTGATAATATGAGAGGTGAGTGAGATCGGACGGTAGTTCACTGCACGGGACTTATTTCCCTTTTTGAAGACTGGGACAACGGACTGGGACAGAAAGTTTCAGGAATATAGCCAGTGTCCAGTGAGTTCCTGTGTCCAGTGTCCAGTGAGATTAGCAAGAGGAGATGCAAGTTGGTGTCGACACACCTTCAGGACACAAGCAGGGAACCTGTCAAGGCCTACTGCTGAATTGTATTTAATTTCGTTTATTGCCGCTAAGACATCAGGGGCGCCAAACGTTATGTCTGATATAGTGTGTGGGGGATTAACATCACTGATACGGTCCAGATCGGCCATATCAGGGTTACTGAAAACAGAGCAGTATTGTTTCTGCAGTATCTCGCCCATGGTTTTGGTATTGTCTTGTAATGTGCCATTTTCATCAACTAGGGGGCCAACAGTGGAGACGGTGACCATGTGTTTTTTTAGCAAATGAAAAGAACACTTTGGGGTTGAGTTTGATTTTCTCAATGGCCCACCTTTCTTCAGCTATTCTTTGGTTATTGATGATGACCATCATGCATTGCTGGAGGTTATATTCTTTTGACTCAAGCAGGGCGATAGCCATCGAATGTGTGTGTTGCTGTTGGCAGTATTTTAGTGTGTTAATATTTTTGTTTGTTCTTTTTATCTTTCTGATAATTGTTTTTCTGTTTTGGGGGATACTGCATTTGGTTTTGTTCACAGGGTTTTGGTGGGGTGTGTTTTGTACATATATTTGTGACAGTGTCTACAAAGATCTGCCAAGATGTTTTGATGTTGGTGGAAATGTGTGCGTGTGTAAAAGACCAGTCAACATGTGATAGTTCGTCCATAATTGCATCACAGTTGGCATTGTAGAGATCCCTGTTATCAAATGGGTGGGCTGGAAAGAGGACCCTGGGATTAGCTTTCGGCTGGTGGGATCTCAGGTTACAAAGAACCATGTGATGGTCTGAGAGAATGGTTTTTTTTCCACTGTAATATTATGTATAGTGTTAGTGTGGTTACTAAACACTAGATCCTGAATGTTCTACTGATGCCTCGTTGGTGCAAGGATAAGTTGGGACAAGAAAAACTCATTCATGAAGTCAAGAAGTGACTCGACAGCCTCTTTGTCAGTGGTTGAGCTTGGGGTGCCTGGTTTCAAACTACATGTAGACCAATCGACACAGGGTAGATAAAAGTCTTCCATCAAAAGTATGTTGTTAGAATGGCAGTGTTTAATAAAGCATTTAATACTGTTGAGGCATTCTTTATACATACATACATACATACATATATATATATATATATATATAATATATATATATATCGCATGGCTTAGTTAGAACGCCGGACATACAATCGTGAGATTGTGAGTTCGATTCTCGGACAAGTTGCGACTTCACTGGTGCCAAGTTCAACTTTCTCTTTCCTCCTTCTGAGCTCAATAAAATAAAGTACTAGTTAAGTATGGGAGTTGATTTAATCCCATTTGCCATTTCTCTAAACTTGCTGGCCACTAGTCTAAATTAGAAATTAATAATATATTTCAATAATATTATGGTTGGCTTTTATGTATTTATTATTGCTTTCTTTAGCGTATCTCATGCACTATAGCCTATTTATTTCGGTTTCCTTGTAATTCGATTATGTTTCTATTTAATTTTTATTCAGTATGTTGATAGATGGTTTTATAAGAGAACGTAGATGTTCGTCTTTTTAAAAATAATTCTGTTAAACCTTTTAATACCTAACTGCTTCCAACTATCATAACAATACTAAGCTGTTTATTTTAGTGTATTTATATTTATCTAATAACCTTCTATCATAATATTATGTAAAAACGTTAAAGCTGTGTTTCAATGTCAGCTGAATGATAGTTATATCAATATATTCCACAAAGGTCTTTCATTAGAAATATATTTAAGAAAGGATAAAGCATTACGTTATTTTATTCATCGGCATCTAGAAAATGCCCCACACACATCTCCGGGGTTTCCAAATTACATTAATTTATGTCTTATTCTTATTTGGAAATGTTGGCGATTTTTCCAAATAAACTGCCAGTTAATGTTTCTGGCTATACTCCATCTTTGCCAGGGCGGATTATCAAGATATTAGGTGATTTATTGTTTCTTTAGATTTACTGCAAGTTGATCAATTGCTCTTAGTTGCTTTAGCTGCTTTTATATTTTGTAGTAATCATAAAGTCATTCTGTGTAGATATAATCACGTTCTCTGTTTCTAACTTAAGCTGCTTTGGATATTTTCCAGACATAACTGCTTTCCATCTCAATGTACTTTTGCTGTTTCTTATGCAAGTAGGCAAGATCAGACTGTTTGACAAATGAATTTTAGAGATATCTTTAATGCTTAAGTCAATGCACCTTTAGCCATCAAGGTGGTATGGAAAATAATTATCAGCTAGATAATTTTTCAAGCAAGTAAAAGCATTTTAGTTAACATAAAACCGTCAGATAAAAAAAGCCAGCTTTCTAAAATGATATTTTATACACATACCTGAACACCACATAAATATACCAAAACTATATTCGATAAATATGAATCGTTTATTACCCACACACACCAAACGAAATATATTTATCATACAAACTTTGCAAAAAAGCATAAAATTGTTCGATACATACATGTGATGATTTATGCCGCAACTTATACTACTTATCACGACATATGTCCGAATGTTACGCTTTTATGGAATGAAATTAGCTCCGCTTGTACATATACTAATGACTGTAAACACTACGTTGCCATTTCGATAAAATATCCATAGACAGGGAATAGATTGTTATAATTTCTCATTGGAGGAAAAAAACTACATCCAACTATATATAATTTCTATTGTGATAAAAATGTTATTTATATAAAGATGGAGTTATTTACTTCTAATATCGCTGGAGAAAGTGTTGCTGCATATGGCATCCCAGATGAGTGGTTTACCACTGCTGAACGGGAAGATGGACAAGCCTTCTGGTCTTTTGCCGTTGCCTCAGTCCAGCCCAGCCGGCTCGAGCTGGGAGGGGAATTCTATAGCATCCAAATCATGCTTTAAAAGGTGCAACGTACAGGGTGGTCCGAAAGTCTTGTCACCCCTACCATAAAGCAATGAGAAACAGTTTATGTTCCTATCGTAGTATCTTCCTCTTCGGAGGAGCTGGTCTGCCGAATCTTGCAGTGAAGTCATGTTGCACATCCTCCATGCTCTTGCCAGACTGCACACGATCATGTGTCCATACACTTGCAAGCAGCCTCTCTTCCAACTGTAGGAGCTCTGAAATAGAAAATTATTATTATTATTATTATTATTGTTATTGTTATTCCTTGAATCTCAGTCATTGATGTTGGTTAACTGGAAAGTCCGTTGGATTGAATATCAAGCCACTACCTGCAGCCTCAGATATTCAGGACGTATCGGAGGGTTCTTGCCGTTCCAAGCAAGCATGCCTTTTGGAGCGTTCCAAAAAGCGTGAAGGGGCCGATTTTCTTTAACCATCCCTGGAAACCTTTGGAGATAGTCCCCAGTGCGCCTATGACGATCGGGATCACTTTGACTTCATGGCAGTTCCAAATCCTTTTCACCTCCCACTTTAGGTCCTGGTATCGGTTAATTTTCTCCCTCTCCTTCTCTTGCACTCTCGTGTCGAACGGGCAGGCCACATCCACAATCAGGCACGATCTTTTTTCTTTGTCCACAACCACCAGGTCAGGTCTATTGTGTTCCAGTTTTTTGTCCGTCTGTATCCTAAAATCCCACAGCACCTTCACCTGACTGTTCTCCATCACCGCCTCTGGCCTATGCTCATACCATTTCTCAGAATGTGGTAGATTGTTTACTTTGCACAGGTGCCAGTGGATCACCCTGCCCATCACATCGTGTCTCCAGCCCTTATAGTGGGTCTGGGCTAGGTGTTTACACTCGGACACAATGTGAGCCACAGTCTCCTCTCTCTCTCCACAGATCCTGCACAGTGGGCTAGCCTCCTCCTTGTAGATATGGTGCTTCAACCACTTCGTTTTGAGGGCCTGCTCCTGCGCAGCCATTAGCATTCCTTCTGTAGCCTTTTTGAGGTCTCCTCTTCTCAACCAGTTCCATGTCTGTGGATCTCTAAATTCAGTTTTCTCAAAGAAGGTACTATGAAGGGATTTTCCCTTAAGGCTGCTCTTCCTCCTTGATGTTATTTCCTCCTTGGATATCCCCTGGCCTACTGTCCCCTCCTTCAGTACAGCTCTGAGCATTGGCTCCTTACTACAGGTCACGTATTTGTATAGGTTGTTTTTCTCCATCTGAACACAGTCCTCTATGCTGATAAGACCTCTTCCACCCTCAGATCTCCTTAGGTAGAGTCTATCGACGTCACTCCTCTTGTGGAACATGTTGTAGATAGTCAATAGCTTCCTAGTCTTCCTATCCATTTCTTTTTGTTCAGCAACATTCCATCTCAGAATTCCCGCACTGTACCTAATAATAGACACAGCTCGGGAATTTACTGCGCTTATGGCATTTCTGCTGTTCAGATGTGACTTCAATACGCTCCTTACTCTCCGAATGTATTCAGTTCTTAACAATTCCTTCATTTTTTTGTTCTTTATGCCATCAGCCTCCAGAACGCCCAAATACTTGTATCCTTCCTCAGAGTCAATTTCCTTTATCATCTCACCTGTTGGTATCTGGATCCCGTTACTTCTGCTCAACCTACCCCTCCTCATCACAATGACTCCACATTTACCAATACCAAACTGCATACATATATCACTGCTGAAAATACGGACAGTGTCAACAAGCACATCCAACTCCTTCTCACTTTTCCCGAAGAGCTTAAGATCGTCCATGAAGAGGAGGTGATTGATGGTAAGCTCTCCCCTTCCCAACTTGTATCCTGCTCTCACTTTTCGCAGCATAATGGTCAAGGGCATCAGGGCAAGGACAAACAACAGAGGGGACAGGCTATCTCCCTGGAAGATACCTCTCTTGATCTTCACGCTTCCCAAGGATACTCCAGTTGATGTCAACTCTGTCTCCCAGGACCCCATACTCCTGCCCAGCAACTGTCTGATGTTATCTGCCACCCTGAAGATCTCCAGGCTTTTGGTGATCCAGGAATGAGGCACCATGTCAAATGCCTTTCTGTAGTCTATCCATCCCATGGCAAGATCAGTGTGTCTCCTCCTGCAATTCCCCATTACCATCTTATCAATAAGCAACTGGTCCTTTGTACCACGTGACTTCTTTCGGCATCCTTTCTGTTCGTCCGGCAACAAGTTGTTTGTGTGGAGGTGATGGTAGATTTCCTCAGACACAATGCTCGTCAACAGTTTCCACATTACGGGCAGACATGTGATAGGTCTATAGTTGGTAACATCATTACCCTTGATTCGGTCTTTCATTATCAGAACTGTGGTACCTTTTGTCAACCACTCTGGCACCTCACCCGACACCAAGCAGTCATTGAACATGGCCGTCAGCTTCGGGTGGAGGGATGTTAAATGTTTAATCCAATACCCCTGCACACCATCTGGGCCTGGTGATTTCCAGTTGGTTAGTTTTTTGGCTTGCCCCTTAAGAGTTTCAACTGTGATACTCAAATCAGTCTGTTGCTGTGCCTGCTCACCGATCACCCTCTGTACTGTCTCAATCCACCCTGCCTGGGCATTGTGTCTAACATCCTGCTCCCATATTCCTCTCCAGAATGTTTTAGCTTGTTCCGCCCCAGGGATCAAGTCGTTGCCTCTTTCTTTCCCCTCAAGCTGTCCAAACAGCATCTTCTGGTTGTTGTCGAACATGCGGTTCTGTTTATACTGACTGACTCTGTTCTCGTATCGCCTGATTTTGGCACTCTTTGCTACAATGCGTTGCTTCAATTCCTCTATGATAATATTTAGCTTTTTACTCCTAGTTTTGTATTTTATTTCCAGTCTATTTTTAGTGCCTATGTTTTTTAGTGTCCCATTCAGTAGTGACTCAAGCTTTCCTATGTCATTTCTCATTTCCCCGATTTGCCCACTCAGTCGCTTCTTCCACCACGGCTCTGCTCTTTCTTGTCTGTTGTTTCCTCTCGCTTTTATACCAAGTAGTTTCCTCACCGTATTTGCTGTTGCTTTGAGGATATTGTTGCACTGGTGAAGACTCCTCGCCTCAA
This sequence comes from Eledone cirrhosa, assembly GCA_964016885.1. Lineage (NCBI taxonomy): Eukaryota > Metazoa > Mollusca > Cephalopoda > Octopoda > Eledonidae > Eledone > Eledone cirrhosa. Next base: position 181,537,357 of record OZ024741.1, read on the forward strand.
GGTATGGGATGACTTTGTTTACCTTAGCTGTTGTTTCTTTTAACTTTTTCCTGTCTACAAATCTTAGGTTCATAGGTCTCCCACTATCATTGTTCAACTCATCTACCACTAAATTTAGGATGTCAACCGAATCTTGTCCTAGCCCGTCAGCATTCATCTCCTCAGTGGCCGTATCTCTGTTCCAGGTATTATTTATCTCAGTATTCAGATCATTGTCTGCTTCGGGTGGTTCCTCCGTTCTCAGGACCTCCTCACCTTCATTTCCCGCCGGCTCGCTTGTCTGGCATACTACACCCGCCATCTCCAAGCCATTCTCTCTGCTCAGTTCCTCCAGTTCCAGCTCGCTTATCCACCCATTAGTTCTTATTACCCGAGCCTGCCCGGCCAATTTTTGTTCATCTAATTTAAATAAACCAATCTCGTTCCAGATGTTATGCATCCGTCTCCTGTAGCCCCTCTCCTTGGGGTTACTTTTCAGGTAGCATTGCATAACAGTTCTATTCAATTCTTTCGTCCAGTTGGTTCTGGCCCCTTTCCTTCTTCTTCTTCCTCCAACATCAGCAGTATTTGGTTGACAGTCAGGTTCCTGCTGCTGAGCCAGGGGGCACCTGTTGGGTGAGAGTCTGTCACATGACGTTCTAGTCTCCATTTCACCGTTATTCGAACTGTTTATGTTCGATATTTAAACACTCTTATCGAGGATTGGCGAATGTATGTTTACATAGCCATCTGTGGATCCGCCATCCCACTTGGCCCTTGTGTGGCATTATCACCACGCTGTATACGGACACACACAAACAAACAAACACACGGGCAGAAAGGGCCCCAAAAATGAATAAGCATAAGTTTCATTGTAATGTAGTATTCGAATGTCTGACTTAGTTTTTGTTTTTTAAGTTTTACTTTTTCCCCCCTCTTCTCTGTCCGTCCGCCTGCTTCTCTCTTCATTCTTATTTTCTTTACGTTTTTGGGGTTTCTTTTTTTGTTTTTGTTTTTCTCTGTTTGTTTTTCTCGTTTTTTGCTGTTGTTGCTGTGCTGCTTTTGTTGTTTGTTTTTTCTTTTTTCTTTTGAGTCTATCTATATATTTTGATGCCTTCCTCTTTGTTAGTAGTAGGAATTCTATAATGTGGAAGTGGCAGCCAGCAGAGACTGGCGGCGTTGGCGATACTGAGACAGTGGTGGTGGTGATGTCGATACCGAGGCAGTGGTGGCGGTGATGCGACCGTATTACTGTAGTGATGGTGCTGTAGCGGTGGCAGCAGCAGTGAAGGAGTCAAGGGGTGGTGGCGGCGGTGATGGGATAGTGGTGGTAATGATGGCCGTAGTGAGCGGTGGCGGTGAAGGTGAAAATGCTGTTGTGTTTAGTGTACACAGATGATGGGGTGGGTGGTGTATCTAGTTTCTGGTGTTGGTGAGTTTCGCTGTCCTATATAGTGTAGCCAGAGGAGAGGAGGGGGGGGGGGGGGGTTCTTCTTCTTCCATTTATAGCCATTTTATTTTTTTTGGATATACAGTGTACAATACAAAGTTGAATATTTGAATATTTGAGCCGTATTACTGTAGTGATGGTGCTGTAGCGGTGGCAGCAACAGTGAAGGAGTCAAGGGGTGGTGGCGGCGGTGATGGGATAGTGGTGGTAATGATGGCCGTAGTGAGCGGTGGCGGTGAAGGTGAAAATGCTGTTGTGTTTAGTGTACACAGATGATGGGGTGGGTGGTGTATCTAGTTTCTGGTGTTGGTGAGTTTAGCTGTCCTATATAGTGTAGCCAGAGGAGAGGAGGGGGGGGGGTTCTTCTTCTTCTTCCATTTATAGCCATTTTTTTTTGGATATACAGTGTACAATACAAAGTTGAATATTTGAATATTTGAGCCTTATAACAATATATTTTGGGTCCGAATTTTTTTGGGGCTCAAGCCGGGTGCTTTACGTAGCATTTGTACTAAGAGTTGTTATTTCACAAATGATTTAAATATGTTAAAAATTCAAAACTTACGGGAGCGATTTCATGACCTCCGTCACCTCGTGCGTCTTCTTCCCTTCTTTTTATTATTATTATTATTATTATTATTATTATTATTATTATTATTATTATTATTATTATTATTATTATTATTATTACTCTTTGAGTCTCAGTCATTGATGTTAGTTAACTGGAAAGTTTGTTGAGATGAATATCAAGCCACTACATGCAGCCTCAGATATTCAGGACGTATCGGAGGGTTCTTGCTGTTCCCAGCAAGCATGCCTTTTGAAGCGTTCCAAAAAGCGTGAAGAGGCCAATTTTCTTTAACCATGCCTGGAAACTTTTTGAGATAGTCCCTAGTGCGCCTACGACAATCGGGATCACTTTGACGTCATGGCAGTTCCAAATCCTTTTTACCTCCCACTTTAAGTCCTGGTATCGGTTAATTTTCTCCCTCTCCTTCTCTTGCACTCTCGTGTCGAATGGGCAGATTATTATTATTATTATTATTATTATTATTATTATTATTATTATTGAATGCCGTGGTTGACGGAGGCTCGGCTCTGTAAGGTATTGTAAATTTTGACCGCTATAACAATTGTAAATTGTTTAAAACTTTAACCAAATTGTAGACAAAACATCCTCCTCCTCGTGAGAGGGGTCTTTCTGCCCGTTATTTGGCCCTTCGGGGTTAAATAACCGCTTATTAAGGGTTTGTGCCCAATATTTATTTTAAACAAAAAAAAACATGGCTACGAAAAAGAATTTTCACAAGTCACTCCCACTCATTCCATCTTCTTCTTCCTCAATCGTCACTACAGCAGAGAGAAGATTGTCTCTCTCCCTCCCTTCTCTAAATGTGTCTCTCTCCCTCCCTTCTCTTTCGCAAGCGACGCCAGTAAAGAAAAATCACGTGCAAAGCATGGAACATTTCTCCACGACGACGACAATGACGGAAAAGGTGTGCGGTAAATACGAAAACCCATTTCATTCGTCTGACGTCATGAATAATAGCAGTAGCAGCCGTAATAACAGCAGCAGCTGCAACAGTGACAAGGAAAACAACAGTAGCAGCCGAAACAGCATCAGCAGCAGCATAAACAACAACAGCATTAGCAGCAACAGCAACAACAACAACAGCAGCAGCAGCAACAACAACAACAACCACAGCAACAGCGACGGCGGCAGTAGTCGTAGTACCTGCAGCAACAACAAAAGTAACAGCAGCTCTGACGACGACAACAACAACAACAACATCAGCAAGGAAAAACCAATCTCGTTTGCATGTATCGCAAAGAACCTGGAAACCATCCTCATAACAAATGAGGAATTACAGGAAGCGAAGAAGATGGTGACGAAAACGGGACACCGAGCAATCTGCAAGGCAGCCGAAACAATTTTCGAAACCCAACAGCACTGTACGGTCACGTACCGTACAGTAAGCACAAAATCCCGTAGGGTTGAAAGAGCCACAGAGGCTCAAATACAAAAAGCCTTAGGGTCTGTGTGGCAGCGGAAAACGCATATGACCCGAGGCAAGAAATATGCCACCGTAGCCGTCCTTTTTGCCACACCCCAGGAGGCAAAGGGTCAATCTTTAGTGACCCTAAGGAGCAAGGAAATGGTGTTGGTGCCCTCCTACTGCGGGCAAAAAATTGTGAGGGTCAAACTGACCCATGTCCCCCCCCGGGATGGCCCCTTCTTGGCTGGCCGCGTCTGTCCTCGTCGGAATCGAGGACAAAACAACTGTACTGCAAGTACAGAAAAGAGTAAGAGAAGATTGGGTCGGCATCTCCATTGAGATGTTAATCCAAACCAACCAGGAGTGCATCGAAGCTATCCCGGATGTGATAGACTTCGATAACGGCACTCAACTGCCCATAAGTGTTGAGGGCAAACGCCCGAAATATTTTCGCTGTGGATCGAAGACTCACCTCAGGGCCTTCTGCAACAAGAAGACCCTGAGAAAGGAGTAAACCCCCCTCCTTCCGAAACCGGCTCCACTGCTACCAGCAACAGGACAAGCGGCAACCAGGAACGATAGGTCCGTGGCACCCATACCCACGCCACGGAAATCAAGAACAGCAGCAGCAGTGGAAGTATTAACAACAACAACAGTAATACCAAATGCAGCTCCAACAGAGACTCCACTGCAAACATCACCAACAAGTGAAAGAGTGGAGCTGGTACCCCTCTCCGACCTCACAGAATCAGACATGGAGTGTGAGGTGTGAGAGGGATGGCAAAAGGTCGCAAGAAGGCACAAACGCAGAAGCAGCGCATCGTCGCCTTCGAAAAGGGAGGAAAGAAATGAAAAAAGGGTAAAGGCTACTGCAAAGAGACTCACAGCATCAACACCACCAACACAATCACCACCCACACTAGCACCACCATCACCACCGGCGACAACCCCACCGCCAACAACAACAACACCTTCAACACCACCACTACAAGCACCAACATCGCAAACACAACAAAACACACACACACAGCAACAACGACAAGAAAATAGCAGAACCACACCCCACCCCCCAGAAAAACAAATGCACGGCAATAAATACACACAACAAGAAACTAATGACTTACATAATTGAACACACAGGCATTTCACAGCACGACTACATAATACCAGCACCAATCAAAACCCCAACGAACATAAGACTGGTAAGAATTACACAGAAACAATACACAAACATTAAAACGAAATTCCACAAGGCAGTTGGTGATTTCAGAGACCTAGGAGGGACTCTCAACCGGAGAGTATATTCGGACATACTCATAGAAGAGCCGACGACCAGCCGAAGGGACGATTCAACGGTCCCTTCACCAGACGATCAAGTGAAAAGGGTGGAGAAACCATCCTTCCTCTACGAAAAGTACGGTAAGTGGTCTTTCCCATCTTTTCCACTCCATTTTAAACATGACCTCACTCAGAATAGGCAGCATAAATGCGCGTGGCTTGGGGTCGTCATGGAAGCAGAGCCACCTACTCAACAACCTCAGGTCACTAAACATAGATGTAGGGGCCATCAGCGAGACCAGAATCTCCGAAGCACGGGCCTTCGCACCGATCTTCGGCGGCTACGATGTGTACGCATCTCCAAGCCGTCCTGGATTGGGGGGAGGAGTTGCTGTGCTTTTTCGGAGAGGTCTGGATCTCGCCATACGGGCCATCTTCCTGGACCTAGAAGGTAAGTTGGTGGCGCTGGACGTGACCAGCGGAGACGGGCAAGCTTTCAGGCTAGTGGCCGTCTATGCCCCGACAGGAGCAGGGCGGCCTGATTTCTTCCGGCATCTGGAGACGTTTCTTGGAACGTCCCACTCTTTAGTGTTAGTGGGCGACTGGAACGGGATCTTACAAGCACGCTGGGACTGTGTGGGATTAGCGGATAGGGTGGAGGGTGCAAGAGCATCACCAACCTGCTCAGGCGTTTTGAACTGTCTGACAGGTACCGATTGGATTTCCCGAATGTGCCAATGTGGATTTGGACAAATCGCATAGGGTCATCCAGATCATATCTAGATAGAGTATTTTGTAGGGAAATAGATAGGTCTAGCATAGGCTGTCCACAATTCAAGATAGTCAGCTACACGGACCACAAATTCGTGATCTGTGTGCTTGACTTAGATAGGCTTCATAGACGAGGACCCGGTTACTGGAAGCTAAACGCGTCCTTACCAGCGCGCAAGGCCTACAGAGACCGGATTAGCGAACTAGTTAAGCGGGCGTTGACGGGGGCCATCGTCAACAACAAGTGGTGGTTTGCTCTGAAAAGAGTGATTAGAATAGAATCCATTAGGTTTAGTAAGGCTTTAGCAATAGAGAAAAATAGAGCAGAGGGAGAACTAGTTAGAAAATTAGACGAGGCGCTTAGCAAAGGCATCGCGACCGACGTGTTTGCGGCGTGATTGGCCCTTGACCAATTCTTCAATGCAAAGCACGAAGGCTGCGTTGTCAGAGCTAGAGTGCGTGCTCTCAGACACGAGGGGACGAAAGCCGTTCAATGGGCCCGAGTGGCGGAGGCGCGTCGTGGCAACAAAGCCACGATCCGGTCTTTGGTGGACCACGACGGGCGCATGCTACTCGATCCCGGTCAAATGTGTGAAGCTTTTCAGCGACACTTCGCTCAACTGTTCGGGGGCAGCGGTAGCCCGGTCGAGGGATGGACTTTAGTGTCTACCTCGACGGACTGCCGCGGCTCTCGGCCACTGAGGTGGAGTGTTGCGAAAAGCCGATAAGCGCCGCTGAAGTACGGGAGGCAATGACTGGCTGCACAAGGGGTAAATCGCCTGGTTTGGATGGTCTGCACTATGAACTTTACGTACAGATGCCAAACTTGTTCGGAGGCCTCTTGGTGGACGTCTACTGCAACTGGCAACATAACGGGAGAATTCCCAGCTATGTGAGCCGAGGAGCGGTGGCACTGCTGAAAAAGGATCCGAACAAGGGGGATAACATAGATAGTTTCAGGCCCATAACTCTGCTAAACACAGAGTTCAAGATTTTGGCCAAGGTGCTAGCAAAGAGGTTGGTGCTTGTCGTTGGTGGTCTGGTGGGAGAGGCGCAGACATGCGCCATTCCCGACAGATCCATCCACGACAACCTCCACCTCATGCGATACATCGTAGAGAGGGTAGCTAGGGAACCTGGCACGGGTGGGTCTTTGATTAATTTAGATCAGTCGAAAGCTTTCGATAGGGTCGACCATCGTTACCTAGCGGCAGTCCTGAGGGCGGCTGGCTTTGGGCCCGTCTTCAGAGGCTAGATCGCTGCCATGCACGGCAACATCTGCTCTGTGGTGAGAGTGAACGGTCACCTTTCGGAACCGTTCTACATCATGCGCTCGGTCCGCCAAGGATGTCCCCTCTCGTCCCTCTTGTACGTATTGACTCTCGAGCCATTACTGCACAAACTGGAGACATTGAGGGGCGTCCCGCGCGAACTAGGATACGGAAGATCCGTGTCAGCATATGCGGACGATGTCACCGTAGTGGTGTCGAACGCCAAACAACTAGCCAATCTCTTCGGAAGAACTTTCGGGCCGGGGCCTATGGACAACTTCCAGAAATCCCTAGCCTGGCAGTGCTACCGAGGAGCTTTGCCAGTTCGGGATAAACTCTACAGGCATGGAGGTGCCGTCAGCCGGACATGTCCGAGATGCGCGCAGGGCGATGAAACCGTCCTGCACGCACTCCTGCAGTGTCCGAGCATTGCTGACTTGTGGGTTTATGTCGAACACCTGCTGTGGGACGGATCCGGCTATCAGCTGAGTCCATCGTGAAGATTGCCCCGCCCTCTTTCTTTAGCCGGGAAGGGCAGGAAATTTTTATCGGTCTGGTGGCTATGGCGAAAGAGATAATATGGTGGACACGTTTGAAAGGGCTTAAGACGAGCACTTACCTCTTCGGTGATGCCCTGATTAACTTTTTCAAATTTCATTTGAAAAGGAAAATCAGGGTAGAAAGGGAATTGCTCTCTTCCCAGCATTTTGTTGAAAGATGAGTGAGAGAGGCAAGAATGGCTCGAGTGATGGGTCTACTCTGAGTATGTGTCTGTAAATTAAAGGTGGAAAACTGGGAGAGTGCACTTGCCCTGGTGGTCAGGGTCACTGTGGCTTTTTAATGGGCTTTCTCCACGAATGTCCCTCGGAAGTCTCGCCCCTATTGGGGAATTTTTTTCATTGTTCTATTATTACATCCTCTGTTTCTTGTTTTTTACACGCAGAAATGCCCATTTGTACCGCCCTGTATTGTCCTGTACTGTCCTTAATGTCTACTTTATGTAAACCCTTGTGGTTAATAAAGAAAGCATTATTATTATTATTATTATTATTACAGCTGCATTTATTTTGCTTTATGTTCATACGAGTTATCACCAAGTCACAACCAGTGACCTCAAGAGACAACAAGGTCCGCCATGTTCAAGAAAGAACATACATACTCACACATGCATCTTTAGTGTTTAGACTTGTGATGTACTTATATTGACAGAATCTTCCTTAGTATATGGGCAGTTCCCATTAGTACTATCTTTTGTATTTCTCCTATACGCGGGTTTCCTGGGATTTGCGATAAGTAATCATTAGACCCCTTAGGTATCACTCCTAGAGCGCCTACAACCACTGGTAATGTTTTAGTTCTCAATTTCCACATTTTTCCAATTTCTATCTCCAGGTCCTTATACTTGCTCAATTTTTCAAATGTTTTTATAGATACATTCTTGTCTATTGGAACGGACATATCAATTAGCAGGCATACCCTCTTTTTAAAGTCCTTCAATATTATATCAGGTCTATTTGCATCTATTTTTCGGTCTGTTTGGATGCTAAAGTTCCACAAGATTGAGATGTGATCTTTTTCAAGTATGGGAGGTGGTTGATGCTCCCACCAATTCTTTTGATGGGGCAGGTCAAAATGCGTACACATTATCCAATGTATGTATTGTGCAGTCTGTCATGCCTGTTTAGGTATTCGGTTGGAGCTATAGGACTGCACATTGAAATTATATGGTCAATGGTCTCTGGTTGTTTTTTACATACACGGCATAATGGGCTGCATCCATTTTTTATTATGTTGGCAGACACTGATCTTGTGCTGATATAATCAGTCCTTCAGTCTCGGATTTCAGTCCAGAGGATGCCAACCACTGATGGGTTAAAGTTTTGTCAACATCAGGATTGTTAGCTCTTTCTGGGTATTTTCCATACAGAGGCTTTTCTTGCCATTTCTTAGTCAGTTTCTGTAGCAGTTCTTTCTTTGCAGTTACTTTTACCTGCTTTGCTTTTTCTGTGTTTTCCATTTCAGCAGTAAATGGGACTTCTGAAATTTGTAGTCCATTACTGTATCTTTGTGCATCTTTTGTAATGGAGTATGATCTTTTGATGCTTTCGTGTTTCAAAACGAGTTTGATCATCCAATCATGTGATTCCCTTAGATATGTAGATAATCCAATTGTTGCAGTTTTCAACGCAATGTCTAACTGTATTAACCCACGTCCTCCTTCTTTCCTAGGGAGATATAATCTATCTATATCTGCCTTAGGGTGATGCATTCTGTGCATGGTTAAGAATTTTCGAATTTTTGTATCGAGCCTACGGATCTCTGTGCTTGACCAGTTGATGACATTGTAACTGTAGGTTACTACTGGTATGGCAAGCGTGTTTATGGCATCGATCCTATTCCTTGCATTCAATTCCGTTCTTAAGATTGCTGTTACTCTGCAGTAACATTCCTTCCTTATCCTTTCCCTCATTGTTGAGTGCTTGATTCCGTCTCCTTCACAAACACCTAGATATTTGTAAGTTTCCTCTTGATCAAGTTCTCTTATCACATTCCCCCGATCAAGATTAATGTCTGAACTTTTCAGCAGCTTTCCTCTGGTGAACGTTGCTTTGGCGCATTTATCTAGTCCAAACTCCATTTTAATATCATTACTGAACTGCTCCAGAGTGGATAATAGCCCTTGCAATTGTTCATGATTTTTTGCAAATAGTTTCAGGTCATCCATGTAGAACAAGTGATTAATGGTTTTGTCATAGACTTTATATCCATGTTTTGTCTCATTGAGCATTTTACTTAATGGTATATGTGCGATGCAGAATAAAAGCGGTGATAAAGAGTCACCCTGAAAAATTCCACAATTAATATTAACTTCTCCAGCTTCCAGTGATTCCTTTTCACTATTCAAAAGGAGTGTCGTTTTCCATGTCTTCTTACTGAATGACAAAAACCTCCTGACAACGGGAGATATTTTGAAAATCTCTAAACATTTTTCAATCCAACTGTGTGGCAAACTATCGAATGCTTTTTTATAATCTATCCAAGCAATCGACAGATTTTTGTGTCTATTATGACAATCTTCCAGTATCATTTTGTTAACCAAAAGTTGATCCTTACAGCCATATGAGCCTCGTTTACACCCTTTCTGCTCATTGGGAAATAAGTCATTTGTTATCAGGTGGTCATATGTATATTCAGTTAGGACTGATGTTAAAATTTTATACATTGTGGTCAAGCAAGTTATCGGTCTGTAATTTTTGGGATTGTTTGTTTCATTATTCTTCGGAAGCAGGAATGTAATGCCGTTAATTAACCATGATGGTATCTTTTCTGGTTCCTTAACTATTTCATTGTAAAGTTGGGCTAACAGCTCATGAGACTCTGTGAAGGCATTTATTCAAAAAATTAGTATTTTGTCTTTTCCTGGGGATTTCAATTTGCTGGTTTTTCTAAGAGCCAAACGCAACTGTTCAACTGTTATATTTTCCCATGTTTGTTCTTCAAGGTGAGCTGTTTCTTTCATTTGTCTGTCTATCCATGGGGCATGTATGTTATGAACTTTTTCTTCGGCCCAGATCTTTTCCCAGAATTCTTGCACTTCCTCCTTGGGTGGTATTGATTTAGCAGTTATTGTTGACTTACCAATTTTTCTGTAGAAGTTTCTTTGGTTGTTTTTGAACATATTATTGTCCTTATAGAATCTAGATCGTTTAAAGCGCCTTATACGAGCAGCTTTGGCCGACATTTTTTGCTTGATTATTTCTATCAACATGTCTATGTCACTTGTTGATTTTATACTGTATTTTCTTTTCAATTTTCTAAGTTTAGTTTGTTTAACATGTTCACCTAATTTATAGTTTGTTAAAATTTCTATGTCAGATCGGAGAAGGTTTATTTGGCGATTGATGTTCTCTTGCCAAGTAGATTTCTTGTAGGAATTCCTTTGTTTTTTTCATTTTCACTCCACATAAGTGAGTGGTGACTTTAGCCGATGCATAATAGAGATGATTTAAATCAGTAATGTTTAGTTTATTTGTGATGATAATGTTTTTGAGAATTATGTTATTCTTGTGTATTATCTTTTGGTTCTGTTTGGAGTTGTGGTTCTTAGGGAGGGTGTCTCGTTCCCCCATGTCAGATTCTTTCATTTTCATCCATTCGATCATAATTTCATCCTTCAAGTTGGCAAGTTCATTCTCATTCATTTCTTTATCATTTACGATCTCATTGTTTTCATTTTGAGTTTCAGCTTGAGCATGCACTCCCTCCACCTTTTCGATCCTTTCTTTAATTTGTTCTGGTGTCAGTGATTCCGCCCCAACCCTGGGATTCGAATTGTTACAATTTACCTCGTTTTCACTGACACTTGTTTCATTTTCCCTTCGCTGACTTTGTGCTAATAGCTTGATCTGATCAATTTCTATATCAGTTAGTAACTTTCTTTTAACAATATTTCTTCGTATATTGGCTAGTTTGTTACTGTCAATATAACCTCTGTTTTCGGGATGTTTCTTTTTCCAGTTGATATATGCCTGTTCTGTATTCGATATATTTGATGGGTAGTACATGGCAGTGTAGAAAGCCTCAAGAACTTCTTTATTGTCTCCCCTTGACCATTTTTCTATCTTTTTCTTTGGATTTCTTGGTGGTGAGCATGGAGGGCCAACAGTAGGAGTATTCCGGTTATGGGAGGTCTCCAGCTCCGAAGTGATGGGAAGGTTTGAACCATTAGCTGATTTTTCGACCCCAGTCTGGTTCCTCTCTGAGGGACGCAGCCCTTTTTGACCCGGGTGACGGCCGATCCGGTATGAGATTTTATCATTTGACAATTACTTTATTTTGTCGCGTTTTATCCTTAACCGCCAAGGGGTAATCATTTCGTGTTACCACTTCTAGGCCGAGTGTCAACCAAGACTAGAGGGATCGTCCCCCCCTAGAGACACGGCTATTCCCCGCCGGCCGCCATCCCGGTATTTCTTGGTCACGGGGTTTTCTTTTTTGTTGTTTTTTAAATTGTTATTATCATGAGTGGTTCCTTAATGTGAGCATTGCGTGGCTTAAGAATGAAATTATTATTAATAATATAATATACTTTTTGCTGAAGTTGCCTGTTATTGTTGTTGGCTATGTCAGTGGTGGTGCTGGGGATTTTTCTATTGTTGGTGGGGAAGGGGGGACCCAGCAGTGCCATAGTCGTTGACGTTTGACCGAGTCACTAAGTCAGTCTATTTATATCTTTTGCTAGCCTCTCCCTTGTCTAGTGATACCGTCACCTTCCCCTTTCTTAAGTTAACAGAAGGAAGTGGGGTAAATAGTGGTGGTAGCAATGAAGGAGTGGTGGCGGCGGTGATGGAACAGTGGTAGCAATGATGGATGGAGTGATGGCGGCGGTGACTATAGTGATGGCGTTGTCGTTACTGGGTTTTGTTTAATAGACTGTAGTGGTATGCGTTTGTTTGATCTGTGTATCTATGCGGTTTGTCGCGTATGTTTAATATATGTGTTGACATATTTTCTTAATATTTGAATTAAACATTTTGAGAACACTTGAGATACAATAATAGTAATTATTATTATGTTGGGATTGGTGGTGGTGGTGGTGGTGAAATTGCCGTTATCTGACTGTTGTATTTAGTGTACACAGAGAGATGATGGGATAGGTGGTGTATCTCGTTTGTAGTGTTGGTGAAATTGCTGTTATTTGGCTGTTCTATATAGTGTAGACAGAGGGGGTTTTCTTCCATTTATAACCATTTTCTTTTTTGAATATAAAATTTATAATACAAAATTGAATATTTGAGCGATATAACAGGATATTATGGATCCAAATTTTCTGAGAGTTGAGTCTGGTGCTTTATGTATCATTTGTACTAAGAATTGTTATATCACAATTGTTTTAAATATGTTAAAAATCAAAAACTTACGGGAGCGATTTCGTACCATTCTATCCACCACGTGCGTTAACGTTTTACCTCGTTTTCAACCGTTCTAAACCTTTTATTCAAGTTTTAAATTTGATAAAAGTTTAGAAGAAGTGACCCACCTAATACAGGGGTTCACTCGTAAATAATACGGCACCCCTTTACGGGGTGTCGTATTCGTATTTGTGTAAAAATACTTTTTGAAAAAATTTCAACATGGATAACACAAGAAAGAGAGAGAACGCTGTCAGACAACACAGAGAGAGGGAGACTTTATCAGCATGTCAACAAGACAGCGTTCCAGCGGAGGTAAATATAAACGAAAATATTACAAAGGAAAAGAAGATTGTTACAGATTTAAAATTAACAAATATTTTTAATACAAACAACACCAATAATAACACCAACAACACCAACAACAACACCATCAATAACAACAGCAACAACAAAAATAACAGCGGTAAAGTCGAGAACGACAATAACAAAAATAACAGCGGTAAGGTCGAGAACGACAATAACAATGACAATAACAACAGTCACAACAACAGTAATAGGAACAATATCAACAAAAACAACAATAATAACAACAGCCACAATAACAGTAACAATAGCAACAGTATCAACGAAAACAACAACAACACCAACAACTGTACCAACGAAAACATCAACAATAACATCGATACCTGTAATAGCGATCTCAGCACCACCAGTAAGTCCAGTAGCGCCAGCAATAGTGGTGCTGCTGCTGAAAAGTACCACTTCTTTTGCAGGTGTCGCCCGAAATATCGAGACAGTGTTAGTCACAGAGGAGGAGATGGCTGTTGCAAGGGCCATGTTGACAAGAAGCGCCAATAGAGTCTCCCTGAAACCTCCACCCGATTTTTTCAAGGACCAGCAGCTACGGACGGTGACTTACCGCACCGTAAGCAAAATCTCACACCGGGTGGAGAGAGCCACGGACGCTCAAATCCAAAAGGCCTTGGCGTGCGTCTGGGCACGCAAAACCCACATCACCCGAGGCAGAAAGTACGCCACAGTAGACGTACTTTTCGCCACTCCCCAGGAAGCAAAGTCTCACTCTTTGGAAACCCTAAAGAGTGAGGAGATAGTCTTGGTGCCCTCCTACTGCGGGCAGAAAATTGTGAGGGTCAAAGTGACCCAGGTCCCACCCGACGTGCCCATACCTTGGCTGGCCGCGTCTGTCCTTGCTGGAATCGAGAACAGGATGACCATGCTGCAAGTAGAAAAAATAGGGAGAGAGAACTGGTCAGGTAAAGGCATGCAAATGCTTATACAAACTGACCAGGAATGTATCGACGCTACCACCGATATCATAGACATCGAGGAAGGACTCCAACTCCCTATAAGTGTAGAAGGAAGACGGCCAAAATGTTATCTCTGTGGGTTGAAGGGTCACCTCAGGGCCTTTTGCCCGCAGAAGACAGCGAAGAAGAAGGCCCCTCTCCTTCCAATACCTGGTCCGCTGCTACCAAGAGCAGGGCAGGAAACAAAGGCAGAAGCCCCTTCCACGGTAAGTAGGAGGGCAACGTCCGTTGCACCCATACCAAGGCCACGGACAACTAAAGCAGCATCATCAGTGGCGGCAACACCAATAGCTACATTTGAAGTAGCTACACCAGCAACAAAATTGCCGAAGAGGGCTCCACTACCACCACCAACAACCGTGGAGCACATACCCCTCCCAGACGCCACAGAATCCGACATGGAGTTTGAGGCGGGAGTGAAGTGGCAAACGGTCTGCCACAAAAAAGAAAAAAGAAAAAAAACCCTTAGATTCACCCTTCAAAAGCTAAGAGGGGTAAAGGCAGCAATGAATCTTGCAGCAACACCACCACCATCACCACCACAAGCACCACTGACTACAACAACCACACCACCACCAGCATCACCAAAAACACCAACAACGTAAACACAACAAGACACACACACCAAACAGCAACAAGAAGAAAACAGCAACAAAATCACCCCTCCACCTAGAAAGTACACAGCCATAAACATGGCAAAAAAAAAAAGAACTCATACAATATATAAAGCAGCACACAGACATCACAGAAAAAAACTACTACACCCCACCAACACCAAGAACTCTCCCGACAAACATAAGCATCATTGAAATCTCAATAGAACAGTACAAACTTTTAAAACAAAAATTCCCCAACGCAGTTGGAGACTTCAGAGGGTCGGTTACCAAGAGGATATACACTGACATCCTCTTGGAAACACCCATGACCAGCGAAAGGGACGGTTCTACTGTCCCTTCACCACACGATCAAGGTAAGTGACCCTTTCTCACTTGCCCCGTTTCTCATCCAACATAGGCAGTATAAATGCACGTGGCCTGGGGTCATCTTGGAAGCAGGGTCACCTGCTCAACGACCTCAGGTCACTAAACATAGATGTGGTGGCCATCAGTGAGACCAGAATCTCCGAAGCACAAGCCTTCGCACCGATCTTCCGCGGCTACGATGTATACGCATCTCCCAGCCACCCAGGATCAGGTGGAGGGGTTGATGTCCTTTTTTGGAGAGGCTTGGATCTCGCCATACGGGCCATCTTCCTAGACCCAGAAGGTAAGTCGGTGGTGCTGCACGTGACCGGCAGCGAAGGCAATGCTTTCAGGCTAGTAGCCGTCTACGCCCCAACATGGGCAGGACAGCCAGATTTCTTCAGACGTCTAGAGACCTTTCTTGGAACGTCCCGCTCTTTAGTGTTAGTGGGCGACTGGAACGGTATCTTGGATGCACGCTGGGATTGTGTGGGGTTAGTGGATAGGGGAGGAGGGTGCAAGAGCCTCACCAACCTGCTCAGACGTTTTGAACTGTCTGACAGGTATCGACTGGATCACCCAATGTGGACATGGACAAACCGCATCGGGTCATCCAGATCGTATCTCGATAGGGTATTCTGCAGAGAACTAGATAAGGCTAGTATAAGTTGTCCACAATTTAAAATAGTCGACTACACAGACCACAAATTTTGTGATCTGTGAGATCGACATAGACAAACTTCATAGACAAGGGCCTGGTTACTGGAAGCTGAACGCGTCTTTCCCGGCGTGCAAAGCCTACAGAGACCGGATTAGCGTATTAGTTAAGCGGGCGTTGACGGGAGCGGTCGTCAACAACAGGTGGTGGTTCGCCCTGAAAAGGGCAATTAAAGTAGAGTCGATTAGGTTTAGCAAAGGAGTAGTGATAGAGGAAAATAGAGTAGAGGGAGAGCTAGTCAGAAAGCTAGAAGAGGAGTTTAGGACAAGCATCGCAACCGACGTGCTTGCGGCGAGATTGGCACTCGATCAATTCTTCAACGCAAAACACGAAGGCTGTGTTGTCAGAGCTAGAGCGCGTGCTCTGAAACACGAGGGGACAAAAGCCGTCCAATGGGCCCGAGTGGCAGAGGCGCGACGTAGCAACAAAGCCACAATTCGGTCTTTGTTTGACCAAAACGGGTGCGTGATGCTCGAACCCGAGCGGATGTGTGAAGCTTTTCAGCAGCACTTTGCTGAACTGTTCAGGAGCAGCGGCGGCCCGGATCGGGGCATGGACTTCAGTGCATACCTCGACGGCCTGCCTCGGCTCTCGACGACCGCAGCACAGTGTTGCGAAAAGCCGATAACAGCCGGTTAAATACGGGAAGCGATGGCTAACTGCACAAGGGGTAAATCGCCAGGTTTGGATGGTCTGCCCTACGAGCTTTATTCATTTATGCCAGACTTATTAGGTGACCTCTTGGCAGACGTCTACTGCAACTGGCAGCAGAACGGGAGCATTCCCAGTTTTGTGAGCCGGGGAGCAGTAGCACTGCTGAGAAAAGACCCGAACAAGGGGGATGTTATCGATAATTTCAGGCCCATAACCCTGCTAAACGCAGAGTTCAAGATTTTGGCCAAGGTGTTAATACGAGGTTGGCGCTTGTCGTCAATGGTCTGGTGGGAGAGGCGCAGACATGCGCCATTCCGGACAGATCCATACACGACAATCGCCAGCTCATGCAATACATCATAGAGAGGGTGGTTAAGGAACCTGGCACGGGTGGGGCTCTGATCAACTTGGATCAATCCAAAGCATTCGATAGGGTCGACCATCGGTACCTGGCGGCGGTTCTCGAGGCAGCCGGTTTCGGGCCCGTTTTCAGGGGTTGGATCGCAGCAATGTACAGCGACATCTGCTCAGTTGTGAGGGTGAACGGTCACCTGTCGCAGCCGTTCAGCATCATGCGCTCAGTCCGCCACGGTTGTCCCCTCTCATTCCTCTTGTACGTATTGGCTCTCGAGCCGTTACTGCACAAACTGGGGGCGATGAGGGGCGGCCCACGCAAACTAGGATGCGGGAAATCCGAGTCGGCTTACCCCGACGACGTCACTGTGGTGGTGTCGAGCACGAGACACGTCCAGATGCTCGACACCACTCTCAAGGAATACGAAGCGGTGACAGGAGCAAAGATAAACCAGGAAAAGTCGGTGGGCTTGCAGCTCGGCACCTGGAGAGGCAAGTCCATGCCGTCCGACAGCGTCGTGGGGCGTCGAACGGACGGACCGGTTAAATTGCTCGGAATCTGGTTCGGACCGGACCTCCAGATGGAGAAAAACTGGAACGAGGTGACGAGCAGGGTGGCCTCCCTCACCCAGAAATGGGCCGTGTGGAAGCTATCCTTGAAAGGCCGGGCGGAGGTGGCGAATGCGTACATCACATCCGTCAAGTGCTACCGCCTCACCGTTGTCCCTCGCTCCAGCCCAACTCTCACCCAAATGGAGCGCCTCCTCTTCCGCTTTTTGTGGAAGGCACGCGCTCCCATGGTCAGACGATCCATCTGCTGTCAACACCCGTTGCGTGGAGGACTGGGCATGCCATGGCTGATGATGCGCAAACATGCGCTGAGGCTGCGACATCACTGGTGCTTCCTTGACGGTGAACAGGTGTGGTCGCCGTTTGCCAGGAACGTTTTCCCACAGCTCATCTCCTTGACGGAGCTGCAGTCCTGGGTCAGAAAAAGACCGAGGGATAGCGCTTGGAAACTGGAATGTCACCAGGCGCTCACTGCCCTCTGCCAGCTGGGCACCAGTATCGGTGGAACATCCACCTCGGCGTTCTATAGAGGACTAGTGGAGGAGAAGGGCGACGACATTCTCGGAGAGATCCTGGGCGTCGAAGAAGATCAGCTGTTTGCTCGCTTTCGGATAACTTTCAGCCCTGGGCCTATGGATAACTTCCAAAAATCCCTGGCCTGGCAGTGCTACCGGGGAGCGCTGCCGGTTCGAGATAAGCTCTACAGGCACGGAAGTACCGTCAGCCGAGCCTGTCCGAGATGCGCGCAGAGCGACGAAACCGTCTTTCA
>OZ024741.1:181557872-181560372 GCA_964016885.1 Eledone cirrhosa
AAAGAGCGCTTAGAACATAGGTATATCTTTAATTGCTAACAGTGTTTCGTCCACACTAGAAGTGGGACTCTTCAGAGCATAAAGAGTAAATACATAGTATACAAGCATTGACAAAGCCAAAACATATACTGCCTATTTGATAAGTGGAGTGTTACACACTCCAAATTCTCTCCCTTATATATATATATATATATATATATATATATATATATATATATATATATATATATATATATATATATATATATAATATTAAAAAAATAATGAATAAAACAATGAAACAGTTCCTTATATTAAACAAAAAAAGTTCATTATTTAACGATCGTTTTTAGGATATATATGTGTTAGAATTGGCATGCATATTCAACAGATCTATGTACAAAATTATACAAAATTATACAAACTATCAATATTAAATATACATACCAACACATATATATGCCGTCTTCAGAAATAATGAAATATATTTATTGATAATAACAACAATTCAAAATTACAGGTCTGTTTGGGAACAGAGTTCAAATTGACCAATGAAAACACAAAAAGTTTATACAGTTAGGTGTGTGTATATATGTAAGTAACTTCGTTCACAGATATGCATAAAAATATATGTTCACATGCATACGCATGCCGAAAAGATGTATGTAAATACAAAAATTCAGGGCTAATGTCTCTGTATATTTATAATCTACAGATAAAATACATATACGCATATAAACATATAAATATAAAAATAAATATATACACATTCATATACTCACACATATACATACATTCACACACACACGCGCGTATACGCATAAACATACACACAACCACGAACATACATACACACACACACACCCACACACATATATGTGTATATACTATTATCATAAACATATGGACATTAATGCGCGCACATAAACACTGCCACACATATTTAGATCCAGATACAGAAAGTAGGTGGGGGGGGGAGAGGTCAGTATTTACTGGTGTCAGCAAACTGCCTATTTATAAATGTATCTATAAATTTAGAAATAAAAATAAAAAGAAAAAAGAAAAATATTAAGAATATATATATACATATATATATATATATATATATATATATATATATATATATATATATATATATATATATATAAACAAGTAAAATATAAAATATACATCGATATACATACATATATATATATATATATATATATATATATATATATATATATATATATATATATATATATATATATATATATATATATATATATATATATATATACATACATATACATACATAGATTAGAATATATACCTTCTACTAAAAATACTATAAACATACAACCTAATATTACCAACAAACACCAAATGAAAAGTACACACCTAAATGCCACCCACACTATACCCCAAAATACCAACAACTCTTCTAATATAAAGTATAGTAACTCTCAAAAAACTACTCATCATACAACTCTAATAAATGTTAATAATAAAACTCCTAATAAACAAGATAAAACACCTAAATCTATAAATCTAACTAAAAATGTTCGTGGTGAGATCATTAACATTAATCCTCCTAGTAAACATCACGATACAACCTATAAAAATAATAAACAACATAGAAACCGTAATAGACGAGTTACTTGGTATAATGCTCCATTTAATTTACAAATTAAGGATAATATTGCTAAAAAATTTTTTTATATCCTAGAGAAAAACTTCCCGCCAAACCACAAATACCATCAAATCTTAAATAGGTCTACAGTTAAATTCTCATACTCAACAACCAATAACATAAAACAAAATATAAGTGCCTATAATGCATATAAATGTAAGAATACCATAAGTATACCACCAATACATCAAACTAACCATAATATCTCCTCAAATACAGAATTAACGAAAGGTTGTAACTGTAGAAACAAAGCAAACTGCCCATTAAAAGGAAATTGTCTTGTTAACAACATAATTTATAAATGTAATGTTAAAACTAAAGATTCTATTTGCTCATATATAGGAGCTACTTCTAACAATTTTAAGGTAAGGTTTAATACCCACAAACATAGTTTTAAAAATGCCGCACTGGCTAATACAACATCTCTACCAGAAAATATCAAGAGTTATAAAAATAAGAATATAGAATATGATATGACCTGGAGTGTACTCAAAAGAGCCACCCCTTATCAAAATAATAGAAATGAATGTAGATTATGTTCCCAAGAACTATTTGAAATAATGAAATCTAAGGATATCCTATTAAATAAACGACAGGAATTAATTATATCGTGTAATCATAAACTAAGAAAAACATTTAAATATTATAAACCTAATTAATAACATTATTTTAGAAATTAATATATAATTTAATTTAAATGTTAGTTAACCTATAAATTTAATTTAATTAAAATTCTACTACAGATGAGATTATAAAATATTGTGTAATCATAAATTGTGAAAAACTTTTAAATATTACTAATATATACTTTGTAAAGTAATTTATAGATTAATTTTAATTTATTTAACC
>OZ024741.1:181567872-181592872 GCA_964016885.1 Eledone cirrhosa
TATCCACGACAATACAAATCTTCCTCCCTATGCTTTATACTATAAACATTATTCTTCCTTGTCTCTCTATCCTTAATCAATTTTCTTTTGCTTTAGTGCATAAGATATTTCTATACTTCTAGTAACTATCTTTTTCCTCATCTGTTTCTCTTTCTGTCTTTCTTCTTTCTTCAATAATTTAAATTATTTGAATCTCTAACAGTTATGTAAATTTCTATTATATTAGTAGCTGGTTATTATTATGTATTTTTATAAGCTTTCTCACACGCACCCTCTGTATTATATGTAATTTTTTCATGTCTCAATCTTAAGGTATATAAATATTGAGTTTTGTTTATATCTTATTCACTGCCATGACTGAATTTTAACCATCTACTTTGTCAGGGTATGTCATGCATCATCTTATTTTATCTGATGAGGACGTACTGTTGAAGATAGCTCAGTATCTCTGAAATATGTATAATAAAATATACTTGATCACACGAATGTCTATTTTTGTTAATATTTTGAATTAATATTAATTAATAACTCCTGAAAATCATTACTGTGGAGTGCTTCTAATCTATTGTTAGTTGATTCTATTGACTGATGAATAGCTTATGTTAACTTTAACCCTTCTGTTGAGAACTCTATTCGATTTGTGATTTTTTGCATTCTTGCAATAATATACACAACTGAATTCATTCGCCTAATATAGGGGTTGCCTCCCTTGCCGATCCCCACGTGGGGTCAGTAATAGTCATTCCTTGTATTAGCATTGAACTAAAACCTGTTGAAAAAGTGGCTTCCTTGTTCAATCATCTTACCAGAAGCCTAACATTTTTCATGTAAGCGGACAGTACTTGATTTAGGAGTCGCAGAAACCCAAATGCTGGATTTTACCAACCTTCCAGGGGTCCGGGTAAATTTTCAATCACATATATATTTATTTGTTTGACCCGAATTACTTGATCGTTTTTTTGGCTGTACAGATGAATGTTTAACCATCGTCTCAGTGTGTTTGGCCTTAAGCGTATGTTGTAGCTCTGGTTCTTTTGAACCATTGAGCACTTGCCACACATCTCGGAGGTTGTTTTTCGTTATTTCATAGGCCGAAATGCGATTCTCGAAAATTTATATTTGTATATATATATATATATATATATATATATATATATATATATATATATATATATATATATGTGTGTGTGTGTGTGTGTGTATGTGTGTGTGTGTGTGTGGTGTTAATGATATATAGGAAACCAGGAGATAGAAATGCTTAAATATATGTCTCAACATACATTGAAACACTTGCTATAGATGTAAGCATATATATTATTTTACTTATGAAAGAGCAGAGGGAGGGCTATAAATATGTTTTTATATATTTAATTTGTTCTCTCTGTCAGCATTTCAGTTGATTATCGGATGGTCGGCTCGTGAAATTAACTCTATGGCTAAACATTCCATAGACAAATATATTGGTAACGTACTCCTCTGGGCGACTCAACATGACACAGTGTGAAGCTCTTTGGCCTACAGATACATTTCATATATTCCAGTTGAGTTGACTAGAATAACATGAAATAAAGTTTGAAGGTTAAGGATAAAATTCGCGTCCGTGAATCGAACTCACAACCTTACGATCGTGAGCCGAACACGTTAACCAATAAGTCAAGTGCTTTTACGAAAAAAAAAAAAATTAAATTAAAAAATATATCTAAATTTTGTATCTTTGCTGTTACAAAATATTTAATGGAATTACACCACATAAAATACAACTCTATCTTCATTGTTTTGACATGAACACTCAGTGGAGAGGAATTGAATTTAATTACTTGTGTAATAAAAGAAATTAGAGTGCTAAAAGCATCTATATGAGTGTGCATTAATTAGTAACAGATAGATATATAAAAACAATAAACGGCAAGCTAAATATTTGAACATGGACACAGAGGATAACACAGACACATATATATATGTATATATTTGTATATAGTAATAATAATAAATGTGAAGACTAAAATCCAAATTGATTCTTTGCTTAAACTTTAATCTGTTATTTTAATATATATATATATATATATAAGTATGAACCCAACGGCAGAGCTCAAGCCGTTTCGACGGCTAATTCTGGACTCCGTCGAAACGGCTGGAGCTCTGCCGTCGGGGTCATACTTGTTCCTATTACCCACTCTACTACTCTAAGTATTGAGTACTTTGGTGCGTTATGGTCCATCTGGTTCCTTACTACATTTCCTAAACAAACCGAGCATTATAATAAATGTTCGGTAAACCGATACGTGTATATATATATATATATATATATATATATATATATATATATATATATATATATATATATATATATATATATATATATATATATATATATATATATATACATATACATATATATATATGTATATCTATATATATATGTATATATATATATATATACACGTATCAATTTACCGAACATTTATTATAATGCTCGGTTTGTTTGTAAACAAACTAACAGCCCGAATTACGCCGTACAGTGTTTAGGCAACCACGTCACCTTTTTGTTCAACACTGACACAGGAACGATTCTATTCCATTTATCGTTTACGGTGCGCCTGGCCGACTAAACTCACTCGATATGCAAATTAGGCTGCTCAGCCGTTAATATGCATAAGGAAAGTATATACTTTCAGACGTTCAACCATCTGGCAGGAAGGTATACGATGCTGACGATAGCTAATAAGCTTGAAACTAGTACATCGTTTCTGTGTCAGTGTTGTATATATATATATATATATATATATGTACAGATATAATTTCAGCAAGATCGAATTTCGGCAGTGGTCGAAAACAAAGCGAAAGGCAATATCCGAGTTATGCGGCAAGCGCTCCATGGACTAAAAAAAGACCAGAGCAATAAACATAGGTTATAGAGGCCAAACAAACTGAGAATGGCGATCAAGAAGCCATCAGCCACCTAAACCCCCCCCAAAACGAAGCAAGCTAAACAGGTCAAACAAATATGTATATATATATATATATATATATATATATATATATATATATATATTGTTATACTTGGGGAGGGTCATATTTGCGTAATATTGCCAGAATTAATAACAGAACACACTCACTGTTTGGTTGGTTTTCGCTTCTCGCTGTCTTTTATATCTGCGATCTAACTTACTCGGTCCTCAATGTTGCCATTGACTGACCGACGGTCAAAAATAATACAGATACAATATAGACACAAACACATATATATAGTTTACATAATTTACATAAATCTTTCGTTGCACATCTGCATATATATATATATTTATTAAAATAACAGATTAATGTTTAAGCAAAGAATCGCTGCTTTCACCCTTAACGGGATCTTCTGAAACTAACAAAGTCAATCTGTAAACGCAGAACTGGATATTTCAAAAAACGTTGCAACCGGAGGAAGACAGGAAGACGATACTTTGGTTCGTGGAAACGTTCGCTGGCAAAGAACGGGAAAAAACGAATAATACGTCATTAATAGGAGCGGTGAAAAACAATTACGCGCAAAGACAGAACCACGTTTATGGTATAAAAGAGGTTGTAGACTAATGTTCTCTTAGGTGGTGCATAGAGACGTTCTCTGGCAATGAACGAAAAAATGAAGATAATAAGTCATATGTGGAGCATGGAGAACAATAGCACGCAAAGACAAAACCACGTAAATGGTATAGCAGAAGTTGTAGACTAAAATTCTAACTGAACAATAGCACGCAAAGACAAAACCACGTAAATGGTATAGCAGAAGTTGTAGACTAAAATTCTAACTAGGAGACCAAATGAATCTCCGCTACAAAGTTAAGAACAAAGTAAATAAATACAATACAGAAGTAATAGAAACAAATAAATACATACACGCAAACAGATACGTACATACACAAGCATACGCAAAACCTTACCATAGGTATACAAAACCACGCACATATAAATATGTGTGTGTGTGTATGCTTGTGTACAAATAAATAAATAATTATATAAACGTATATAAGTAAATAAATACGTATATAACAAGCTCACACACATACCTACAAATAAATACACGAGTGTTCGGAGACGTAAGTCAACTAAAACAAGAAGTACACATATACACACACCCACCATACGTACGAACCTGTATACTCACGCAGACGCAAAACTCCCGTATACACATAGCCAAACCCTAAATACCAGAATATGTAAAAATTATACGCTATAACAGTCAAATATACGTACTAGATATTTATATATATATATATTTATAAATATACACATACATACGTTTACACACACGGACGCATATACATGTATTTGTGTATGTGTGCGTGCGTGCGTGTGTGTGTGTGTGAAATAATTTAACTTAATGAAATGTTGCTGCTCGACATGAATATAAAACAGTTTTAACAGCAATCAAGGCAATACTTGGATCAAATTTTAATTAATATTCCCTAATTAAATTAAATTCTGAAATTTTATGGACTCATCATGTCATAACAGCTAGAGTTAGTTGTATTATTTCATATCTTGTTTTTCTATATAGATTAATATTATAAAACAGATCATTATTAATCTATAATTTTTAAACACATCTAGATTATAAAATATAATATACATTTTATAACATTGTTACATCACGTGGCCATAGGGATTTCTTACATCACACAAAAATGAATATTTGACCAAATATGGAAGTTTGTTGTACGGCATAGATTTACCTCTAAAAATGAGAGAACTTGATACATTAGGAGAGTAATATCAACAAACATACGCAGATACCCAGACAAACGCACATAGAAAAACGCACATACATATGCTTTATAAAACATATTCACAATCAGTCTTAACATTGAGTGCCATAAAATTGGTTAACCATGAACTGATAAACATCGAATTCACTTGTGTGCATGTATGAGGGTCTATAATGTATACATACATATATGTATATATGTACACACACACACGCACACACACACACACACACACACACACACACACACACACACACACACACACACACACACACACACACACACACACACACACACACACACACACACACACACACACACACACACACACACACACACACACACACACACATATATATATATATATTATTCAAAATATTCATAAATGAAAAATATTCTCGTAATCAAAATATATATTTTATTATACATATTTCAAAGGCACAATGGTGTTTAAGTACGTTTTCATCAGATAAAATATAAGATTTGATATGCGACATGCCGCTACGGTTTTGATTATGCAATTCCAATAGTGGCAGTGATTTATTTTACCAACCCTCAACGTTTTTATACCACAAATAATATGGTAAACTTAGAGAAATATAGAAGGGGAGTTGAGATGGAAGATGCCAAAAAAAAGAAGAGAAATAAACAAATAAATAAATAAATAAATAAATGAATAAAAGAAGAAAAAAAGGTGTAAGAGAAAAAAAGGGAATAAAAACAGAAGAAAGGGAAGATGCGGGGAGAAAAAAAGGTAAGATGCGGGAAGAAAAAAGAAAAAAAAAGGAAAAAAGAAGGGGAATAAAGAAAAACG
Organism: Eledone cirrhosa; assembly: GCA_964016885.1. Lineage (NCBI taxonomy): Eukaryota > Metazoa > Mollusca > Cephalopoda > Octopoda > Eledonidae > Eledone > Eledone cirrhosa. The sequence continues at coordinate 181,573,438 of OZ024741.1, forward strand.
AAGAAGAGGAAAAGGAAAGGATAAAATAGAGGGGAGAATAAAAAACCGTTGTATTCAAATGGTAGACAAAATTAGAAATTAAAATGTTTTCATATTTATCAGTGAATATCGCTTGTATTGGATTACGCTTTAGTTAATTATAAGTTTATATTGTATCCAGATTACTAATCAAAATTACTAATCAATGTAAACAAAAGGAAGATAACTCATTTACAATGTTAAAGCATTTTTTAACTTATAGGGAATCTCTTCTCTCACGCCCAGCGATATTTTAAGAACCTTAAATTATCTATTGTATATATCCTAATTGATGTCTAATTAAATATTGAACTATCCTAATCAAATCATAGGATAAAAAACTCTCAATGAGGTTATTCTATTACATATAAATATCTATAAATTAATACTTCAATTAGGCCAAATTTACATATATTTAAGTTGTTATTTATTTGTCCTTATTTTTTGGGAACTGGTACATTGCCTGGAAAGTTTTACCAATTTTATGATGACAGCTACTAAATAATTCATTTTTTGTTGTTGATTAAAATGTCATAGTTTGTGATTATGTGAAGAATCTCTTCATTGTAAAGATAGCAATATATATGGTTATATATATATATATATGTATACATGGTTATATATATATATATATATATATATATATATATATATATATATATATATGTATGTATGTAAATATATGTATATGTGTGTGTGTTTGAGTGTATTTATACATATGCATATATGCATATCTGAATATATATATATATATATATATATAACAAATGGGTTTATCGCTCTACATAGCTGAATACAAGAACTGTAAATCTGTGATTTTCGAATATTGATAATTATATTCGATTCGTTTGCAATTATGCAAACAGTCTCTTAAGCCTTGTCATTAGAATGGCCCATCATTCTTGCTCTTGTGTTGGCATGTAAACAGAACTGCAGACACTAATGTTTCTGGGTATTACTCTTCATCAGTACAGTTCACTGTTCACCTTCCAACTGTCAGAGCTAGTGAAAATATATGATGTTTTCTGGAATATACAGTAACTGATCGGCCTGATTTGCATATTAGCAGGCTGTCTGATAAAACCATTTGTTAGTTATTTAACTATGGCAAAGCCGGCCATTAATCGCTAGTATACGTGAAACTGTTTGGCCTACTTGCTGATATGCAGATCTGGCTGATAAGTGGGTCTGCTAATATGCAGATCTGACCCATCAGGCAGTCTGCAAATCAGGCCGGCAACCACTGTATATTCTAGAAAATAAATCTTTTCACTAGTTCTGACAGTTGGCAGGTGAACAGTATACGTTCCTGATGAAGGGTAATCACCCAGAAACATTAGTGTTTGCCATTCTGTTTGTATGCCAACACAAGAGCAAAAATGATGGGGTCATCTCACACGACTTAAGAGGGTGTTTGCATAATTGAAAACGAATAAAATATTATTATTGATATTCGAAAAATTCATATTTACACACACACACACACACACACACACACACACACACACACACACACACACACACACACACACACACACAGACACACACACACACACACACATACATCTATATATATATGTATTTCCTTTGATGCGTGTGCGTAATGGACAATTCATATTTATCGAATATAGTTGTGTATATATATATATATATATATATATATATATATATATATATATATATATATGGATATATATATTTATACGTATGTATATCCAACATCTCAAGTCTAATCTGATGCATTTGTATGTCCCTACATGAAGTTTCTTTTATAAAGTTATTATCCAGTCAATTGATTATGTAGATCACGTTCGATCTGATATAATGTCATTTGCCAGATTTGTTGTTATTGCTACAAGTCTAGCTCAAATAAGTTCTACACCATCACTATTAATTTATCTGCGAAATAACTATTAACCCTTTACTGCAATCGGAATATTGTTTTCTAAAAGATATGTTATTATTTCACTGATTTGGCAGTATCAGTAGAGCGTCAGACACCATGGTTTGCAGCATAGAGTTACGGCGCTTTATGATCTGAGTTCAAATCTCGCCGAGGTTAGCTTTGCCTTTCATCCTTACAGGGTCAATAAAATAAAGTACCAGTAATGCACTGGTGTCTATTTACACAACTTTCCCCTTTCCCCAAATTGCTGGCCTTGTGCCTATATAAGAAACCATTATTACGGTGGATTGGCAATGCCAGTAGAGTGTCAGACGCCATGCTTTTAAGCATAGAGTACGACCCTTTACCTTCTTAACTGGTACTTCATTTTGTCGACCATGGAAGGATGAAATGTAAAGGTGGCGTCAACGAGAATTGAACCCAGAATCCACGTGGTATTTTGTCTGACGCTCAACCAATTCTTTGAATTCACTACCCTTGTAATAATAGTCTCATTTATTGGCCACAAGGGCCGACATATAGGGGACAATACGAAAGACAGTGACAGTAGGGGTTTACATATACAACGTGTAAACAATATAAATAACAATAACAAAATAACAATAAAAATACAAGGAAAATTCCCCAATAGGGGGGATGAATACCCAGAGTTCACTCAGGTAGCCCACCAATCCTGAACGACCAGACGCTTTGAGAGCACCCGGGAAGGATACCCCTCTGCTCCTCAAATTCACCCACCTATAGGCGCATGATCAGAGAAGGCCCACTCACACGGGCCATTCTCTCCACATTCACCCACCTTTCAACAAATGTACTGGGGGAGGGGGCATCACTTCTCTCTCCACCCTCACCTTCCTTTCCAAGTGAAACTTGAAAAAGTTGATGAAGGATTGGCCGAAGGATTGGTCTTCAGTCCTTTCAACCTAGTTCACCATACAACATCTTTCTCTACTGCCACCAGACAGAGGAAAATTCCCTGTCCTTCCTGGCCAAAAGAAGGCGGCGCGTCGATCTTCACTATGGACTCTGCCGATAGCCGGATCCGTTCTATACACGACAACAGCTGTTCTATATAACTCTACAAGTCAATAATGCACGGACACTGGACGAGTGCGTGCAGAACGGTTTCGTCGCTTTTCGCGCATCTCGGACAAATCCGTCTGACAGCACTTCCGTGCCTGTAGAGTTTATCTCGAACCGGCAGTGCCCCTCGGTAAGACTGCCAAGCGAGGGATTTCTGGAAATTATCCATCGTCCCCGACTCGAAAGTTCTCCGGAACAGACTGGTTAGTTCGACTTCGTCGACTCCCAGAGCCTCTCCGAGTGCGTCGTCCACCCTAGTAATAATAGCAGCAGAAGAAGTAGTAGTAGTAGTAATAGTAGTATCAGCAGCAGTATTATTATTATTATTATTATTATTATTATTATTACCATTCTGAGTTCAAATCCCGCCGAGGTTAACTTGACCTTTCATCCTTACGGGGTCGATAAAATAAAGTACCAGTAATGCACTCGGTAATTGCTGGCCTTCTGCCAAAAGTAGAAACAATTACTATTATTATTATTATTATTGAGTCTGAACGGACGTCTTTTTGCTCACTCCCGTAAGTTCATTTATTTACCTGTCAAAACTTATTTATTGAATTTTTTGTTGTTCTGTAAGGCATACAAGCCCTTGGACTTTTCCCTGTGAAGAGGAAAGAATAATATTTGGGCCTTTTGGCCCAAATATTTGAACTTTTTTACATTTTAAAAAATTATCGAGAAAAAAACAAAAAAAAACATGGCTGAGCCACGCCCCCCAACGATATGTCTGCTGTCGTGCGACAACGACGTAGAAGTTGAGAGGAGCGCTACGGCGAAATTAACAGAAATTGATACAAAAAACACCACTACAAACAATGTGAACAAAGACAGCAATGATAACAACACTGAGAACTCTAATTTTGAAAAAAATGACACTAACAGCGACAACGGAAATACAGATAACAAAAATAATGACAAATACAACAACAATATCAACACCACTAACATGAAAACAAATAGCGACAACACAACAGCAACAATACCAACTGCACCGAGAACAACGGCGGCACCGAAGACAACAATGATAACAGCAACAGTGATAACAACAACACCAACAAGAACAACGACAACAACAACAACAACACCCCCAACGACAACAAGAAGAACACTTTCGCTGCGGCAGCAGCAAAAAAGAGGCCATGCTTCAACATGGACCTCTCAAACAAAGATGAAAAGTTGGCCCAGGCCTGGAAGCTCATCAAACAAGAGCAAACTTGGGCCAACTTAACTGTCCCGGTAGAAGCTATAGAGGCAGTGGAGCGCAGAACGGTGCATTATAGATGCATCTCAGCACAAACCAAAAGGACAGCTTTAATTCCACAAGCAGATGTCGAAGTCGCGCTGAGGTATATCAGAGAAGACACCGAATACATAGCGAAGGGCAAACAGTACGGCACCATTTCGGTGCTGTTCAAGTCAGAAGCCCTCTCTATGAAACACGCTATGACTCCTTGCAAAACCAGCAAGGTTATTATGTACCCCTCCCACTTGGGAAAAAGAACGGCCCGTCTCCGCATTCCCAGAATCCCACCAGGACTTAACATGTGGTTCTGGGATGTGTGATTGTGGAGGGGACGGATACCGTTCCGATAGAAGTGACCAGAAGGGCCAGAGAGGACTGGTCCGGGGTTGACCTGGAGATCCTTCTCCAGATCAGGCCTGAGAATGTGAAGACAATCCCGGACCACATCCGCCTTCAGAATGGGACGGTCATTCATATTATGACCGAGGTCAAAAGGCCGCATTGTTTGGGGATAAAATCCATTTACGTCCTTCTGCCCTCAACTGCTGAAAGATGCAAGGGGTAGAAAGCCTCCACTGCTGCCGACGCCGGGGCGAGGATCACAACCAACACCAGCACCAGCAAAACCACCAACAACACCACCAATAGAAAGACCACCACCAACATTGACCACCCAGGGGGGAAACGAGTAAACTTGTCAAATTCCCCCTCCCCCCCCAAAATACACACACCAATAAAAACATAAACACACAGACACACTTACAGATACAGACCCCTCATCTACCAGTAGTGAAGATGAGGGAAAACCCAAATCCCCCAAAATACAAAAAAGGAAACACAAAAAGAAAAAAAATTCAACAAAGCACAAAATCACCCACAATAAAAAATGCAGACACCACCCACGCAAACATCTCTCCAATAACACCAACATCAACACCACCATCACCATCACCAGAATCCCCCAAACGCAAACAACCTAAACAGACACAAGAACAAATACACACACAAACATCTGAAACCACAGACACCGCACTCACAGCAAACACAGACACACCGAAACAACACCACCAAAACCATCACCACCACAGCCACGCAAACAAAAAAAATCGCACCAACAAATCATACAAAACTTCGTGCTCGTCAGGAGGGCCAACAAGGAACGAATGGCCCGCGTAGCACGAAGTGGAAATATACAAAAAGAGGGGGAAATTTTTAAATCGAGCACATTTCGCGTGCCGGAAGATTTGTTTCTGGTGCGAATGTGGCTTGATTTATACAAAGAGATACGAGACATCTTCCCTCGAGACGTGGGAACCCCGAACGTAAAACCCACTTCAAGACTTTTAAAGGAGTTCCCAAAAGAAACCCCACCAACTATGGAGGTCGAACCACCCAACCTTCACAAGAGCCCGGAAGGTAAGTAAACCTTTCCTCTCTCTCTTTTAACCTGCCAACATGGCCGTATTAAGAGTAGGAAGTTTAAATGTTCGAGGCCTGGGATCGTCCTGGAAGCAGGGTCACCTGCTCAATGACCTCAGGTTTCTAGCAATGGATGTAATTTCCGTCAGTGAGACCAGGATTTCCGACACGCGCGCACTAGCCTCCATTTTCGACGACTATCAGATCTTTGCATCTGTTAGCCGGCCGGGAATGGGAGGCGGGTTGCAGTGCTGTTTAAGAAAGGCCTGGATCTCGAGGTAAGGTCGATCTTCCGGAACCCGGACGGAAAGTTGGTGGTCCTGGACGCGAACAATAAAGCAGGTGGTGCCTTTAGACTGGTGGCCGTCTATGCCCCTACTGGGGAAGGACGGCCGGACTTCTTTAGACGCCTGGAAGCCTTTCTGGGTACGTCTCGCCCTTTACTGTTAGCGGGGGACTGGAGCGGCATCTTAGACGCACGCTGGGACTGTGTGGGAGTATCCGATAGGAACGGGGGGGGGGGGGGGGGTGCAAAAGCCTCAAGAACCTAATCAGCCAGTTCCAACTATCTTACAAGTACCGATTAGATTTCCCTAATGCGCCAGTGTGGGTCTGGACTAACCGCATAGGGTCATCTAGATCGTACATAGACAGGATATTCATTATGAAAATAGACAGAAATAGTGTAAGCTGTCCACGTTTTAAAACGGTCGCCTATTCAGATCACAAGTTTGTGATCTGTATGGTCGACCTAGATAAAACGCGTAGGTTAGGACCTGGTTACTGGAAGCTAAACATGTCATTTCCGGCACGTAAGGCTTACAGGGACCAGGTCAACAATTTAGTTAAGAAAAAGTTGACAGGGGGAGTCGTCAACAATGGATGGTGGGGGGCTCTCAAAAGAGAGATTAGAGTAATGTCAACAGAGTGTAGCAAAGAAGTAGCGTTAGAGAAAAATAGAAAGGCGAGAATGGCATTAGACCATTTCTTCAATGCGAAACACGAATGTTGCATTGTCAGAGCTAAAGCGCGTGCTCTGAGAAACGAGGGAACCAAAGATGTTCGATGGGACCGCGTGGCAGAGGCGCAGCGTGGTAATAAAACCACGATTCGGTCTTTGATGGACCGAGACGGACACGAGCTGAGCGATTCCAAGCGGATGTGTGAGGCCTTTCGCCAACATTTTGCTCGGTTGTTCGGGGGAAGTGGCATGTCGGAGACGGTGGAGGACTTCAGTCCCTACCTCGATGACTTGCCGCAACTCTCGACGGCTGACGCTGGGCGCTGCGAAAGGCCAATTACTTCAGCCGAGATTAAGGATGCCCTTGTCGGCTGCATGAGGCGCAAGTCACCCGGTTTGGATGGTCTGCCCTACGAGCTTTACGTAAATATGCCAGACATGTTCTCCAATCTCATCGAAGCCCTCTACTGCAACTGGTAGCAAAACGGGAGTATTCCCAGTTCTGTGAGCCGGGGCGTAGTGACGCTGATATGGAAAGACGAGAACAAGAGGAACACATTAGACAATTTCAGACCCATAACTCTGCTCAACACAGAGTTTAAGATTTTGGCCAGGGTGTTAGCGAAGAGGTTGGCGCTTGTCATCGGGGATTTGGTTGGGGAGGCGCAAACTTGCGCAATCCCAATCAGGTCCATACACGACAACCTCCACCTAATGCAATACATCATAGAGAGGGTAGGGTGTAAACCTGGCTTCGGTGGGGCTCTGATCAATTTAGATTAATAGAAAGCATTCGATAGGGTCGACCATCGGTACCTGAAGGCTGTCCTCAAGGCGGCTGGCTTCGGCCCCGTCTTCAGAAGCTGGATCGCTGCAATGCACAACGGCACCTGCTCGGTGGTCAAAATTAATGGCCACATCTCGGAACCGTTTCAGGTCTCCCGATCGGTCCGTCAAGGGTGCCCTCTCTCCTCCTTTCTGTACGTATTGGCTCTCGAGCCTTTACTGCGGGAGCTGGAGCTGTTGCAGGGCATCCAACTTGAACCGGGACTCGGAAAGGCTGTGTCGGCTTATGCGGACGACATCACCGTGATGGTGTCGGACACCTCAGAAATCGAGGTGGTCGGCAACTTATTGGAGGAATATGAAAGGTTGACGGGAGCAAAACTTAACCCGGAAAAGTCGGTGGGCTTGCAGCTCGGCACCTGGAGAGGCAAGTCCATGCCGTCCAACAGCGTCGTTAGGCGCTGGACGGACGGACCGGTAAAGCTGCTCGGGGTTTGGTTCGGGCCAGACCTCCAGGTGGATAAGAATTGGAACGAGGTGACGGGCAGGGTAGCCAGTCTCACCCAGAAATGGGCTGGGAGGAATCTATCACTGAAAGGTCGGGCGGAGGTGGCGAACGCGTACATCGCGTCCGTCATCTACTACCGTCTGACCGTCGTCCCTTGCCCCCGTTCGCGCCTCGCCATCTTGGAGCGGCTCCTCTTCAAATTCTTGTGGAGGGGTCAGGTTCCGCTGGTGAGGCGGCCCATCTGCTGCCAGCACCCTCTACGTGGAGGGCTGGGCATGCCGTGGCTAATGATGCGCAGACACGCGCTGAGGCTGCGGCATCTCCAGATATTCTGCCTAAACAGTGAACAGGTGTGGTCGCCGATTGTCAGACGGGCCTTTCCGCAGCTCGTCTCTTTGACTGAGCTGCAGTCCTCGGTCAAGAAGAGACCGAGACTGGGTGACTGGCATCTGGAATGTTGCCAGGCACTCACTGCTCTCTACCAGGCGGGCAATGCGGTCAGTGGAACTTCCACTCTCGAGTTCTGTAGAGGATTAGTGGTGGGAAAGTGCGACTACACACTCGGAGAGTGTCTGGGAGTCGACGAAGTCGATCTAACCAGTCTGTTCCGGAGGACTTTCGAGTCGGGGACGATGGATAATTTCCAAAAATCCCTCGCTTGGCAGTGCTACCGGGGGGTACTGCCGGTTCGAGATAAACTCTACAGGCACGGAAGTTCTGTCAGACAGACCTGCCCGAGATGCACGCAGAGCGACGAAACCGTTCTGCACGCACTCGTCCAGTGTCCGTGCATTACTGACTTGTGGAGTTATGTTGAACAGCTGTTGTCGCGCGTAGAACGGATCCGGCTATCGGCCGAGTCCATAGTGAAGATCGACCGGCCGCCTTCTTTTGGCCAGGAAGGGCAGGCAATTTTCCTCTGTCTGGTGGCGGTAGCGAAAGAGGTTGTATGGTGGACGAGGTTGAAAGGACTGAAGACAGACACTTTTCTCTTCGGCCAATCCCTCATCAACTTTTTCAAGTTTCACTTGGAAAGGAAGGTGAGGGTGGAGAGAGAAGTGCTGCCCCCAGTACATTTGCTGAAAGGTGGATGAATGTGGCGAGAATGGCCAGTGTGAGTGGGCCTACTCTGGTCATGTGGCTGTAGGTGGGTAAATTTGAGGAGGAGAGGGGGTGCCTTTAGGGTGCTCTCGAAGCGTCGGGTCATTCAGGATTGGTGGGGTACCTGAGCGAACCCTGAGTGGTCATCGCCCCTATTGGCGAATTTTCTTGTATTTTTCTTGTTACTTTGTTATTGTTATCCATATTGTTTACTCGATTTTTCTGTAAAACCCCACTGTCCCAGTCTTTTGTATTGTCCCCTATATGTCGGCCCTTGTGGCCAATAAATAAAATCATTAATATTATTATTATTATTATTACAGTTGCATTTATCTTGCTTTATGTTCATACGAGTTATCACCAAGTCACAGCCAGTGACCTCAAGAGACAACAAGTTCCGCCATGTTCAAGAAAGAACATACATACTCACACATGCATCTTTAGTGTTTAGACTTGTGATGTACTTATATTGACATAATCTTCCTTAGTATATGGGCAGTTCCCATTAGTACTATCTTTTGTATTTCTCCTATACGCGGGTTTCCTGGGATTTGCGATAAGTAATCATTAGACCCCTTAGGTATCATTCCCAGAGCGCCTACAACCACTGGTATTGTTTTAGTTCTCAATTTCCACATTTTTCCAATTTTTATCTCCAGGTCCTTATACTTGCTCAATTTTTCAAATGTTTTTATAGATACATTCTTGTCTATTGGAACGGACATATCAATTAGCAGGCATACCCTCTTTTTGAAGTCCTTCAATATTATATCAGGTCTATTTGCATCTATTTTTCGGTCTGTTTGGATGCTAAAGTTCCACAAGATTGAGAAGTGATCTTTTTCAAGTATGGGAGGTGGTTGATGCTCCCACCAATTCTTTTGATGGGGCAGGTCAAAATGCTTACACATTATCCAATGTATGTATTGTGCAGCTCTGTCATGCCTGTTTAGGTATTCGGTTGGAGCTATAGGACTGCACATTGAAATTATATGGTCAATGGTCTCTGGTTGTTTTTTGCATACACGGCATAATGGGCTGCATCCATTTTTTATTATGTTGGCTTGGTAATTTTTTGTTGGCAGACACTGATCTTGTGCAGTCTCCGATTTCAGTCCAGAGGATGCTAACCACTGATGGGTTAAAGTTTTGTCAACATCAGGATTGTTAGCTCGCTCTGGGTATTTTCCATACAGAGGCTTTTCTTGCCATTTCTTAGCCAGTTTCTGTAGCAGTTCTTTCTTTGCAGTTACTTTTACCTGCTTTGATTTTTCTGTGTTTTCCATTTCAGCAGTAAATGGGACTTCTGAAATTTGTAGTCCATTACTGTATCTTTGTGCATCTTTTGTAATGGAATATGATCTTTTGATGATTTCGTGTTTCAAAACGAGTTTGATCATCCAATCATGTGATTCCCTTAGATATGTAGATAATCCAATTGTTGCAGTTTTCAACGCAATGTCTAACTGTATTAACCCACGTCCTCCTTCTTTCCTAGGGAGATATAATCTATCTATATCTGCCTTAGGGTGATGCATTCTGTGCATGGTTAAGAATTTTCGAATTTTTGTATCGAGCCTACGGATCTCTGTGCTTGACCAGTTGATGACATTGTAACTGTAGGTTACTACTGGTATGGCAAGCGTGTTTATGGCATCGATCCTATTCCTTGCATTCAATTTCGTTCTTAAGATTGCTCTTACTCTGCGGTAACATTCCTTCCTTATCCTTTCCCTCATTGTCGAGTGCTTGATTCCGTCTCCTTCACAAACACCTAGATATTTGTAAGTTTTTTCTTGATCAAGTTCTCTTATCACGTTCCCCCGATCAAGATTAATGTCTGAACTCTTCAGCAGCTTTCCTCTGGTGAACGTTGCTTTGGCACATTTATCTAGTCCAAACTCCATTTTAATGTCATCACTGAACTGCCCCACAGTGGATAATAGCCCTTGCAATTGTTCATCATTTTTTGCAAATAGTTTCAGGTCATCCATGTAGAACAGGTGATTAATGGTTTTGTCATAGACTTTATATCCATGTTTTGTTTCATTGAGCATTTTACTTAATGGTATAAGTGCGATGCAGAATAAAAGCGGTGATAAAGAATCACCCTGAAAAATTCCACAATTAATATTAACTTCTCCAGCTTCCAGTGATTTTGTTTCACTATTCAAAAGGAGTGTCGTTTTCCATGTCTTCATACTGAATGACAAAAACCTCCTGACAACGGGGGATATTTTGAAAATCTCTAAACATTTTTCAATCCAACTGTGTGGCAAACTATCGAATGCTTTTTTATAATCTATCCAAGCAATTGATAGATTTTTGTGTCTATTATGACAATCTTCCAGTATCATTTTGTTAACCAGAAGCTGATCTTTACAGTCATATGAGCCTCGTTTACACCCTTTCTGCTCAATGGGAAATAGGTCATGTCATCAGGTGGTCATATGTGTATTCAGTTAGGACTGATGTTAAAATTTTATACATTGTGGTCAAGCAAGTTATCGGTCTGTAATTTTTGGGATTGTTTGTCTCATCATTCTTCGGAAGCAGGAATGTAATGCCGTTAACTAGCCATGATGGTATCTTTTCTGGCTCCTTAACTATTTCATTGTAAAGTTGGGCTAACAGCTCATGAGACTCTGTGAAGGCATTTATCCAAAAGTTTTGTATTTTGTCTTTTCCTGGGGATTTCCATTTGCTGGTTTTTCTTAGAGCCAAGCGCAACTGTTCAACTGTTATATTTTCCCATATTTGTTCCTCAAGGTGAGCTGTATCTTTCATTTGTCTGTCTATCCATGGGGCATGTATGTTATGAACCTTTTCTTCGGCCCAGATCTTTTCCCAGAATTCTTGCACTTCCTCCTTGGGTGGTATTGATTTAGAAGTTATTGTTGACTTACCAATTTTTCTGTAGAAGTTTCTTTGGTTGTTTTTGAACATATTATTGTCCTTATAGAATCTAGATCGTTTTTCAAAGCGCCTTATACGAGCAGCTTTGGCCGACACTTTTTGCTTGATTATTTCTATCAGCATGTCTATGTCACATGTTGATTTTATACTGTACTTTTTTTTCAATTTTCTAAGTTTAGTTTGTTTAACATGTTCACCTACTTTATAGTTTGTTAAAATTTCTATGTCAGATCGGAGAAGGTTTATTTGGCGATTGATGTTCTCTTGCCAAGTAGATTTCTTGTGGGAATTCCTTTGTTTTTTCATCTTCACTCCACATAAGTGAGTGGTGACTTTAGCCGATGCATAATAGAGATGATTTAAACCAGTAATGTTTAGTTTGTTTGTGATGATAATGTTTTTGAGAATTATGTTAGTCTTGTGTATTATCTTTTGGTTCTGTTTGGAGTTATTATTATTATTATTATTATTATTATTATTATTATTATTATTATTATTATTATTATTATTATTATTATTATTATTATTGTTGTTATTCCTTGAATCTCAATCATTGATGTTGGTTAACTGGAAAGTCCGTTGGAATGAATATCAAGCCACTACCTGCAGCCTCAGATATTCAGGACGTATCGGAGCGTTCTTGCTGTTCCAAGCAAGCATGCCTTTTGAAGCGTTCCAAAAAGCGTGAAGGGGCCGATTTTCTTTAACCATCCCTGGAAACTTTTGGAGATTGTCCCCAGTGCGCCTATGACAATCGGGATCACTTTGACTTCATGGCAGTTCCAAATCCTTTTCACCTCCCACTTTAGGTCCTGTTATCGGTTAATTTTCTCCCTCTCCTTCTCTTGCACTCTCGTGTCGAAAGGGCAGGCCACATCCACAATCAGGCACGATCTTTTTTCTTTGTCCACAACCACCAGGTCAGGTCTATTGTGTTCCAGTTTTTTGTCCGTCTGTATCCTAAAATCCCACAGCACCTTCACCTGATTGTTCTCCATCACCGCCTCTGGCCTATGCTCATACCATTTCTCAGAATGTGGTAAATTGTTTACTTTGCACAGGTGCCAGTGGATCACCCTGCCCATCACATCGTGTCTCCAGCCCTTATAGTGGGTCTGGGCTAGGTGTTTACACTCGGACACAATGTGAGCCACAGTCTCCTCTCTCTCTCCACAGATCCTGCACAGTGGGCTAGCCTCCTCCTTGTAGATATGGTGCTTCAACCACTTTGTTTTGAGGGCCTGCTCCTGCGCAGCCATTAGCATTCCTTCTGTAGCCTTTTTGAGGTCTCCTCTTCTCAACCAGTTCCATGTCTGTGGATCTCTAAATTCAGTTTTCTCAAAGAAGGTACTATGAAGGGATTTTCCCTTAAGGCTGCTCTTCCTCCTTGATGTTATTTCCTCCTTGGACATCCCCTGACCTACTGTCCCCTCCTTCAGTACAGTTCTGAGCATTGGCTCCTTACTATAGGTCACGTATTTGTATAGGTTGTTTTTCTCCATCTGAACACAGTCCTCTATGCTGATAAGACCTCTTCCACCCTCAGATCTCCTTAGGTAGAGTCTATCGACATCACTCCTCTTGTGGAACATGTTGTAGATAGTCAATAGCTTCCTAGTCTTCCTATCCATTTCTTTTTGTTCAGCAACATTCCATCTCAGAATTCCCGCACTGTACCTAATAATAGACACAGCTCGGGAATTTACTGCGCTTATGGCATTTCTGCTGTTCAGATGTGACTTCAATACGCTCCTTACTCTCCGAATGTATTCAGTTCTTAACAATTCCTTCATTTTTTTGTTCTTTATGCCATCAGCCTCCAGAACGCCCAAATACTTGTATCCTTCCTCAGAGTCAATTTCCTTTATCATCTCACCTGTTGGTATCTGGATCCCGTTACTTCTGCTCAACCTACCCCTCCTCATCACAATGACTCCACATTTACTAATACCAAACTGCATACATATATCACTGCTGAAAATACGGACAGTGTCAACAAGCACATCCAACTCCTTCTCACTTTTCCCGAAGAGCTTAAGATCGTCCATGAAGAGGAGGTGATTGATGGTAAGCTCTCCCTTTCCCAACTTGTATCCTGCTCTCACTTATTATTATTATTATTTGCATTTATCTTGCTTTATGTTTATACGAGTTATCACCAAGTCACAACCAGTGACCTCAAGAGACAACAAGGTCCGCCATGTTCAAGAAAGAACACACATATTCACACATGCATCCTTAGTGTTTAGACTTGTGATGTACTTATATTGACAGGATCTTCCTTAGTATATGGGCAGTTCCCATTAGTACTATCTTTTGTATTTCTCCTATACGCGGGTTTCCTGGGATTTGCGATAAGTAGTCGTTAGACCCCTTAGGTATCATTCCCAGAGCGCCTACAACCACTGGTATTGTTTTAGTTCTCAATTTCCACATTTTTCCAATTTCTATCTCCAGGTCCTTATACTTGCTCAATTTTTCAATTTTATTATTATTATTATTATTATTATTATTATTATTATTATTATTATTATTATTATTATTATTATTGTTATTATTGGCGACCTACGTAGGAAATCGTATTATCGTGAGCTCCGCAAAGGTTTGTTGTTTTCAGTTGTTTCAAATTGCCATTTATGGAAAATTTTTGTTGTTAAGTGTTTATAAGTTCACATATATTGCTTTCGGAAAAGGACACTCAAAAAGATTGGGGCCTTGATGCCAAAATTTTTACTTTTATAATTATTAAACAAACAATTTCTTTGAAAAAATCATGGACGACTCACAGCTACTCCAAGCTGACAGCTTCTTCACAAACTAACACCTCACACCAACACCCTCCATTGTAAATATTACTACGTTTGCCAACACTAAAAATATAAGCAGTAGCAATAATTTAAATTTGTCTCATGCAGACATTCATTTCCTGCCATTACCAAAAACTGCAGGTGTTAAAGCCGCCAACTCCTCCTCCACCACCACAGCGACAACAGAAACAAAAGAAAAAACTAAATTATTATCTCGTGACATCGAAATGGATTCACCTAGAATCGACTCTTCCACCACCATAACTGAAACTAAAAATAACAATAACAAAAATAACAATAACAACAACAGCAACAACAACAATGAGAATAACAACAAAAACATCAACACCACCGCAAATGTGTCGTTTGCCAAAGCAGCCAAGAAATGCGAAACAATCGAGGTAACTCAGGAGGAATTAAATGAAGCCAAGAGAATGGTAAAGAAAGATGGGTACAGGGTCGCCCCCCCCCACCTAATAAAATGGAGCATCGGCACCTATGCACCGTGTCTTATCGGACGATTAACACAAAATCGCGCCGAGTGGAACGGGCATCTGAGTCCCAAATACAAAAAGCTTTGGGACATGTGTGGGCGAAAAAACCCCACATCAGACGTGGGCAGAAATATGGAACCGTGGACGTGTTCTTTGGAACACTACAGGAGGCCAGAGAGCACTCCATGGCCCCATTAAGAAGCGATGACTTTTCACCCGTCCCAAGCTATTGTGGCCAGAGACTCGTGAAGATCAGGGTGACTCACATTCCACCGACCATCGAAATTCCCTCGCTTATGGCTGTTGTCCTCGCCAGCATCGAGGCCAACACCAAAATAATTGAAATATCAAAAGAAAAGTAGGAGAACTGGTCCGGATCTGGGATGGAGCTCCTGATCCAAGCGGATCAAAAAAACATTGAGGAAATCCCAGAGGTAATAGACCTCACTGACGGCAACCACCTCACCGTAATCGTCGAGGGTAGAAGGCCTAGGTGTGTCGTTTGTGGTGAAGGAACCCACCTAAAGGCTTTCTGCCCTCGGGCTAAAAAGTTGACGCCACCTCTCTAACCCACCCCAGTGACTCAACCATCAACACCACCAACAGCAGAAATGGCAGCAACAACAGAAGCAACTGTAGCAGCAACAACCCCAGCAACAGTAGCAAAACCAACACCACCACCACCCAACGCGCCAGAACTAGCACCAGCGCCACCACCATCCACCACGCCACAACCAAAACCAATGCCTCTGGAGGATTTTCCTCTCCCTGACCTATCGCAACTGGAGACAGATTGTTACGACGAGGAGTGGGAAACTGTATCAGGAAAAAAGAAAAAAAGAAAAAGAAGCCAAAAGAGAAAAAAATCCCCTTCCTCCCCCCTCGAAAAACAAAATACAGGGGGAAACAAATAAACTTAAACAATCAAACAAAAAAGTTAGGACAGTTATGCCACCATCCACACCAGCATCACCAACCCCATCACCACAAACACCAATACCATCACCATCATTAACCCCAGCACCACCATCACCAACACCACAAAAGTCACCAAAAAGCGAAACAGAAACAAACCCACAACAAACGCAAACAAGACAAAACAACCAAAACGATACACACTACACAGCATTAAATTTGAACAACAACCAATTATTACAATACATCCAACACAACACCAGCATCACAGAAAAAGACTACACCACACCCCCAAAAGTTCACACCACCTCCACACATACAAATCACTCGCATCACACAGAAAACGTACACGACACTAAAACAAAAATTCCCCAAAGACATCGGAGACTTCCGACAAGCACCCTCCAGGAGGATTTATAAGGACATCCTTCCAGAGGAGGCTACAAGCAGTGAAAAGGATGGAGAAACCATCCTTCCTCTACGAGAAGTAAGGTAAATGGTCTTTCCCATCTTTTCCACTCCATTTCAACATGACCTCACTCAGAATAGGCAACATAAATGCGCGTGGCTTGGGGTCGTCATGGTAGCAGGGCCACCTGCTCAACGACCTCAGGTCACTAAACATAGATGTAGTGGCCATCAGCGAGACAAGAATCTCCGAAGCACGGGCCTTCGCACCGATCTTCCGCGGCTACGATGTGTACGCATCTCCAAGCCGTCCTGGATCGGGGGGAGGAGTTGCTGTGCTTTTTCGGAGAGGTCTGGATCTCGCCATACAGGCCATCTTCCTGGACCCAGAAGGTAAGTTGGTGGTGCTGGACAAGACCAGCGCAGACAGGCAAGCTTTCAGACTAGTGGCCGTCTATGCCCCGACAGGAGCAGGGCGGCCTGATTTCTTCCGGCGTCTGGAGACGTTTCTTGGAACGTCCCGCTCTTTAGTGTTAGTGGGCGACTGGAACGGAATCTTAGATGCACGCTGGGACTGTGTGTGATTAGCGGATGGAGGGAGGAGGATGCAAGAGCCTCACCAACCTGCTCAGGCGTTTTGAACTGTCTGACAGGTACCGATTGGATTTCCCGAATGTGCCAATGTGGACTTGGAAAAACCGTATCGGGTCATCCAGATCATATCTAGATAGAGTATTTTGTAGGGAAATAGATAAGTCACCGTAGTGGTGTCGAACGCGAAACACATCGAGGCGATCGGCACTACACTAAGAGAATACGAAGCGGTCACAGGAGCAATGATCAACCAGGAAATGTCAGTGGACCTGCAGCTCGGCACCTGGAGAGGTCCATGCCGTCCAACAGCGTCGTCGGGTGCTGGACGGACGGACCACTTAAATTGATAGGGGTCTGGTTCGGTCCGGACCTCCAGACGGACACAAACTGGGACGAGGTGACAAGCAGGGTGGCTTCTCTCACCCAGAAATGGTCGGAGAGGAAGCTATCCCTGAAAGGTCGAGCGGAGGTGGCTAACGCGTACACCGCGTCCGTCATCTACTACCGTCTGACCGTTGTACCTTGTCATAAGCCCCGCCTGACTGCGCTGGATGGTTTGCTCTTTCGCTTTTTGTGGAAGGGACGCGCTCCGATTGTCAGGCAGCCCATCTGCTGTCAACACCCGCTACGTGGAGGGCTGGGCATGCCGTGGCTGATGATGCGCAGACACGCGCTCAGGCTACGACATCTCCACCTCTTCCTCGACGGTGATCAGGTGTGGTCGCCGTTTGCTAGCCGCGTCTTTCCCCAGCTCGTCTCCTTGACAGCTGCAGTCCTGGGTCAAGCGAAGACCGAGAAGGAGCGCTTGGAGACTGGAATGTCTTCAGGCGCTCACAGCCCTCGACCAATCGGGCAATGTGATCGGTGGAAACTCCACCTTGGCGTTCTATAGAGGATTAGTGGAGGGGAAGAGCGACGACGTACTTGGGGAAACTCTAGGCGTCGACGAAAATCAACTAGCCAATCTCTTCGGAAGAACTTTCGGGCCGGGGCCTATGGACAACTTCCAGAAATCCCTGGCCTGGCATTGCTACCGAGGAGCTTTTCCAGTTCGGGATAAACTCTACAGGCATGGAGGTGCCGTCAGCCGGGCATGTCCGAGATGCGCGCAGGGCGACGAAACCGTCCTGCACGCACTCGTCCAGTGTCCGAGCATTGCTAACTTGTGGGTTTATGTCGAACACTTGCTGTCGCGTGTAGGACGGATCCAGTTATCAACTGAGTCCATCGTGAGGATTGCCCCGCCCTCTTCCTTTAGCCGGGAAGGGCAGGCAATTTTTATCTGTCTGGTGGCCATGGCGAAAGAGATTTATGGTGGACACGTTTGAAAGGGCTGAAGACGAGCACTTACCTCTTCGGTGATGCCCTGATTAACTTTTTCAAATTTCATTTGAAAAGGAAAATCAGGGTAGAGAGGGAAGTGCTCTCTTCCCAGCATTTTGCTGAAAGATAGGTGATAGAGGCAAGAATGGCTCGAGTGAATGGGCCTACTCTGAGTATGTGTCTGTAAATTAAAGGTGGAAAACTGGGCGAGGACACTTGCCCTGGTGGTCAAGGTTACTGTGGATTTTTAATGGGCTTTCTCCACGAATGTCCCTCGGAAGTCTCCCCCCTATTGGGGAATTTTTCATTGTTATTTTTAACATCCTGTTTTTTGTTTTTTTTACACGCAGAAATGTACCATTTGTACCGTCCTGTATTGTCCTGTACTGTCCTTAATGTCTACTTTATGTAAACCCTTGTGGCTAATAAAGAAAGCATTATTATTAAAGGATTGGCAGTATCGGTAGAGGGTCGGACGCCATGCTTTCCAGCATAGTTACGTCCCTTTACGATCTGAGTTCAAATCCCGCCGAGGTTGACTTTGCCTTTCATCCTTACGGGATCGTTAAAATAAAGTACCAGTAATGCACTGGTTAATTGCTGGCCTTGTGCCTAAAGTAGAAACAATTATTTCTTCACTATTAGAATAGAACAACACATCAGGCATACAAGCACCTGTAGGTAGAAACATGTAGACAGCGTCACATGTGAGACTCGAAGGCACATCTTTATACGGGTGACACAGTAAACATTTTCTGTCTCCAGAGACTTGTATGCTCGATTTGTTGGAGGAGTTTCATATTTAATAAATAATACGTGTGTTGAAGCTTCTAAGTTAATGTCAGTAAAGTACACATTCGCTCAACATTTCTATAAATGGATCATATATATATATTTATACACCCACTCACACACATACACACGAATATATGTATATAATACAACTGGCT
>OZ024741.1:181595372-181610372 GCA_964016885.1 Eledone cirrhosa
AGATACTCCATTGGCCAAAATATTGCGAAAGCGGCAAGAAAAAGAACAAGGGCGCAAACGAATCGTCAGTGGAATCTGCTATTCGACGGTCGCAAGATGCTGAAGATACTGCCACCAGAAGAGCACTTGAAACAGACAACCAACGAACCATTCGCCGAAGAGTGTCAGCTTTGTAATGTCTATCAACAAATCCTAGGCTCAGACCCTAGCTGTTCCTGGTCTTCTTTTGGAAGAGTGATGTTTTTCACATGGGCAACTATACGTTGGCTGCTCAAGAGTGGGAAGAAAGACAAATCTCTTTGCATATGCTCGACACGGAAGAACAAGGAACATTGTGTATAAGGAGGTGCTACAATCATTGTTTAGGTAGACGAGGCAGAAGGGGATATACACAATTGGCTGAAGAAGGGCGAGACTGTGTTAGTAGTACGACCAACGGCTGCTATCACACCAACAGCAGCAAAAACAACAACACAAAAGAGAGGGAACGCAATTACATGTTTTTGAAAAATCTTAATGGAAAATTATATGCCTAAACACAAAATGTAGATACCATCCTCAGGCGAGGTATTCCGTACTTCTCTGTACTGTTTCAGAAAGGAGGGATAAACATGCAAATCTATGTTTAGAAGCCCGAGCAACGCCGGGCCATTCTGCTAGTATATATATATATATATATATATATATATATATATATATACATACATACATACAGCGGGCCTTTGCGTGTATATGCGCGTGCGTGCCTTTTTATATCTAAATACGCGAGTAGAAAAATGAGGCATCAAAAGAGAAACACTGTGCGGGATCTACGTCCGATTGTGTTGTTCTCATAACATCATTGCCAGTACGCCTTACCTCTGGGCCATACGAGATCATTGAAACGATGGGATAAGAACCAAGCAATGCAATGTGTTCCATATTAAAACATGTATATGACGATATCTCAACATCACTGTATTTCAGGGATTGATACCATAAAAAGAAGAGAAAACAAGATATGCATGCATAATGATAGGCTTCTTGTTTATTTATTCATTTTCTTGTTGAGATCATAAACATATATGATAAATGTGATAATTTGTTGGTCATATGATGCATCATTCTCGACAAATGATCTAGTTAATGACAGCTTCAATTATTCCCTAACTTCAGATTTATTGAGATATAGCGATGTGAAATCTAATTGCTTTTGTTGAAGAAAACGCTGTATTGCATGTTCATGGCTTTTAAATGTTGAGCAAATTTGAATAGGTTCCCATGCCATGAGCAGATGTGTGTTCTGACGTTTCTAACAAAGAAGTTCTTCGAAGAAAGAAATTTAGAATGTGTAGGATAACCTCTGAATTGATTTTGCTGAAGGGTATTGCTGTACACACAAACATACACACACGCACTCATACCTACACATGCTCTACACACTTTCATACACCCATATATGATATGATATAATATAATATAATATAATATAATATAATATAATATAATATAATATAATATAATATAATATATATATATATATATATATATATATATATATATATATATATATATATATATATATATATATAGAGAGAGAGAGAGAGAGAGAGAGAGAGGTAGAACACTGGAAGCTAATATCCGTAGTGGTAGAGCACTCAGTCCATGGGACGAGTTAGGTAGAAGTGGTAACACAACGGTTACTTCACCACACCGAGAACAATTGTTTTACCTTAGCGGATCCTCAGCTCGTAATAGTCATGGTTATACGGAATAGGAAGAACAACCGTATGAACGCGCAAGCGCGCAGAAACCGTCACTTCACCCGAGCAATATAAAACTGCGGTATTTCAGCCCGAAAGCCTGAAGCTCGTCCCCTTCAACAGCAATGCAACACTCCCGCTGTAGTTTATGAAGCTGTGGTCACTTCCAACCGACCAAATCAACCACAACAGGTCAAATCCTATGTGGGTATGGCGGAGGGCCGATTTAAGGAACGCTTCCTGAACCATCAGTCGACCTTTAGGTACCGGACAAACGATCATCCACTAAACTCGCGAGTCACGTATGGTCCCTCAAGGACTCAAGTATAGATTACTCCAGTCAATGGAAAGCCATCACGTAGTCCAAGCCATACGCAAGGGGCAATCCGTCTTGTGGACTATGTATTGATGAATATTCTAAGGAGATTACGCAATAGCGATTGCCTAAACTCAAGGTATGAAATCTTCACAATTGTCCACATGTCTGGAAACACCTCTTATATAACTACAAAGCTCCGGATTGAATAACAACAACATCCTAATTTTCTTATCAACTAGAACTACTTTTCAGACTTTCGCAGTTATCTCCCTTACATGTTTCGCCCGCAGTTTTGTATTGCTTGGGTGAAGTGACCGTTTCTGTGCATGCGCGTTCATACGGTTGTCCTTCCTATTCCGTATTACCATGACTATTACGAGCTGAGGATCCGCTAAGGTGAAACAATTGTTCTCGGTATGGTGAACTGTTGTGTTACCACTTCTGTCTCTCTCTATATCTATGTGTGTGAGTGTGCATCTGTGTGTGTGATTGTGTGTATATCAAATTGTGCTGAAGAAATTATATAAATTCTTATTCATATACAGACAGCACAGAGCTAAACAAAGTTGTGAGAAATATATATATATAAACATTAATTTATTTATGTAAATATATAAACATGCTTTATTTACACATTTCTTCGTAGATTGAGAGAGATGAACTGCTAGACTACGGTTTAGGTTCTTGTTGCGACTATCATTATAGGCTCTATCTATATTTCAAAGATGCGTAACTAATTTGAATAATTTCAATGCTTTGTTTGATGGCTAAATTAATAATGAATTAAATTTGCCTCAGCAGCTGAATTCATATCTGTTCACAAATGATAAAGGATCTAAGCGAAGGTGCACGAAATGTGCATGCAAAAACACTTTTAAACATGCTTTATTTACGTATTTCTCAGTAAATTGACACCCATAGCGTGATTCATAATAAACATAGCATAATTCATAATAAAAATGTATATAAAGACATATACGAAGTCTCGTTATGGTATGCTAAAATGTCACAACTATCTCAGTAGCAATGTAAGAACGCCAGACGTTAGTGTTTTAGAATTTTCATGGTTAGTGTCTACTGTTTTCACTTGGCTGCTGAGATAGTTATGACATAGTCATAGCTAAAGACACCCATAGCAAAACTTATATAATGTTTGTTTTACGTAAGCTCATCACATATGCCTTCATATAACGTTTATTATGAATCAGGCTATGTTAGCGCTACTTATATATATATATATATATATATATATATATATATATATATATATATATATATAAAATTATAGAATTAGGATTTAGCTTCGGGTATAGCTGTATACAGATATGTATTGGAATTTTGTATTTCTAAAGAAATACAGCAGAAAGAAGGGGGACAATCGTTGATGCATTTCGAACTTAACTGGTTCTCATCAGGACGGTCCCTTCCACTCATGCAACCCGCTGGACTTGAAAACAGCCGAGGATATATAGTTTTGAGGTGATTAATCTCATTTGCATATGAAGTTGTATAAGTTGGCTCAACTTATAATAGAATAGAATTAGGATTTAGCTTTGGCCATAGATATGTATTGAAATTTCGTATTTCTAAAGAAATACGGTATGCTTACAGATAAACATTTAGAAAGCCGTAGCTATGCAAAAACACCGGTGTCTATCGAACTCTGGTGGTGTCCCGCAGAAGCAAGGGGGAAAAATCATAGATGCATTTTGAACTGAACTGGTCCTCATCTAGACGAGCCTGGCGATATATATATAAAAGCATATATGCAGATTCGTTAGAGCATTGGATTATTTCCCTCCGCATTTGTTCCGACGCTCGGAAAATTTAATCAAAATCTCGCTGCGATCGACTTTGTTCTTCAGTATTTTGAGGTCGATGAATAAAGTAGTAGTATAAAGGCAGTGGAAGTGTTAAGAACTCGGAAGGGACACTGTGGAGTTTCCATTATGGTTCTGTAGGTTCTGAGTTCAAATCCTGCCTCCTGAACAGGAAAATCGGTGATGCTCTTGCTAGTTGTTTCCACCGTCAGAGAGTATCAGCAATTAAAAATATTAATGGAAATATTACTTCGATAGTCTGATCTGAAAGTCACCTTCTTTTTTGTTTCTAGCAAAGTATCTCTGGCAGAACAACGATTTCTTGAATGTTGTTTTTCTTGGTAGTAAGGAATTTTTGGGAGAGCTGGACAGCAGGTGTTCATAGAAGAAACCCCACCCAGTCTTTCAAGTGTTTTGGTCTCTAACAACATACACTCTAAGGGGACCGGGCTACATCTAGGTCAGAATTCTAGGGTGCCCTTCTGCTGACACCAGGATATCGGAGTTTTGTGTAGGGCACTAATCATGGGTGTGATGAGAATCAACACCTAATTACATCCCATTGATTTCCACAACAAAGTCAAGAAGCTCAATACAAGCTCATAAAAGAGAGCAATATCCAGATTTGCGATAGTGTTAATGATTGGAATGTGGAGGTGAATTTAGAGAAAGTGGTCGTATTACCGTCACACATTTATAATAAAATAATGCATCTACCTTATAATGACTTGACAAAACATTTCACGATGCTTTAGATATTGCTCTAGCTAGAAAACTGTTCTTTAGAAAGGCAATATATAAAAAACACACGGAAGAAAACATTCAAAACAAGGATGGCCAAATTTGCTCAATGTAAAATTAAATACAAGCGATAAACTTAGAATATAAAGAAATGTAACTAAAAATATTGCAAGGCATTTTCTCTGATGGTCTAATGATTCTGCCAATCCACCACACTAAAGTTTGTGTTACTGTTCCATAACCTGAACAAAATTGACACATTCATTAAAAAAAACAAAAACATGTGCAGGCATGGCTGTGTGATTAAAGAGTGCTTTGCAGTCACGTGATATAGGGTACAGTCAAACTGCGTGGCACTTTGAGCAAGTATCCTGTTTTATAGCCTTATGAATGCAAACGGAAAATGCACGGAAGTTCTACTTGTATATGTGTATATTATAAGTGTGCGTGTGTGTGTGTGTGTGTGTGTGTGTGTGTGTGTGTGTGTGTGTGTGAGTTCCGATTTTAGTAGTTCAACAAAAAGAAACCGATAAAATGAAACCAAACTTGAAAATAATAAGTATTGATATGATCGACTAAATATCTTGAAGGCGCTGCTCCACATGGCCGCAGTTTAATGACGGAAACCAGAAAAAGAATACTAGAATAAATATTTATTTCTAATTTATGAACAAAGCCATCAAATTTAGAGGAAGTCTAATGTTGATCAAATTAACACAAGTATTTGAACGATATATTATGTTATCGATCTTGGAAGGATAAAAGGCACATTTTGACCTCGATGGGATTTGAACTCAGAATTTAAAGAGCCAAAAGAAATACTGCAATGGAATTTTATCTGATGCTCTACCAATTCTGTCAATCCACCACTCTTAATACAAGAATAAGTATTAAGAAATACATGTATGCAATAACATTTATTAAAGTATGTTTTCTTAACTTGTAATTTGTATTCGTTTCAATAATCACAGAGTACACATATTTACCAAATATTTTCTAAATTTTTACAGAATATTGTTTTAACTATATTGATTGCATATAATAGGATAATGAACTACGGAAAAATTCTAAGATAAACATGTGAATTTGCATTTTCGTAACATAAAATTAGATTGCCAAATAAATAAATAAACAGAATTAAGTCGAGAAAATTGAAATAATCTTAATGATATTTATTAGAAAATGTCTGGAAAAATCAGAGAAGAAATGTAAAAAATAAAAACCCAATAAAATTAGAGATATTTTAAACAGATACCACTTGCAAAATTTCTCTCTTTTAACGTTTTAATGACAGACATCGTGACAGTTATTAGCCTGTTAAAGCCACTATTTACGATTAGAAGAGATCTTATAGCTCTTCATTTAGATTGTGAGTCGTTGAAGAACCCAGGTGATATGTTGTGGAGAGTTTATGTGTAAGGGATATATGATGCTTCCACTTCACAAACTTCCTTACTGAGTACAGAGATTGAAATGAGTCGCACAGTAGTTTTGTTCAGTTTAAAATATTTTGTATTTTGAACATGTTTCCAGAAATTTAATGTAGACGGGTATTTATATGTCATTGCTAAAGCCACACCCTCCTGTTATTCAATTAGTTCCATTTCCACTGTAGATAATTTTGTAACGAGAACCATTGATAGTTCAATTCTCTTGCTCGAGAATCAGACAACCATCATTAACTACATCAATGGTGAATGAATATGAAAAGTGAAGCAAGACATTAGCTACTAGGAGTCATCAAACCTAGCTTGGAAACTATCAAACAGTCCTTAAAAATTATCTTTGTATTCTTCCAGTTTCTTGTAGTCTTATATTTCAATATCATGTAACATTTTGAATCTCCTAATTAGGTCAGGAAAGTGAATGAAATGGTTTGACAATATGTCGGTTTTGAAAACTACTTTTATTCTGATTAAGATAAGAAACAATCTTATCATTCATTTGGAGTGTCCAAGCTGAAAGTGTGTAGATTATTCATTATATAATTAAGAAACATCAGATGTCGTAACGATTTTATATGTTTTAATTTAGGATAAATTCTCTTTTCTTTAAGAGAATTTAGATAGTCTCCAACAGATTCATGACCCTACTTAAGACACTGCTGTGTGCCAGCCACCTAAAAAGACAGTAAAAGGTGATATCATTGGATTCAATTTCAAATTCCAGTTCTTCACAAAAATTTCTGAAATGTTGATAGAACTTCACATTTAAAAATATGAAATTGACAATTTCAAGTTGAGATTTCACAGCAATTTTCATACTTGATGACGGATGTTCGTGAGGACTAAGGCAATGAAGTGAGGATAAATTCCGGAGGGCTGGGATCATTTTCCATTAGTACAATTAATCCTACGTTCTCTCCACAATTGTATGTGCTAAACCTATTGTAATACTGGCATTTATTTTAATCCAACTATTCAACATTTCTTATTTTACATTTATAACAGATGTAATAAAATGAACAAATACCACCAATTGTGAGTTGTCTTGTATACTGTAGGTTCGTCAAGAGCTAAGCAGAATACAAGTGCGTTCTTGAAATTATTTTACACATTGCTCCTAACAACAGCACCGATCTTAAAGATACGCCTCAGCATTGTGCGACATGAAACTGGTGTTTATGTCATTAGACACTGATGTGTTGTTTGTTCTGAATTCGATACCGCTACAATTTTAACTACATTCTTCTTAGAAAAATCACATGAGAATATGAGCGTTTAGCACAGGCAATAAATATTTCATGATATAAGAAAACTAACTACTCTTATTGTATTGTCTTCAATACTGAATGTTGTTAATAGAGTCTGTTGGTTATTTAATGACTATTTTAATAGTTAACCTGTCTTTCCTTTAACCTGGTTTATATGGATAATAATTGTTTCTACTTTTGGCACAAGGCCAGCAATTACCAAGTGCATTACTGGTATTTTATTTTATCGACTCCGTAAGGATGAAAGACAAAGTTAACCTCGACGGGATTTGAACTCAGAATGGCAAGGGCCGTAACTCAATACGTCAAAGCATGGCGTCCGACCCTCTACCGATAATGGATAAAAATGCGAAAGGTCTTTTATGATTTGCTTCAATGTGACATTTCAGGTTTCTAGCCTTATAATGACAGAAACGATTCGCAGCTAAGACAAAGATTTTTATCACCATTAACGATGACTACAAAATCGACCCTCCGGTCTCTGGCTTGAAATTTGTTTTTATCTTCATATATCATATTTTTTTTACAATTTTAACAACGCCACTTTTTTTCACAAAATTTTCACTAACCATTGTAAACAAAACAGATGTTTTTTTTAGTTATTCCACTCGTTATTTATTTTGACCTTTCTGGTAAATGTTTATGAAGAAGAAGAAAAACAACGTGCTAAAAGTAAGTGACATAATCTATGATATTTAACTATTTATTTATTTCAATCTAGTAAATGTTTAAAACTGATTTTAATAAACGTCTTTCAATAAACTTTCTTGGAAATTGAAAAAATGGGATAGGATGTTTACCAATAAAGTTACTTTGTAAGACATAATTCATAGTTCTTCCATCTATTCTTATATGGTGGGGTATTATATATTGTACACCAGAGTGACATGAAGTTTTTCTTGGCGGAGACCTTCTCTCCAAAACTGATCACAGCCGATTTCTTCTTGTGGAAACAGATTGATAGAGAGGAAGTGAGAAAGAGATGGAAGAATCGATCCCAGTATTAGAATTACCTTGTTTTATTCACCTCGAAAAGATGAAAGGCAAAGAGTCAGAACAAATACCGCAAATATTTCTAACTGGTGTTCTAACGTCTTTTCCCAAACGCTACCATATATAATGATAGTGGATGCTTTGAATGAACTATTTTGCTGACATAGGCAAATTTTGAAGGAGTTCTCTATGAATCATATAAAGTATTTTTATCTCTTGATCTAGTATACTGCTGTCAGCACAGAATGAATAATCCTGCAGATGTAGGTGACACTGAATCATACATAGCAGTTTTACATATTATTGATAAAGATTTATATACAGCACACCGAAGAACATTCTGTATTTCGACATTACATATACATTTATTGTAATATGTAGTTATCGGGCGGCAAAAGGGCAAAGTCCTTAGATTGTCGGATAGAATGCTTTGCTGTATTCGTTCCGGCGCGCTGCACCCTGAGTTCAAATCCTGCAGAAGTCAATACAAAATGTATCAGTCCAATACAGAGGTAGATTCTTTCCCTATATCACATACTCACTTCCTCTTTCTAAATCTCTCGCCTTCTCTGGAAAAATCGGCTTTGTTCAGATCTCGTAAAGAAGCACTCTTGGGTCACAAATAATAGGGAGGTTGGAATAAGCGGAAGGGTGGAATTTTTAAAAATTCTTATAAGCGAGGGGTGGTGGTGGTGGAATAAACATAGGAGGGATCGGCAATTGCACTGTATATTGTATGTTTGTAAATATGGTATTTCTTGTAATGTTCTTTTTTGTCATATATAATGATTTTTAATGTAAAATAAAATTATCATTAGATTCTCCAGCTGCTGTATCGATATGAATCAATTACAATAACATTTCGCAGGAGATAGGTTAGCAAAATTTACTAAACGGAGGTAGTGGTGGAGTAAAAGTGTGTATGTGTGTGTGTGTGTGTGTGTGTGTGTGTGTGTGTGTGAGGGGGGGGGGGTATGGTGGAAAAAATCTGGAAAAATTAATAAGTGGGGGAGGGGGAGATTATTCAAGACCTGAGTGTAAGTTAAAAAATACCTATTAAACAACAATCACACGACCCCATCAGGACCCAATACATACATACATACTTACGAACATGCATACATACATATATACATACATACATATATACATTCATATAAGTTTATCTTTAGTTTGTATGAGATGAAAGAATGGTATTCAACTAATGTAATGGTACGCGATGGGGCCCACCCACAGCCCCGGCGGACAGAATGGAGAAGGCGTTTCCCCGGCGGACGGCAAGGGAGACGCGCTGGAAAAGTCACTCCAGCTCGCGGGGCTCACATCTACGGCTGGCCACCTCAGCGCCTATGGTGGTGAGTAAGGAGGTAGCCCTGGGGCCGAGGACATCAGAAGTTTCCATTGCCAGGGGAACGACCGCAAATCTGTAGGAGAGCGACCGGTATTTGAGGAGTTTGGCCCCCTCAGCGCAACGTGCAGCAGAACCTGGGTCAGTCGCAGACTGCACCAGGTTGCGGCTGCAGAAAGTGTCGGTGCAAGTGGCATCTCAGACGAGGGGTTTGCCACCGCAGAACGGGAAGATGGTCATGCCATCTGGCCTTTTGCTGTCCCCTCGATCCAGTCCCACCGGCTCGAGCTGGGAAGGGAAACCTGTAGCGTCCAAGCCATGCTTAATGACCTCGTTGAGGGCAGTATGGCGTGGAATGCGGCCGGAACTGTGGCGACAGGAAAGCGGGTGGAGGCCGAAAGAGTCCACGGTGGAACCGCAGCGACATTGGTGTGGCTGGCAGATCCGGAGGCCGAGCCTCAGGGAAACGCTGATTCGCAGGCTATGGTTGTCTAGCTGCGTGCCAGGGCAGAGCATGGAGCCAGGCACCACTGTGGGGTTTGGAG
Organism: Eledone cirrhosa; assembly: GCA_964016885.1. Taxonomy (NCBI): domain Eukaryota; kingdom Metazoa; phylum Mollusca; class Cephalopoda; order Octopoda; family Eledonidae; genus Eledone; species Eledone cirrhosa. The sequence continues at coordinate 181,605,594 of OZ024741.1, forward strand.
GCCGCACGAAAACAAGCAAGGCGGTGCTGGTCGAGCTGGTGCGTGAGCTTGTCTGAGGCCAGGCTGCACTGGATGGCATCCCAAGTGCGTTGGGGGGGCTTGACGTCAACAGGGGGAGAAGGAGGAGGGACATCTACTGGGCTAAGTCCCTGCCGGTCCCACGTCTCACGGGCGGCCTAACGTTCTCTGAACACAGAGGGTTCTGTTGTGTTTTGAAGAACCCTGCTGACGAGGACGCGGCACGAGGTTACCGACGAAAGATACGCCTGCAAAGCTAGTGAGATCGGGGACCGAAGGCCTAGGCCGCCATACCTGACCGGTAAATTGGCCTGTTGCCACCCTATGTCGTCAAACTTGACGTTGCATATCCCCTCGGCTGCTGCTCGGATACAAGTATCGAGGTCAGCGAGGAGAGATGTCTGGGTGTAGCATGGAGCGCTGCGGAGTGTATAGAGGAGCTTCGGCATGGCGAAGCAGTTCCTCAGCAGAAAGAGAGCTGGGTGGCCGTTAATCAAGCCCAGTCGGCTCATGAGAGTCTGGAGCTGTTGAAGCCTGGACCTGATGGTGGAGCAGATGGCCGGCGGGTGGATCGGTGACCCGAGGATGAGGACATCCTCTTTGGGGGTCACCTGAACCTGGCGGAAATGGACCGCACGTCCAAGACGGAGGCTACACAGCTCACAGCATCGAGGCTGACGTTCACCACCTCCGACTTGGCCGAGTTTACCCGGAGGCCGACTCCCGCCAGGGCAGGAATCACCGATTGAAGGTCTTGGCAGACCGTCCGTACGGGCCCGACCAACGTAGCATCATCCAGATACCAAACGTTGAGAGGGGCCGTGATACTTCGGGCGATGTGGTCAATACCAAGGGCGACAGGAGGGGTCCCAAAGGGTCGCCCTGTTGGACCCAAGTAGCCGAGGGAATGACCGTATCAGCAGCTAGGAGCATGCTCGGGGCTCCATATGACAGGTAGGCCAGCAGGTAGGCAGAGGGGGCTCGGCTGAGGCAGGCCTCGAGCAGATGATCCCAGCGTAAAGAGTTAAAGGCATTCCTCATGTCAAGCTTGACAATGAGGTGCCTGGAGTCCCTGGATGCCGGTACCAATGGCCAGCTGCTGAAGAACTGGCTGATTGCATGAGAGGCTCCCTCACAGCCACCAGACACGCCGACACCCAGTTGCACCGGAGTAAACTCCTCACCCAGTTCGTGTGTGACGGACTTGCAGATCACCTTGGCAGCCAGCCTCCGGAAGACATTGCCCACAGCAATGGGGCGTATGCCATCCTCTTTCTTCCTGAGAGCGGTGAGGCTGGCCGAAAAAAGAGGCCTCGGGCGTAAAGGTCGAGGGCACCATGAATGAGCCTATTGGTGAGCGCCATGTTTAGATTACATTTACATGAAAACCAACAGTCAGCAAATTCTACACACGTTTAAGACAAAGGTGTATTGGGAGAATAAGAAATTCGATTCGTAATCATGTAGTTCCGGGTGCATTTTCACGGCAAATGAATTTTACACGTGGCTCATGTTCGATCTAGGCTTTGTGAGTGAAACTGGGTGGATTGAAGGCGCGTGGAAGCCAGTCAAATGGGTTGCACCTGTAATTCAACGGGCAACCATTGTTTCACCGTGTTACGCATATCTTGCCTGAGTATTATATTAAGTGTACAGGCGTTCGTGGAATACTTACATGCTACTACTACTACTACTACTACTACTACTACTACTACTACTACTACTACTACTACTACTACTACTACTACTACTACTACTACTACTACCACACGCACACACACATATATATATATATTTATTAAAATAACCGATTAAAGTTTAAGCAAAGAATCGGTGCTTAACGGGATCTTAGTCTTCAAATTTATTATTATTACTATATACATATACTTCCTTCGTTATATATATATATATATATATATATATATATATATATATAAAACGAAAGTTTAATCAAGGATTAGTATGTAATAGATTTACAAACGTTACTTTAGACTAACAAAAATGAATATTCACTTTCTGCAATAATAACTCACCAGAATCAATAAATACAAATAAATACCGAACATATTCTATAGTCCCGGTGAGAGATAAATAGACCGAAGAATGTAAACAAAGTATTCAAATATTGTAGGGAAAACTTAAAATTTTTTGGAAGCTTAAACTTTGGAGTATTTATTACATATCTCGTTGTGGACTATAAAATCATATTGAGTTTTAATTTTTTTAGCCTTTATAAGGCTGTATTAATATTTTAGATGTATTGTTGATAACATTAATAGCTAACAACTGTGATCAACATATATTGTCAACAATAAGTGGCTAATACGTATTAGAACAATGGGATTGATGAGTTAATATCTGTATACAACAACTAAAACGGTACGCGATGGGGCCCACCCACAGCCCCGGCGGATAGAATGGAGAAGGCGTTTCCCCGGCGGACGGCAAGGGAGACGCGCTGGAAAAGTCACTCCAACTCGCGGGGCTCACACCTGCGGCTGGCCAGCTCAGCGCCTATGGTGGTGAGTAGGGAGGTAGCCCTGGGGCCGAGGACACCAGAAGTCTCCACTGCCAGGGGTACGACCGCAAACCTGTCGGAGAGCGACCGGTATTTGAGGAGTTTGGCTCCCTCAGCCCGACGTGCAGTAGAACCTGGGTCAGTCGCAGACTGCACCAGGTTGCGGCTGCAGAAAGTGTCGGTGCAAGTGGCATCCCAGACGAGAGGTTTGCCACCGCAGAACGGGAAGATGGTCATGCCATCTGGCCTTTTGCCGTCCCCTCAATCCAGCCCCACCGGCTCGAGCTGGGAAGGGAAGCCTGCAGCGTCCAAGCCATGCTTAATGACCTCGTTGAGGGCAGCATGGCGTGGAATGCGATCGGCACTGTGGCGACAAGGAAGCGGGTGGAGGCCGAAAGAGTCCAGCATTCGAACTTTTATATGCATTATATATACTGAACACACACACACACACACACACACACACACACACACACACACACACACACACACACACACACACACACACACACACACACACACACGCATATATATATATATATATGTGTGTATGTATGTAAAAGGTAAACAGAAGTAACATCTGTCGAGTGCTTCGAATCAGTTATAAACATATATATTTGTTGAATTACCAACAAATTAAATATCACTTTGCTTATAAATATCTCCGATAATGTTGAGCACTTTAAACTATAACTGATTGCAAAAATTAATAATTGAATTCTTTAGGATTTCTTCTTCTTTAAAGGATGTACCCTTACCTAAAAATAAGGAATACCTAAAACAACTCATAGAAAAATCAAACTCCTTCATAAAAAAACTTAGATGGCGTGCTTTCCATTTTGATAAAAAATCGGAAAACAAAATAAATAAATTCAAGTACAATTTTGATCTTATTTTCAAATCTAAGAAAAATCCACCTTGCAACAAAGTACTAGCCAAATTTGAAAAAGAAATAATCTCCATCATACAGAACATTAAATTTAAAAGGAACCTATTTATTGGCCAGGAGTGCCTTAAAGGCCTCAAAAACAAAATAGACACTCTTGAAAAAACAAAGAAGATCCTTGTAAAATCTGACGAAACCAATAATTTATATGGTATGGAAAATGACGCGTATAATAACCTAATACTGAAGGAACTCAGGAAAAATCTCAAAAGGACATCAAATGAAGATCTTTCAACCCTAAATAGAGAAGCTTCGGAAATTATTTATAAATTAGGCATTCAAAATAAGACAGAACCCTTTATACATAGAAAACCGAAGATTAACTTGAAGGACCACAAAAGAAATTTTGAAGTAGAACTACCAGTCAGACTCATCGCACCATATAAATCTGACTTAGGCATAATTATGAAGCATATACTAGATATAATTATACCACTACTTAAAGAAAAATCACACCTTAAACTATGGAACGGTACTAATGAAGTAATAGATTGGTTTAAAGACAAAATTAAAACATAAGAAAAAATTTATTCAAATGGATATTGCAAATTACTACCCCTAGCTTACTTAATATGGCACTTATTTACGCTTCTAAACATACAGACCTATGCGGTTAGAATGAATATCATTCTAACCGCACGTAATATGAAGAAATGAATATCATTCTAACCGCACGTAAAACCCTAATAGAATTTAATGACCATCTCTGGACAAGAGCCGACCGACAAAACAATTTTGATATTACTATGGGATCATCTGACTCGGCGCAAGTAACAGACCTCGTTGGATTATTTATTAATAATGTACTACATAGAAAAATGCTAGAGATGACCGGAGGTTTATATCGTGACGATATGTTACTTTTAATCGAAAACCATAGCAATAGTGAAATTAATAGGAAAAAGAAATCCACAATACAGTTTTTCAACAACTACAACCTTAATTTAGAAATCGAGAATAATTATAAAATCATTAACTTCTTAGATGTAACTTTAAACCTTAGCTCAGGTCTTTATTATCCATTCCATAAAATTAATGAAAATCTAAATTACGTAAGTTTCAATTCTAATCATCCTAGAAATATAAAGGATACTATTGTCAATAGTGTCCAGTAACGGATTTCACGCATCTCTGCGAATAAAAATATTTTTGATAATAAGGCAGAATATTACAATGAGGCTTTACATAGAGCAGGATACTGGAATAAAATTAAATACTTAGACAACAATAACATGATAAATCATCCTAGAATTCATTATAATAACAATAAGCAATTCAACTTAAATAGTAAACCAAA
>OZ024741.1:181615372-181625372 GCA_964016885.1 Eledone cirrhosa
GCATATGTATGTATATGCACGCGTACATAGAAATAATCGGGTTGGATATCCAATCGCGCGGTTAAACCACTGGGAGTGAAGGCTCCCTAGCCTTTGTCAGGGCATTCTTCTAGGAGAAGGCAACTCAGGAAACTGGGGTAACTCGGATATAAAACCTGCGGCTCAGTAGTTACCAATGATGTTGATCTGTTCTTCTTTCAGAGAGTGGGATTGGATCAGTGCACAGTCTTTCCTCTCTTTAAAAAAATCTTCACGCAGAGACATTGCACGATAGCATTAATTGATAATTATTAATAATGTTATATCATGCAATGGCCATACTCGATAACGAGAGGGAAGCCATCACATATACATACATGTATGCTTGCATATATGTATGTATGAATGTATGTATGTAAGTATGTATGTATTTATGTATCTATCTATCTATCTGGGATGGACACACGCGTGAAACTTGCTGGGTAAGTTCTGCCTAAATTTCTATAGAAATTCCTAACTGTGAACCTTCATTTTTATACCAACTTGTAGAGGGACTGCCATGTCAAATTTTGGTCTGGCCAGTCTCTCAAAATATTCTACGCCTTTAGGCGAAATAGTACATAAAAAGTTTTTTTTTTTGGAAAAGCTAACATTTAAAAAAATGGCTGAAGCTTCTCCACCAACATTCGAAAGAGGAAAGGAGAAGATATGCTTACAGCTTCCCCCTGCCACTGTCATAGTAGCAGGTGTCAAAGACAAAGGTCAGCCAGAGGAAGAATTTTCTCCACCTGCTGACCGATAACTTGACGTTGCCATGGCAACAAACCAAAACAACACAACCAGCGGCACCAACAACAGCAACAACAATAACAATGCTATGAATGAAAACACAACTTCACAAATGAATTCCGCAACCACAGATCAAGCAATTGAGAACTACAAAAACAACAACAACAAAAAACAACAACAACGACAACAATGACAACAACAACAATAGCAACAATGATGACAACAACACCAACAGCAGCAACAATAATGACAACAACACCAACAAAAACAACTCCACAAACAAGGAAAAAATGGTTTCGTTTGCACAAACTGTCCAAAAGACAGAAATATATACACAGATTGACATCTCTAATGCCGGAGAATTGCTAAGAGAGACTGTCCTGAAAACCATAGGTTTTAGGACAATCTCAAATACCACCAGAAAACGAGTTCAATTAACTCAAAACGAAATTGAGCTGGTTCTAAGAAACTCCATACAGAAGGGAAAACTCTTCGGTAGTTTATCAATAATAATGAAAGACCAATTGACGGCACATAAATATTCTGTGTTGCCAATTGTGTCGCTCCTCTACACATTTTTCCCCACATACATGGGAAAAAGGACCCCAAAAATAAAAGTAACAAATATCACACCAAATGTAAACATCTGGTGGATATTAGCTGGTTTCATCAATTTTGATGAAGATACAGTAATTTCGGTAGGAAAGTACTCCAGGGGCATATTCAACGGTACAAGCTTAGAAGTTCTGGTCCAAATGAGACCAGAACGGATAGCTAGAATACCACAACGTGTGCCTCTGGATGGAAATTCCTACATAACCATTTCTGTTGAGGGCCTTCATGTTACCACTGTTTAAGCAGTTTAACTGCATTAAAAAAAGGCACTACTGCCGACACCCAACAACACAATCACCACCACCACCACCACCACCACAACAACAACAACAACACACAAAAACAAACCAAACTGCAAACACAGTCCCACACAACCCCTCTCCACCTAAAACAACTCCAGAAACACCCACACACATAATAGCTCCCTAAAATGTACCCCTCCCCAACAATACGGATGAGGCCTCATCATCGTCACCCAGTGACGATGAGGGAGAGCCTTTCCGACCAGTAAAAAGAAAAAAAAAAGACATAACACAAACAAAAATGCAACAAACACACAAACACCAATAGAAGCGACGCAAACAGCACAAATACCTAAAACAAACACAAAAGCACCCGCAACCACAACAAAACCCCAAAATATACCCCTCCCCAACAACACGGACGAGGACCCCTTATCAACGTCACCCAGTGACGACGAGGGAGAAACCTTTCAACCAGTAAAAAGAAAGAAAAAAAAGCACCACATTAACAAAAATGCAACAACCACACAACCACCAGCACAAACAGAACAAACATCACAAACAAAAAACCCCACCCCTCCTGAAAACAAAACACCTACTACAAAACGTAAAAACACACAAGAACCACAAAAAAAGCAACACAACACAACAAAAATGTTACACCTACATAAATGCTAACAATAAAACTTTAACTGGCACCATATATAAAAACTTTTACACACTCTTCGGAGAATCTTCGTCTACCCTACGAATTTTACGTAGCAATGCCGGACTTGTTCTCCGGTCTCCTGGAAGCGGTATACTGCAACTGGCAGCAGAACGGGAGAATTCCTAGTTCTGTGACCAAGGGCGTAATCACGTTAGTCAGGAAGGACGAGAAGAAGAGGGATGGCATCGGCAACTTCCGGCCCATAACTCTGCTCAACACAGAGTTACAGATTTTGGCCAAGGTGTTGGCAAAGAGGCTGGCGCGTGTCGTCGAAAACCTGGTGGGAGAAGCGCAGACATTCGCAATCCCGACCAGGTCCATACACGACAACCTCCACCTCATGCGATACATCATAGAGAGGGTTAGGTGTAAACCCGGCTTCGATGGGGCCCTGATTAACTTGGATCAGTCTAAGGCTTTCGATAGAGTTGACCATCGTTACCTGGTTGCAGTGCTCGAGGCGGCAGGCTTCGGACCCGTGTTTAGGGGCTGGATTGCTGCAATGCACAACAGCAACATTTGCTCAAGGGTCAAGGCGAACGGCTACCTCTCGGAGCCGTTCCATATCACGCGATCCATCCGACAGGGATGCCCTCTCTCCTTCCTTCTGTACGTACTGACTCTCGAGCCACTACTGCGGAAGTTGGAGCTATTGGAGCGTATCCCTTTGGAATCGGGACTGCGAAAAGCGACGTCGGCCTACGCCGACGACTTGACAGTAATGGTGTTGAGCACCTAGCAAATCGGGGAGATCGGCACCTTACTGAAGGAATACGAAAGTTTAACAGGACGAAGCTGAACCGGGACAAATCCGTCGGTTTGCAACTCGGAACGTGGAGAGGCAAACTGATGCCTTCCGATGGCGTCGTTGGACACTGGACGGATGGACCGGTAAAGCTGCTCGGGGTCTGGTTTGGTCCGGACCTCCAGGTGGAGAAGAACTGGAATGAGGTGAAGGCCAAGGTGTTTGCGCTCACCCAGAAGTGGGCCGAGTGCAAACTATCCTTGAAAGGTCGAGCGGAGGTGGCGAACACTTTTATAGCGTCCGTCATCTACTACCGCTTCACCGTCGTGCCTTGTCCCGCCAAAACGCTCACCAAAATGGAGCGCGCGCTCTTCCAATTCCTTTGGAAGAAACGGGCTCCTTTGGTGAGAAGATCCATCTGCTGCCAACACCCTTAAAACGGAGGGTTGGGGATGCCGTGGCTGACGATGCGCAAACACGCGCTCAGGCTGCGGTACCTCCACGTATTCCTTACCAGACAACCGCTGTGGGCCCCGTTCGTGAGGCGAGCCTTCCCACGACTCGTCTCGCTGACCGAGCTGCAGTCCTGGGTCAACAAAAGACCGACGAAAATGGGCGACTGGCACATCGAATGTGCTCAGGCGTTCACAGTCCTCTGGCAAACGGACCCGGTGATCAGTGGAGACTCCACTTCGACATTCTATAGAGGGTTGGTCCGCAGCAAGTGCGACGACACGCTCGGAGAAACTCTAAGCGTAGAGGAGAACGAACTGGCCAGTCTGTTCGGTAGGACCTTCCGCCCGGGACCAATTGACAACTTCCAAAAGTCCCTGGCCTGGCAGTGCTACCGAGGAGCTCTACCAGTTCGAGACAAGCTCTAAGGGACCCTTCGAAAAAGATCTGTCTGAATTGCGTGCGCGACGAGGAAACCGTTGCGCACACATTTGTACATTGCCCGGGCGTTCCCGACCTGTGGGACTATGTAGAACGACTATTGTCTCGGGTGGGACCAATCCAGTTGACCACCGAGTCCATTGTCATGATCAAACCGCCACCCTCCTTCAAAAACAAGGGAGAGGCGGTTTTCCTATGTGTTATGGCTATGGCGAAAGAGGTTATATGGTGGACGAGGTTAAAAGGACTGAGGTCAGACACCTTTCTCTCCGGCGAGCAACTGATTCGTATTTTCAAATATCATTTTGGAAGAAGAATAAGGATGGAGAGAAAGGTGCTGTACCCCAGCAAATTTGATAAAAGGTGGGTGAATGTGGCAAAGATGGCCCGTGTGGTTGGGCCTTCTCTCTATATAAGCCTGTAGGTTGAGGAAAAAGAGAAAAAGAGAAAAAGAGGAAGGGAGTACTCACTCTTGGTGCTCCTGGAGATGAGGGTTGTACATTTTTTCGCGGTGTGTACAACCCCTGTGTAACACCTCCCCTCTATTGGGGATATCAATTGTTATTTGTTATTTTATTAATAGTTTTATTTTCATATACTTGTATGTAAACTCCCTATTTGTATTTGTCCCCTTCTTTTGTGCCCTTGTGGCTAATAAAGAAATTTATCTATCTATATATGAATATATCGATAATAGTTTTAGGAATATTTTCTAAGTATCATGGGTCGCTGGTACTAATCCTATTTCCAGGATCTGCTAATATTATATATGGCTAATTTCGCCTCACTGAATTGCTACTATTGCTTCTGCAACTTCTACCACGACCACGAGCACGACAACTACTACTACTACTACTACTACTACTACTACTACTACTGCAACTGCTATTGATACTACTATTACTACTACTACTACTACTACTACTACTACTACTACTAATGCTGCTGCTGCTGCTACTGCTACTACTACTACAACTACTACTACTGTAGCTGTTGCTATTGATACTACTACTACTACTACTACTACTACTACTACTACTACTACTACTACTACTACCACCACTACTACTACTACTACTACTACTACTACTACTACTACTACTACTACTACTACTACTACTACTACTACTACTACTACTACTACTAGCACCACACCACTGCATTTTCTGCTACTCTTATCCAAAGTCTGTTTATGGTTCCTAGCTTGGCCAGTGCTTCCATAGCTACAGCATTCAAACATAGCTGCGATCGCCACTGTTTAGTAGACACCTTATATAACGTAGAGTGAAGCACACACACACACACATACACATACACACACACACATACACATACACACACACACATACACATACACATACACACACACACATACACACACACACATACAAATACACACATACACACACAGTATTGATTAATTATTCACTCGCTGTCCGCTGCTAGTTGTGAGCCATCCATCCATCCTTCTATCCATCACCTATCCATCATTTCATCGACTTATTCCTCCTTCTGTCCAGCGATCTATCTATCTATCTATCTATCTATCTATCTATCTATCTATCTATCTATCTATCTATCTATCTGTCTGTCTGTCTGTCTGTCTGTCTGTCTGTCTGTCTGTCTGTCTGTCTGTCTGTCTATCTATCTATCTAGAGGAGAGGATAGGAGTACAAACTCTTCGTACTCCTGGAGATGAGGGTTGCACATTTTTTCGGGGGCATGTGTTACCCATATAAACTCTCTCCCCCTATTGGGGAAAATCGACTAATTTTTTTAATTGCATTTGTGATAACATTTTACACGTTTTTATTGTATGTAAACTTCCCCTTTGTATTTGTCCCCTTCTTTTGTGCCCCTGTGGCTAATAAAGAAACATATCTATCTATCTATCTATCTATCTATCTATCTATCTATCTATCTATATTTTATTAATAGTTTTATTTTCATATACCTGTATGTAAACTCCCCATTTGTATTTGTCCCCTTCTTTTGTGCCCTTGTGGCTAATAAAGAAATTTATCTATCTATCTATCTATCTATCTATCTATCTATCTATCTATCTATCTATCTATCTATCTGGTGGGAGATGCGCAGACATGCGCTATCCCGTCCAGGTCCATCCATGACAACCTCCACCTCATGCGATACATCATATTGAGGGTTGGGAACGAACCCGGCTTTGGTGGGGCTCTGATCAACTTGGATCAATCTAAGGCGTTCGATAGGGTCGACCATGGTTACCTGGATGCGGTGCTAGCGGCGGCAGGCTTCGGACCCGTTTTCAGGGGCTGGATCACTGCTATGCACAGCAGCCGCATCTGCTCTAGGGTCAAGGTGAACGGCTACCTCTCGGAGCCGTTCAAAATCGCGCGGTCCATCCGACAAGGGTGCCCTCTCTCCTCCCTTCTGTATGTGTTGACTCTCGAGCCACTACTGCGGAAGTTGGAGTTGTTGCAGGGCATCCCTTTGGAACCGGGATTGCGGAAAGCGGTGTCGGCCTACGCCGATGACGTGACAGTAATGGTGTCGACGGCCTCCGAAATCGAGGCGGTCGGCACCTTACTGGAGGAGTACGAAAAGTTCACAGGGGCTAAGCTGAACCGGGACAAGTCGATCGGTTTGCAACTCGGCACGTGGAGGGGCAGACCGATGCCCTCCGATGGCGTCGTCGGACGCTGGACGGAGGGCCCGGTGAAGTTGCTCGGGGTCTGGTTCGGACCGGACCTCCAGGTGGAGAAAAACTGGGCGGAGGTTACGAACAGGGTGTTTGCACTGACCCAGAAGTGGGCCAGTTGCAAACTATCCCTGAAAGGTCGGGCGGAGGTGGCGAACACCTACATAGCGTCCGTCATCTACTACCGCCTGACCGTAGTGCCCTGCCCAAGGGAAACCCTCACCAAGATGGAGCGCGCGCTCTTCCAATTCCTTTGGAAGAGGCGGGCTCCTATGGTGAGGAGATCCATCTGCTGTCAACACCCTTCGAAAGGAGGGCTGGGGATGCCGTGGCTAATGATGCGTAAACACGCATTAAGGCTACGGCACCTCTACGTATTCCTCACCGGACAACCGGTGTGGGCCTCGTTTGTGAGACGAACCTTTCCCAGACTCGTCTCACTCACCGAGCTGCAATCCTGGGTCAAGCAAAGACCGAGAAAACTGGGCGCCTGGCACACTGAGTGTGCCCAGGCGCTCACCGCCCTCTGGCAGGCGGATCCGGTTATCAGTGGAGACTCCACCGCAACATTCTATAGAGGGCTGGTACGCAACAGGTGCGACGACGCCCTCGGAGAAGCCCTAGACATGGAGGAGGACGAACTGGCCAGCCTGTTCGGTAGGACATTCAGCCCGGGACCTATGGATAACTTCCAGAAGTCCCTGGCTTGGCAGTGCTACCGAGGGGCTTTACCCGTTCGAGAAAGGCTCTACAGACACGGGCGCCCGGGTAGGGACCCCGCCAAAAAGATCTGTCCCAGATGCGTGTGCGACGAGGAAACCGTTGCACACGCATTGGTACACTGCTCGGGCGTAGCCGATCTGTGGGGCTATGTCGAACAACTGCTGTCAAGGGTGGGACCGATCCGGTTGACCACCGAGTCTATTGTAATGATCAAGCCGCCTCCCCCCTTCAAAGATGAAGCAGAGGCGGTGTTTCTGTGCGTAATAGCCATGGCGAAAGAGATTGTATGGTGGACGCGTCTGAAAGGACTGAGGTCAGGCACCTTTCTCTCTGGCCAACAACTGGTCCGTTTCTTCCGATATCATTTCGGAAGAAGGATCAGGATGGAGAGAGAGGTGCTGCACCCCAGCCGTTTCTATGAAAGATGGGTGAAAGTGGCGAGAAGGGTCCGTGTGAATGGGCCTTCACTCTACATCAGACTATAGGTGAGGAAGATGAAAGACCAAGGGAGCACCCCTTCTCTGTGCTCCTGAGGAGAAGGGTTGCACACTTTTTTCGGGGGTGTGTGCGACCCCCCCAAGGCGCCTCCTCTCTATTGAGGATTCTGTTAAAAATTTTATTTATTGTTATATCTTATTTTATTTTTATATTTTGTTATTGCCTCCTCCTTATTGAGGACGCCTTTTTGTGTAAACTCCCCCCTTTGTACTTGTCCCACTTTTGATGCCCTAGTGGCAAATAAAAGAAACATATCTATCTATCTATCTATCTATCTATCTATCTATCTATCTATCTATCTATCTATCTATCTATCTATCTATCTATTCTTCATTTACTGTAGAAATGACTTCTACAGTTCTAGAAAAGTCTCATTCGTAAGAAATCCTCATACATATATATGTATGTATGTATATATGTATATATGTTTATATGTATATATGCATGCATGTATGTATGTATGTATGTATGTATGTATGTATGTATGTATGTATGTATGTATGTGTGTGTGTGTGTATATATATATACATATACATACACACACACATATATATATATATACTCACACCTGTATATAGATGACTGACTATATATCTCTGTCTACCGGTTTCAGTGTCCATCAATGGATTCCTTTTTATTACCACTATCGCTCATTCTGCCCATATTCAGCTATCATCTTTATGTACATGTATATCTACATCTTTACCTATCACATCTCATGAACCCCTTAGTTATTGTTATTTTTATTGTGAGTAATTCATCTGTGGTCGATATAATAAAGATCAGTCAAGTACTGGATCTATATAAGCGAATTATCTCCCCTTAATCCATAAATTGTTGGCCTTGTGCCTAAATTAGTAACCATTATTACTATTATCTGAGTTCAAATCCCGCCGAGGTTGACTTTGCCTTTCATCCTTTCGGGGTCGATAAAATAAAGTACCAGTAATGCACTGGGTAATTTCTGGCCTTGTGCCTAAAGTAGAAACAATTATTACTATTACTTATCGTATTATTTTATTTTCTGTATGTATGTATGTATGTATGTATGTATGTATGTATGTATGTATGTATGTATGTATGTATGTATGTATGTATGTATGTGTGTATAATTGTATGTCTCATGGTCGGGTCGTTTGCGACTAAACTGGCAACCCCACCAAGGTTTCTTGGTGAGGAGGGTGACTTTGGACATCCTGCAGGACTAAAAACAAAACCTGTGAAAGGGCAAAGGAGCTCTTAAAAGTCAATGGCCATCCAAAATCACCGTGAGAGATGACCTCTTAGCCTTTGTCAAGGCAGAATTCTAGGAGAAGGAAAACTCTGATATAACACCTGCAACCCTGATGGTATCCAATGATGTTGACTTGTTCTTCTTGTTGGTAAATATCATCTTGGTTAAGAGAGTGGGACTGGCTTTGTGCAGTGCTTTTGCTCACTATAAAAGCTTCACGGCACAGGCATTGCTTTATATCTGGAGATCTCTCTGCACTTGTCGTCACATGGTACCATGGGCCCAGCACTATGTGTCAATAATTGTCACAAGTGTATTGTTTGTACCAGAGTTTTCAAGTCGCTGGCTGCACTAAAAAGTCACACTTGTTCAGCGCATCGGTAGGGGTTCTCCTACATGGATATAAAGTAGTGGCCGTACTCGAAAACGAGTTGGCAGCCACCATGTGTATATGTATGTGCGCATATTTGTATGTATATATTTGTGTATATGTGTATGTATATATGTGTTTGTATGTTCTTCTGGTTTTATAATTTCACAAATTTTTACTAATAGAGAGAGAATCGGTTTCTAACATAGACACAATACTCTCTCATTGGAATTTACACATCAACTAGGTAGATTATGTATGCATGTCTGCATGCATGCATGTGTAGATATGGATGTTATTGTATCTGTGGATGTTTATGTTTTGAGTTGTATGTGTGCATGTTTTGTGTGCATCTTTTGAGTTGTATATGCTTTGTATCTGTACATGTGTATATGCAGTTATTAGATGCAACATTTTTTGGAATGTTTTACATATTTTTACTGTTCCATTAATGGATTTTACTTGTAATTTCCTAACTAGTTGTGTTCTTTCTGTTCCTGTGAAGCCTAGCTTCTCAAGATTGTA
>OZ024741.1:181630372-181632872 GCA_964016885.1 Eledone cirrhosa
TATATATATATATATATATATATATATATATATATATATACAGACACACAGATATATATATATGTATGCATGTATTTGTACACACACACATATATATGAAAACCATTGCCAACTTGTATAAGTAAGTTTTTCCCGGATTCTATATTGTTCTAGTGCTGTATTAGTAAGTATACAGTCGAAGTCTAGGTGTCGTGGTTGATCAACTAACTACTTTGACTAGCTTATAAATATTTACCATTCCTCTTTTAGCCCGCATGGTTATGAATGTTTGTCTTCTTTGTAAACACTCCACGTAGAAACAAAAACAATACAACAGATACTTCCTCCTATATTCATTCATATATTGAAATCTTAGTACGTGTATTGTATGTTTGTATGTGTATGATAACATAATGATTTCTACTATAGACACAAGGTCAGCAATTTGGGGAAGGGAAGGGAAAGTCGATTTAATCAACCCCCGGTACGTGACTGGTACTTTATTTTATCGACCCCGTAAGGATGAAAGGCAAAGTTAACCTCGGCGGGATTTGAATTCAGATCATGAAGGGCTATAGCTCTATGCTGCAAAGCATGGCGTCTGACGCTCTACCGATACTGCCAATCCACTGCCCAAATAATCACTATAATAATTGTTTCTACTTTTGGCACAAGGCCAGCAATTAACCCAGTGTATTACTGGTACTTTATTTTATCGACCCCATAAGGATGAAAGGCAAAGTTAACACTCGGCGGGATTTGAACTCAGAATGGCAAGGGCCGTAACTCTATGCGTCAAAGCATGGCGTCCGACCCTCTACTGATACTGCCCATCCACCTGTAATAATGATTTCTACTATAGGCACAAGGCCAGTAATTTGGGGAGAGGGGAAAGTCGATTAAATCGACCCCAGTGCATTATTGGTGTTTTTTTTTATCGACCCCGTAAGGATGAAAGGCAAAGTTAACCTCGGTGGGATTTGAACTCAGAACGTAAAGGGCCATAACTCTATGCTGCAAAGCAGGTTGTCTGACACTCTATCAATACTGCCAATCCACCGCCCTCTTAATTACTATAATAATAAATATAAAATAATAAGGGTTTCTAACTTAGGTGCAGTAGTAGAAATATAAGGGGAGAAGGAAGTCGAAGTCGATAATACCAACCTTAGTACTTTATACAGAACCCAGACTGGTACTTTCATCGATCCCGTAAGGATGAAAGAATAAGTAAAGATCAGGAATATATGCCGTAAAACATTTAATACGATGCTCCGAACATTCTGTGAATCCACCGAACTTAAAAGTAATAAAATAATTGTTTCTACTTTAGGCACAAGGCCAGAAATTACCCAGTACATTACTGGTACTTTATTTTATCGACACCGTAAGGATGAAAGGCAAAGTGAACCTCGGCGGGATTTGAACTCAGATCGTAAAGGGAGGTAACTATGCTGGAAAGCATGGCGTCCGACCCTCTACCGATACTGCCAAATGATTTCTACTATAGGCACAAGGGCAGCAATTTTGGGGGAGGGGAAAGTCGATTAAATCGAACCCATTGTATCGACCCCGTGAGGGTGAAAGACAAAGCTAACCGCGGCGGGATTTGAATTCAGAACGTAAAGGGTGGTAACTCTATGCTGCAAAGCATGGTGTCTAATGCTCTACCGATACTGCCAATTTAGATGATGATTTCTAAATTAGCTACAAGATCTGCAACTTGTGGGGAGGCGAATATCGATTATATTGACCTCATATTTGACTAATACTTTATTTTATTGATAAAAGGTAAAGCTGACTTCGGTGAGATTGGAATTCAGAATCTCAAGAGCAGGAACAAACACCGCAAAGAATTTCATCTAATGCTCTAAAGATTCTGCTGATCCATCCCACATAACAGTGGTAAAATAATAGATTTTAATAAAAAGATAATAATTTCTTCTGAATTTGCTTTCCTTGCCGTATTGCAGGCATGTCAAACTGAGGGTCCTCTGAGGGACGCATGGGTCACATATGTATTTTCTGAGGGGCACACACAACAACTAATTGCACACATTACAACTATTTTTTAAATTTTATATTACGAAGATAAAACATGCTTGCGCCGTAAAAAGCTTTGTGCGGACCGTAGGTGTGCTTGTAAAGGGTCACTTGCAGTCCGCTGGCCGCATGTTCGACATGCCTGTCGTATTGCCTATGAAGCCGTTCCAGTAGTAGATCACTGTCATTTTTTTTTCTATGAAAAAATGTTGCTAGCCCATTTGGTTTAACGGAGAAAGAGCTGCTGCGAGTGGGTCCACACAGTGCCATTTACAGAGCAACGTAGCAGACTCCAAGACGTGAAAAGAAGAAATGGAAAGAAGACATTTTTGAACACCGAAAGTGATTTAGGAAGATGTTAATCTTGAGCTCTATATATTTAAACGCACACACACATCTACATACAAGAACATAACGTGTTTTCTCATATATGCACTTATATATTTACATACAAACCAACGTGCACGAACACAATTGT
>OZ024741.1:181637872-181650372 GCA_964016885.1 Eledone cirrhosa
GAGGTCAATATGAGTGGTAATATGAGTGGTAATGATAATTCATGAGGTCAATATGAGTGGTAATATGAGTGGTAATGATAATTCATGAGGTCAATATGAGTGGTAATATGAGTGATAATGATAATTCATGAGGTCGTAGTAATAGTGTTGGTCTGTACTGGTAACCAGTAGGAATATAATGATAATAGTTGCGGTGATTACCGAGTGGTGATATATAAATAATTGTTTCTACTCTTTTGGCACAAGGCCAGCAAATACCCAGTGTATAATGGGTACTTTATTTTGTCGACCCCATAAGGATGAAAGGCAAAGTTAACCTCGGCGGGATTTGAACTCAGAATGGCAAGGGCCGCTACTCTATGCGTCAAAGCATGGCGCCCGACCCTCTACCGATACTGCCAATCCACCGCCCTTTAATATATAAATAATTGTTTCTACTTTAGGCACAAGGCCAGCAATTACCCAGTGCATTACTGGTACTTTTATTTTATCGACCCCGTAAGGATGAAAGGCAAAGTCAACCTCGGCGGGATTTGAACTCAGATCGTAAAGGGACGTAACTATGCTGGAAAGCATGGCGTCCGTCCCTCTACTGATACTGCCAATCCACCGCATAAATAATGCAAACACATATATACATAAAGAAACTCCGTGCAAATCAAATGCAATAGACTATGTAACAATACACTTATCTTTGAGGTAAACAACAGTGACATTTGTGAAGTATTCAACCTAAATGAACAGTTTGGAGATAATAATTTTGTGGTGTCGATATATATATATATATATATATATATATATATATATATATATCGACACCACAGAATTATTATCTCCAAACTATTCATTTATATATATATATATAGTTTGGAGATAATAAATAAATATATATATATATATATATATGTGTGTGTGTGTGTGTGTGTGTGTGGATGTGCATGTTAGCAGTGCGATGGGTTGAAGTGCATATACATAACCATGTGTGTATGTATGTTTATATGATGTTTTGATATCAATACACATATGACATGTTATCCTATAAATAACCTTTTAGTTGATAATAATGACAGTTTAACGTCATTTCTGATTGAAGGTTAAAGTTTTTTTCTGAATGTTATATCTGTCATGAAGATAAAAAAAAACAAACCACGGACAAGCACACACACATATACATACACATACTCATATACAGTGGGCCTGCGTCTCACTCGGTCAATTGCTTCCTCAACTGCACTTTTGGCAGTCTCGGTAGAGGGTCGGACGCCATGCTTTGCAGTATAGAGTTACGGCTCTTTATGATCTGAGTTCAAATCCCGCCGAGGTTAACTTTGCCTTTCATCCTTACGGGGTCGATAAAATAAAGTACCAGTCACGCACTGGGTCGATTTACTCGACGTTCCCTTTCCCCCAAAATTTCTGGCCTTGTGCTATTATCGTATTATTAATTATTAAACTATTATCGTATTCTTAATAAAACTGCTGAACACCTTTATATAAAAGCATCTGTGAACGTCAATGTTTTGGACAAGGCATTGACTCAGCTTCTCTGGAGATTGAGAAAATCGAGGAGGAGAAAGATAGCGGTAGGAGTGAAAGTTTTCTCCCTTACAGTCATGTAATTTAATGTTGAACAAGAGGTTAAGTGTTTTATAGCTTTTGTGAATTTCATTAAATAAACATCCCCCTTACCATGTCATATATGCTAGAAAACACACTATTAAAAACATGTACAATTCTGGCCCACTGTAAATATATATATATATATTTCGTTTCTGAATTTGCAAAAAGACGTTTCTAAAAGACGCAATGTTTAGACAAATTACAGAGGCAATAAACATAAATGAACTCCAACCAAAATTAAATTGAAAACATGAATGGAACAGCAACATCACAACTTACAATTAAGGACACAATGAAAACACACACGCACATAGAACAAACAACCAACCAGTAACATGTAATTAAACAAATAAATAAACAAATATAAACACACACAGACACCCGGATGTAACACATGCGCAAACTAAGCACACAACACACACACAAAAACAAGATGGCGTAGGACAGAACAAAGGAGAGGCACAAAAACAAAGAAAAGAATCCCCAGTCACTGAAGATGTCACAGAATGTGTGACGAAAGAACTTTGACAATATATAAACAATCATCTGGTTGTGGAACCAACCAACCAACGAACCGAAAATTTATAAATTCCTAAATTTATAAATTTATTATAATAAATTGAAGTGAAACTAACTGGTGCGTGTGTTTCTTATTGGCAACATGACCCTCCCAAAGTATAACAATATATATATATATATATATATATATATATATATATATATATATATATATATATATTGTTATACGTTGGGAGGGTCCTGCTGCCAATAAAAACACACGTACCTGTTGGTTTTCCCTTCAATTTATATTAAAGTTTCCGGTTGGTTGGTTGGTTCGATAACCGGAAGGTTGTTTATATATTATATATATAAATGATGTTTGTTCCAAAGTAAGGGTCTTGATGTTCTATATAATGTATATTAGAGGTACATGAAATTACAAATTACAGCCTTCAACATACAACGCTTGGAAATTCACACTGTGGTTTCAAAGACTTTTTTCATTGAACGTAGCAGTACCAGAAGTCATTTTCTGTTAGAGTCCTTAACTCGTCAGTAACAATTTTTGTATGCTTTCCACAGTTCCAAAGTGATGATTGTTCAATTACGATTTCAGCTTAGGGAAGAGGTAGAAATACCACGGAGCAAGATGTGCGCTGTAAGGAGGAAGTGGAAGAGTGGGAATGTTTCAGAAATTCTTTAATTGAAAGAAGTGTGTGAGCAGGTTCGTTATGGTGGTATATACCCTATCCCCTGCAATGTACTTTCGGTCTCGCGCTGGACCCATTTTCTAAGTCGTTCGAAGACATCTTTATAGAAGGTGCTATTAACTGTCTGACCTGGAAATTTAAGTTCTACGGCTCAAAAAACGATAATCACGTCGGTAAAGTGATAATCATTGTTTTCACCCTGGTTCCACTCATGAGTGCTTTCTTCAGATAAGGGAAATGTTTCGTGTGTCACTCCTCACTTTGCTGTTTTGTCTCTGAATCGTATTCGGACACCTATGATTCAGCTACTGTTATTATTTTATCCAAGAAATTTGGTTCAATTTCGAGTCTCTCTAGCAAATCCTGACAATTGTTCCAAACCCGTTTCTTCTGCAATCATTCCAACACTTAATCAGCCATCTTTCACCGTCACTGATCGCATCACTTCCACGTTTTGTTCATTTGTTGACAAGCTTGACAAGTGTGTGTGTGTGTGTTTGTGTTTATGTGTGTGTCTGTATGTGTGTGTGTGTGTAAACAGTCACGTGTGTGTAGAAGACAGTGATTGAAGTATGAAAATTGAATTGAATTAGTAGCTTGTGCCGTATGTTTGATGACAGAAAATAGTCTAATAACAGGGCACATGGACCCCCAGAACGGAAGAATGGGACATCTACACTCGTGAGAATGTTAGATCATTTTCTAATGTGAAATCTTTGGTATCGACTATTACATGGACACTACGTATGAAGCGGCTTGAAATTCAAGTTAGAATCCAAAGATCCGTATCTGTAGCAGAAGCCCAACTGATCTCTGAACGAATAAAAACCAAACACAACGGATTACAGTAATATTACCAATTCTATTCATCAAAACACACGTCCTAGTAAATAACAAAACCCATAAACAAGGCCGCGTAGCTTTTATAAATATTTACACTTGATCTTTTACTGGTATCCATCAAACATAACAGACTGGCTTAGTGCAATCAATGTATATCTCATAATAACTGTATATTACCAACATGCCACTACCTACTGTAATACTGGCACATGGCCAATACCAGCTCGACGTCTTTTGCATCCCAACTCTCCAATCAGATTATTTTCATGCTTGAAAGGTGTTTGCAATAATATAAATTTGCGTTAAGTTCATAACGATTTCGTAAATGATATTTCTACGTACAGCATGATAGCTTAACCCAGAAATGTTGGACTGTTATTCGTGAAATACTAGGATCGACTTTTATAGGAGGTCTATGGAAAATTCTAGAATTTTTGGCCAAAAATGGGGAGTCGATTTTTACATGACATCAACTATTGCTCGAGTATTTCTTCTAGAGAAATAGAGAGAAAAAGAGCCAAAGAGAATAAAAAATTTCTGTAGTATATCTAAGATAAACAATCCCAACAAATCGAATACGTCACTGCTATCGAATGATCCCATAGATACAACGAATAGACATAGATAGTGGATTTTTAAACTCAGGCGGTTTCATTATTAGATAGGAGGGTTTCTCTACTGTGGAATATGATTAGGTGATCTAAATCGTGCATTAAAGTGTATTTACTAACGAATTCTAAGGCCGTATCTAGTAGGGTATTAAAACTCGAAGGATAAAAGTCAATAATATCGAACAAGGTAAATCTAGATTTTTTGGTGTCATTGAGCCAGTTGATTATGACTTGGTTATTTTTCCATTGATTTCCCATTGATTGTTGCCTAATTACCTTATTTATATTCTTAAGTATATTTTTGTGTATTAGTCCTATTTCTGTATTGGCAGGGATTATGTGTCTAGAGGTGGGGTTATTTGTAAAATCTGTCTTGTGATCTTTAAGTGTAATGTAGGCATTTCTTTAAGATTTGGGCTCTTTAGATCTCTACTTAGTTTCTTTCGGAAAGAGTTAATGTGTTTGCCAAATAAGACGTTAGTTATTAGGCCAAGAAGGTCAGCCTGGAAGAGTGTGAGGTCGTTTACCTTAGGTGGGTAGATCGTGGATTTTAAGGGGAAGATATCTGATGTTCCTGTAATTTTCCCATCATAATCCAATGCTCACCATCTCGGGTGTTTGAGGACAGCTATTTTTGGAGGAGGAGTTTCAATAAATTTAGTTAGATGGTGTACGAATATCTTTCAGACAGTAATCGATCTCACAGACCTTCATATTGGTGGCAATTATTTAACTAGTGTCAATTGTTTAACTAAGGGCAGCGGATTGGTAGTATCAATAGACGGTCAGACAACAATGCTTTACGGCATAGAGTCACGGGCCTTCACGTTCTCAGTTCAAATACCGTCGAGGTTAGCTTTGCCTTTCATCCTCACGGGATCGATAAAATAAAGCACCAGTAATACACTGGGGTCGATTTAATCGACTTTCCCAATCCCTTCAAATTGCTGGCCTTGTGCCTCAAGTAGAAACAATTATTTAACTAGTGTAGTAAATTTAGATAGTAGAGCACCCAACAGTGAGTAGCCAATCTTGCGCGTATGTGAGCGTGCAGAATCTGCGGTTCACTAGGTAATCTGGAGCCAGAATTCTAGTTGTAGTTGGTGAAAATCCAAAGTTTTAGAGCAACTAAAGTCTGTAGATAAGTTATGATATACATATTCAATTTACTACAAAAATACAAACGACTCATAATTAAAATTTAAAAATAATAGCAACAGGAAGGCTTAATAATTTAGAATAAAACGATTACTTTTATCTGGTATATAATGGGTAAATAAGAAGGGGAGATAACTTGATATATGAGTATCAAGAAAGGAAGGTAACAATTAAAAGTTAGTAGATGTATGTTTATATAAGCGTATGTTGGGGTCCGCTACATTTGTACAGAAATGTCGTGTGGTATGTAAGCCCGACGGAATTATTTTCCCTAACACCAATAGCTACTTTTCATTACGTATCGTAAATATCGCAAACATACGCCCAAAATAGCAACGGGGGGGGGGGGGGGGAGGGAGGAGGGGATGAAGCACTATACTCAACAACATTTACAACTAACCGTAGCAGCAGATTCCTGGAGCTGGGCAAAATAATACCAATCCTAAAGTTGAAAAAGCTCCAAGTGAAATAATATTATACAGACCCATGACATTTCTATGCATTCTATGAATAATCTAGAACGGTGAATCTTTCAAATTGTTAACCAACACATCCCCTATCATAAGATTATGTTCACGAATTTAGACCACTACAATTATACATGACAGATTCAACAATTAGATAACCTTCGTCATGTCTCATTCTAATTCCTAGAGACGGTAGAGAAGACTTTAATTCTATCCGCTATCCCTTCTTACAAAAATACTCAATACCACCTTAAGGGAAACCATAAAATAGTAACTAGCAAATTACTTTTCAGGTGTGCAAGCCAATAATGTACTGTAACAACGCTTTAAGAACCTGCAACTTCCTGTACCACAATAGTTCATCCTCTCACTTACACCGTTTTGGAATTAAACCTACATTCCCTTCAAATATATTCACAAAATATTCAGATAGCCGCGTACGAGGAAGACACCACAACACGCATACTCCCATAATTTTCTCAACAGTCGCTCAAGTGTACTTCAACGTTATCTAAATCACCTAGAAATCTGGTAACAACAAACATAAAGTAGAACCTATCAAATCCACCGCTGCCGTTCTTACTAGCTCTGTTGCTAGTAAGAAAGAACGCCAACATACAACCAAATCCCACCCCCAACAACATAGAAAGAGCTACAACTCCTCCACAACATTCACAGCACACATAGAATACACAGAAAAAAAGAACGACATGCGGATACATTACTGGTACTTTATTTTATCGACCCCGTAAGGATGAAAGGCAAAGTTAATCTCGGCGGGATTTGAACTCAGATCATAAAGGGACGTAACTCTATGCTTCAAAGCATGGTGTTCGACTCTCTGCCGATACTGCCAATCCACATCATAAGCTGCGCTCTTTCTGCCTGAGCCCCCGATCTGTCAACAACAAGCCATAATAAACTACAAAGAACATAAAACATCACGCTACATATCATCATAGGTTTCACACAGTCTACACGAACAGACCATCTACACAGCGAAACAAAATTACTAGAAACAGTTTGATGTTTCAGCAAGCTTCAACCCTTTCCCCAGCAGTCGTTATCACTATAAATAAGCCTCGAAATACATAAGCATCCCAGAGAAGCACCCCAGAGTTCTATTACATTTTAAAATCGTAATTTATTCCACAACACAGGAATTCACAAACGGCTAAGTGCACGCATAAATCACTCTAACATAAGAGATCATGGATGCGAAATGGGTATTCGCACTCTGTGTCCAAATCTTCAGTATCAGCTTCCACTCAGTTCATTTGTGATTGAGACTAGCCACTCTTCTCGTAATTCCGTCCCAGTTCTTATTCAAAAAGAACTCCGGACAAAATCAGACACCATTTCCATAACCGGACCCTCAGCCCAGTAACAGCCATATTCTTGAATAGACTTTCATCTCAAAGTGTTGAGCTACAGGCTCATTAATTTCCTCTAGGTAACGCGTCTGCCTGTTATCACATTGCATTATTTCATAAAAGGGCGGAAGATTGGCAGTATCGGTAGAGGGTCAGACGCCATGCTTTGATACATGGAGTTACGGCCCTTCCCATTCTGAGTTCAAATCACGCCGAGGTTAACTTTGCCTTTCATCCTTATGGGGTCGATAAAATAAAGTACCAGTAATACACTGGGTAATTGCTGGCCTTGTGCCAAAAGTAGAAACAATTATTTCATAAAATAAAGGGCGGTGAATTGGCAGTATCGGTGGAGGGTCGGACGCCATGCTTTCCAGCATAGTTACGTCCCTTTACGATCTGAGTTCAAATCCTGCCGAGGTTAACTTTGCCTTTCATCCTTACGGGGTCGATAAAATAAAGTACCAGTAATGCACTGGGTAATTGCTGGCCTTGTGCCTAAAGTAGAAACAATTATTTCATAAAATAAAAGGGTGGTGAATTGGCAGAATCGGTAGAGCGTCGGACACCATGCTTTGAAGCACAGAGTTATGGCCCTTTACGTTCAAATTCCACCGAGGTTAACTTTACCTTTCATCCGTGAGGGTAGATAAAATAATGTACCAGTAGTGCACTGGAGTAATTGCTGCCTCTGTGCCAAAAAGTAGAAACAACTATTTCATAAAATAGATAAAGAAAGAAATCCTTATTTCAATATACCACCGACCACTCAAGTTCCGAGACATCGGACATTATAACGATGACGTCGTCCACATTTGCAGACAAGTCTTCTCCGCACCCTAGTTCAAATATATTCCAACATATCTAACTTTTAATGACAGTGGCTCAACAGCTAAAGCGTACGTGATCAATGAGGGAAGGTATTCTAAACGGGCCAAGAGTGTAAATGTTTTGCCTGGATTATTGCAGAAGAGTTAACGTTAACTAACAAAACTTAAGAACTATATATTACTGCTGTTGCTGTAGGTAATGCTGCTGTTGTTGTTGTTGCTGTTTTTGTTGCTGTTGACGCTGTGTAGATCCAGGTCAAGACCGAGAGGTTAGTGTTATGATCAAAGGTTGACATATAATTCTTTTTATTCAAGAGACTGCATCTAGCACCAAATCCTTCAACATGTCTTTCATCTTTTAATGCAGTAGGATATTATCTGAAAGAATTAGGAGCTATTTCTAGCATGTAGACTAACCACGTGACCACATGAAAACACTCTAAATGCTTTGCAATCGATTTTGGAACAGAGCAGTTTATTAGGCCTAACAACTCTTTCCCTGAAATGAAACCGTTTCAATTTAATACTCTGTTACTGGCGTATTGGATACAGGAAATTTTCAAATTAGTTGAGACCATGATAAGTGTTTAGGAAACAACAATATATTAACTGCTATACAGGTATATTCTCTTCCAATTTCATATTTTCAAAATCCTAATTCAATTAGTATTTGGCCTGTTGTGCATGTTTTGATGAATACAAATAGTTGACCAATTTGGGTTAACTTAAAAATAAATGGCCAAACGCATTCACCGTCTTATCTTACTGGGTTATCTGAAATTGCAAGCAACAACTCGTCCGCCGTTTGAAAGTCACATGAGTGAAGCGATTTAATGAGGTCATTAGAAAGTAGAAATACTGAGTTAAACTAATCAACTAATCACAAGTAATCAACTCTACAGGGAGGAACTAATAAACAGAAATGTGATGACTATCTAATGTTACTGTTCTTATTGTTGATTAGCCATGCGTCTGATCACGTAGTCCTATGATTAAAGATAATTCCGATTTAGATATCCTGTCGTTTCGTATAAACAATGTGATTGTCCTTTATTTTTCAAAGACGGTGGGGTGTGATATATGCTATATTTTGTTTATGCATCTAGGAGTTCGAGCTACCACGCAGAAGCTGGTCGTATGCTGTATAACAACAATGTCCGTCGCAAATCAATAGTATGTGTGAAAACAATGGGAAGTGAGCGGGAGAACGAGATTTCTGAAAAATTAAACATTTTCTAAAACCTCATGTTAAACATTTAAACAAAAAAGACATAACATTTCAGCAGTCATTAGCACATTACGTGACAGAATGAGAGCTTGCAGAATTGGAAACATTAGATTATAATAAAAAGAAGCAGCACATGCTTCATTACATATGAAATATCCAAAAATGGCAATGGTGGAGAGTCTCCCATGAGCATCATCAATTTACTTAAGTAGGTGAGAGGTAATGCTATACACTATTTCATCAGGGGTGTTATAATAGCAAAAATATAAATCAATCGATGCTATCATGTACCACACAATATATCTATAACTTTCAGCCAACTCTGTATGGGATAGACAGATATAAACACCTCGAATTTATCCACAATATCTCTGTGAGATCAGCCAGACTAATTTCAGTGTTTTATTGGAATTTAAACAGTGACTTTAAAAGAACTTGAAAAAGCCATAAGTACTACTTATTAAACCTCAGATTAAGTAAGCAGGGTGCATCCGACCCGCTTCCTCTTGAAGAACTAAGTGATTTTGCCACAACTGTTGTATAACTTCCTCTGTGCCTCTACTTATAAACAGACCGCTTGCCTCACCGAATTCGAAAACTCAATCGGACTTAGTACGGAAGAGATTTGAAACGTCCAGTTCAAAGATACCAGATGACAACAACCCACCTTTCGTGTTAGAAACAGTTGCCTTGGTTTTCGGCCGGCCGTTACTTAAGCATTTGTAGTATTTCTACCGAAGCTGGCTGCTTCTAATTCTCTTACCAACGAGGTTCTCCATAACAGAGCAGTACCTACCATGAATACGAAAGTGTTCATGCTACCTCGACTCGGTCTTCATCCAGCTCAATACAAACGAGATACTGTCAAGTGCAACTAAGTTTCAAACACTCCTGTAAATCTGCTTGACCATCACCGACCAACATGTTTCTGTTGCAAACAAAACCCCTCAACGATGTTTGACTGAATCCCATACCATCGCGATAAACTGGGTCCTAGGTGAACTGCAACTGTATTCAAATTGGTGTTTCACTCAGGCTTGGTCTAGGAAACTATTAGCAATACAAATGCTGCTGCAAGTAAACGTTTTCAGAATCTATCCATTGCTGGGTGCTTCATGTGATACGCTGCTCTCAAATATATATGTATATGTCAATTATAATGGGACACATGCATTTCAAATTTTAAATTTTCGGCATGATTCTTAAGTCAACCAGTTGTTTATATATATATATATATATATATATATATATATATATATATATATATATATATATATGTGTGTGTGTGTGTGTGTGTGTGTGTGTGTGTGTGTGTGTGTGTGTGTGTGAGTATGTGTGTGTGAATATAATACATTTTGAAAAAGATATGTAACATTTATTACTTATATATATGCATCATATTTCCGTTGAATGGACACAAAATGGGAATAGAATCAAATTACAGAAAGCTTTTGCTTCAAATACTCTCGCAAATCAATGAAATAAGCATTGAATGTCTAACTTTGTTAAGCAATAAAGTGGTTTATTATCTTTTTAGATATCTAGTTTCTCGTTATTCATTATTTATTAATATATATTTATAGTTATGACAGTTATCTTCGAAATATAGAACAAATATATTTTATTTAAAAAGAATTTGAGATGAAATACTAATTAGTTCTTGTCATTTGGAATATATTCTCTTTAAATAAAACAGACATACATCTCTTCCAATTATCAATTGAAAACGCATAGCTTAGTGGGTAAGATTGTATCCTTGAACAAGACACTTTATTTCAGATTGTTCAAGGCCACTCAGTTGATGTGAAGGAGTTGCGACGATACTAGTGCCAAGCTCTATTACCCTTTCCATTTCCCTTGAACAGCATCAGTGATAGAGAAGGAGACTGGCATGCTTCGACGGCTGCTAATATTCCACACAAAAGCCTCTCAGATAAATGCATTAGAGAGACAAACTCATGGTCAGTAGGTCATGGGTGTAAAATTCATGAATAGCGATAACCGAAGGAGCTCTTTTACTTTACTTATCTGCGTTTTCTTGTTGAATTTTAAAACCCGACCTTCTAATATAGAAACTATTCCAAATTTGAGCGTCATTTTTATTGTATATGTAGGCCTATATTATTCAATGTGTTCTTTTGTTTATGACACTAGACTCAGTTTATGGTATCGGAATTTTGTGCTATTTCTAGGTGGTGAAATGCCCGCGAGAGGTTCCCATGTTGGTTTCAGTAAAAAGAATCACGCGCGAGTTTGGAAATTAGAAAATAGTTCAAAATACAGTTTAATGTAAATATCTTAAAATCAGGAAATACATAAACTTGATAAGATCATGTATTAATCAAATAACTACTACAAAAAGAAACCGCTACTAAAAAGCAAGTGAATTAATGTTGATACCAATATATTGATATTTCTCAGTTTCAGAGGATCTCGCTTTCAGGTGAAAGCAGAAATTGTCTACTTAAAATGTTAATCTCTCTCCACACACACACACACACACACACACACACACACACACACACACACACACACACACATATATATATACGAATACATAAGCTTGATATGAAGACATTTTTCACCATCATGATCTGTCTATATAACAACCCTTTTATTTTATCTCGTTATTTCTGACGTTTGTTTGATTTTAACACTTCGATGTCATCTACACGTAAAATTGTTGATGTATTATCTTCTCTTTCATCTGTCACATTCAATAACGCATGACAACTCACTAATGTGTTCTCCTCAATACTTCTTTATCAGAATTGTATCCAACATGTGAGATTTTTACTTCCATATATCATACTTCTAACAGTATAAGGGGCTACCAATGATTACTGTTTTTCAGACAAGAAAGGTCTAAATTAAGTGTATAAACTCTTAGTAATAACACATCTTTATGTTACACTAATAAAGACAGATAGTGGCCATATTAAGTTTGAATTGGTGTAGCTCAAGGTGTAGAGGGTGAAATAGGCGTGATATAAAACGTAAAAAATGACTTATTAATAAAGATTAATTTAGATTTGTTTAGAAAAATATCTTAATGATAAACATTATTCACATATGTATGCACACGCACAAATAAATCTGACAAACATACATTATATAGAGGGTGGGACGCCATGCTTTGAAGCATAGAGTTACCTCCCT
>OZ024741.1:181652872-181657872 GCA_964016885.1 Eledone cirrhosa
TTTATTTTGTCTTCTTTGCGCATGCGTTTGCGTGTGTGTATAGTGTTTTGTTTGATGTGTGTTCGTGATTGGGTTACTGTGTATTGGTTAATGTATTCTATCTTTACTAGTGTGTGTTTATATGTGTTTGTTGTTATTGTGCTTGTGTATGTATTTATTTATTTATTTATCTATTTATTTATTTATTTATACTTCTCTTAGGTCAGTGTTGTTTGTTTGGGTGTTGTTGTTATTCCATTCATTCTTTCTGTTTAGTCTTGGCCTTCTAAGTTCTATTTCACTGGCCTCTCTGATTTGCCTATCTGCTGGGTCATTTCTATGTTTAGATATTATTCTAATTTCTATGTTGTCTATGTTACCGTCGTATTGTTGTCTGGCATGTTCGTATAGTACTGACCCGTTTTTTCGCCCTTTTAGTTCCCCCCAGTATTGGTCTATCCTTTCACCTATGCTACGAGCTGTCTCGCCTATGTATGTTGTTGTCATGTTTCTGCAAGTACCCTCTGTACATCTTATGCTATAGACTACGTTTCTAGTTTTACAGTTTATCCGGGGGTTTACCTTACATATGATACATTTCCTATTAGTACAGTGGGTTTTCTTAAAAGGGTAGGTTTTGCTGATCAGGGATTTTATGGTGGTTCCTGGCTTTTCCTACCACCTTAATCTTTAAGTGGGTCTTTCTCAGGGCCTTTCTACACTGGTTAGCTAATTTCCCTCCAGGGGTAGCGTCCACAAAAATGACACTCTGGTATCTCTGGTTGTCGTACCATGATGTGGCTTTCCCTATCTTATGCCTATCCCTATCTAAGCTATTCCATGATTTGCTCCTGTATAATGGGCAAGTTCCTTTCATGTCCAGTTCTATGAGGGTCTTATACTTCTCCATGGCTCTTTCGTATACTCTGACTCTGTCTCTTTGGTTGTAACCAGAGAACTGCATGCGGTTGATGAAGTGTTGGATGTGTCTTTCCATTTCTGTTGGGTCGCATAACCGAAGGAAATGTTGGAAATCCTAATAAAATATCCAATGTGCATGAAAACATCTTGTACCATGCTTTCGTTAAAGGTTTTAGGTGACCATTCAGTGGCGAGGAGACGGAGACATCTCAAACTTCTTTTGTTTGATCCAGTGGAGTATGCAGGTTGTGACAGCCGGAACGAGTGAGGGCTGCACCAACATTGGACTGGTACTTTCCTTATCGAACCCGAAAGAATAAAAGGCAAAAATGGACATCGGCAAGATATCAACGCAAAACACAGAAATGCGGAACAAACGTCCAACACTCTAACTTCTCTGCCATATTGACTATTACTTAGTTTATCTGTTAGTATTATTTTGTTGACTAGACTTGGGTGGGTTCAGAACAAATGACGTAACAAAATATACCAATCCACAGATTCTACAACAAAGCCGCATTCTAATGAATAGTACAAACGAGAGTATATGTATGAACATAGACAAATAAAGAACTGTAGCAACGGGGGTAATCATTAGCCTCAAACAATGAACCTATGATTTGCTATTTTCCCCATTTTTTTAAACAACTAAATGCGTATACGTGTGCGTTTTTTTTTATTTCCATTTAAATTGAAAGCAAACACCTAAAAACAATTGTAAAATATATATTTAACCAAAATATAGTCTTCCACTTTCCTAGAGTCAAGAAAATATTCAGAAGAACCAAATAGCAGACATTGACTGACTGATCCATTTTTGTACGGGTCGCTACTGGGACCCCTAGTGTCCTGGGTCCCTTGGCTGTTGTTTTCCTCTGCCAAATCGTGACGAAGGCATCATACGCTAGGAAAGTTCCCTGTGAGATCTAATGGCTGATGGAAACGCTTTCGTCATCTTAACTGCCGGCTTAGTCAAGGATGTAGAGTTCCCCTTTCCTTTCAACATTTTCTTTTCTGTCTTTCATTTTCTTTTCTCTTCTATTTTGATTCTTTGCGTTATTTATACATAAAACCTATTTATACTTTAAAGATCTATATGGTACAATATTCGAATGGTCTGGTCATAATTCCAGAATATTTTGAAATACCTGTTGGGTAAATTTCTGTCGTAGAAAATATATAAATCATGTTTAGAAGAATGTTAAGAAATGATAAATAGCTCTCTTCTTTACATGAACTAACGCAAATAACGTCCATTAGTGAATTATTCTTTACGAGGGACTATAATAAATGTATCACTGGAATTTCATGTAATTCTATAGCATAGAATCTACTATTCCTCAAGTCGGACAACAATTAGTTATGTTTCGCAATGTAACACATCTAGATGTGTTAGTGTCTTCGACACCAATTTATTATTTTATGTACATAAAACTGTTTTCCTGAATTGCTATCATTTAAATGAGATAACATTCTCCGGTTTTATTAACAGAACATAACCAACACATACGCATAACCTCAGAAGACAACACATGAACACATATATTAACTGCAACAAATACATCTATGTGCCCCCCACCCCCCCTCATCCACACATACACCCACATAGGCAAAACAGCAGATTAGTTAGAATGTTTTTAGGTATTCACTGTGTCTCTCTGCGCTTTGAATTCAAAACCTGCCGAAGTCAACTTTGCCTTTCATTCTTTCGAGGTCGATAAAAAAGTACCAGTTCAGTACTGGTGTCGATTCTTCCTCTATATCTCCTTTTCGCTTCCTCTCTATCTTCCACTCACTCTTTCTTTCTGAAGAAGAAATCGGTTGTGTTCAGTCATGGAAAGGTGATGGGTTCCGCTAGATTTTAAAAATGTTCAAGACAAATCTTATGTCACTAAGACAGTCCTATGGCTCTATTCAGGAGTTACAGGTCCATGCATATGGACTCATATACGCCTTTATATATGTAATAGATATGATTTGTTTATTTATGTGCCTCTGGTATACGATACGATTAGGTGTAATTATTTTCCAGATGCTTTTGAACATTTTGATATGATATAAATTAAATAACATAAAACTGTTACACTGGAGACACTGGGGAAGTTATAGAATGTTCTGAGATGCTTTGATAAAGAACACCTGAATTGAATGATAACTATTTTGTTTATAACATTGAAGCAATATACTGATTAAAAGAAATGTGATAAATATATCTATTAAAAAAACATTATAATTACGTGTAGTAATAGAGATCTGTATAGGTTATTCTTTTTTCTTTTCATTTCGACTGAATTTCTTTTAAAATGTGTAATTCTTTGTAAAACAAAATTTCTAAACAGAATCTGACACACTGAAATGAATATTAAAGATATTTTCCCATTGAATTTCTTTTCAAGATATTCTAGTAGTTTAGTGTCAACTTTTCCATTAAATTTACTTAAAATAGAACACCTTAATCTTAAAATAAACGCCAATAGAATAAGAAGACAATATCGCTATTCAATGAGCGAAGAAGAAAAAATAGTTGTTTATTTCATAATTTTTGAGATTGTGATTTTCCAAAAATAGTGAATCAATTTCCACTTTAGGTTTTTAATGACTTCTAATTATTTTTGCTACAATTCTTACATTTTTATCCCCC
This sequence comes from Eledone cirrhosa, assembly GCA_964016885.1. Taxonomy (NCBI): domain Eukaryota; kingdom Metazoa; phylum Mollusca; class Cephalopoda; order Octopoda; family Eledonidae; genus Eledone; species Eledone cirrhosa. Next base: position 181,656,414 of record OZ024741.1, read on the forward strand.
CCACCCCAAATAACGTAGAATTTAAGATACGAGATAATTCCTTTCTATTAAAATTTGGTGAAGACAAAAACAAAAATACGGAATGTAAGGCTGTGGTTATTTTTAACGAAGAATGAGCGAAAAAAATATCGAAAGACCATTATTTAATCCAAGTTCTGGAATAGGTTTTTCTCATCTATTTCATAGCAGCCTTCAGAATTGACATATTTTAGTTTTCTTTATTTTAGACAAAATGTATATTTCAGTACTATTGAATTCATAGTAAACCTCTTTGAAATATCACACTGCAGTTCATGTTTGAAATATCTTCTACATTTACTGTTTCTCTTTCTGGAAATATTGTATTTTGCTGCTCACATAGTCCTTATAATCGTTTCTAATTTAGGCACAAGAACTACAATTTGAAGAGGGGAGAAAGTGGTACTTTATTTTATCAACCGCGTGAGGATTAAAGAGAAAGCTAACCTGGGCGGGATTTGAACATAGAACGTAAAGGGCCGTACCTCTATGCAACAAAGCATCTTTTTCAACGCTTTACCGATACTGCCAATTCACCGCTCTTATACACCTTATAATTGTTTCTAATTTAGGCACAAGGCCAGCAATTACCCAGTGCATTACTGGTACTTTATTTTATCGACCCCGGAAGGATGAAAGGCAAAGTCAACCTCGGCGGGATTTGAACTCAGATCGTAAAGGGACGTAACTATGCTGGAAAGCATGGAGTCCGACCCTCTATATAATGACGTTAAAAGCATTGGAAGTTCCGATGAAATTTTTTTTATTCATAGATATACATGGCTTTGACTTTAATCAGTTGTTTCGCATTTTGAGCAAATTTCTAATACGATAGCCTCGTGTCGATCAGATGGAAAACATGTTAAAGCACATCTTAAGTACTCCTCCAATATGTGGGTGGATGGCATAGTCTGTCACCCGATTAAATACAACAATCTGCTCCTTGAGTATCTTCAGTGTTTTGCAAACATTAGACCTAGGTCTACTCCACCTTTCCGTGAAAAATGTATGTGGTCTGTCTTCCTCTTCTTGGTAGGCAATAAACTGCAATTTCTAACAGTAGGGACCACGATCATACATGGATATAACGGATATATGAACAAAAAGAACAACTGGCTAGCCACACCCTATTTTACAAACTAAAACAGTGCATGCGATACGACCGTTCCGAAATATAATAATGGTTTCTACTTTTGGCACAAGGCCAGCAATCACCCCAGTGTATTACTGGTACTTTATTTTATCGACCCCGTAAGGATGAAAAGCAAAGTTAACCTCGGCTAGCCCATTTGTTATAATATGTTTAATGAAAGACGCTGACTATAATATTTTAAATTATTTTGAAAAAAATCAAGAATTTGGAAGGATTTAGTAATATAACTTTCTCGTTACTAAGCTGCTGTTTGGAACATAAACGTAAAGTTTTGACGGAAGGTTTTTA
>OZ024741.1:181662872-181702872 GCA_964016885.1 Eledone cirrhosa
ATGCGTGTGTTCAGGCATGTATATTATTGTATCTGTGAAGCTGTATGCTCTGGGTTAGATGTGTGCACGTGCATATGTTTTGTATCTATATATGTGTATATGGAGTTATTATATGCAGAATATTTGGAATGTTTTACATATTTTTACAGTTCCATTAATGGATTGTAATCGTAACGTCCTAACTAGGCGTGTTCTTTCTGGTTCTGTGAAGCCCAGCTTCTCAAGATTTGTACTGAGGCAGTTACTAACATATTCCAGAGCCCCAATAATCAGAGGTATGTATGTATATATGTACGTACGTACGTATGTATGTTCTTTTGGTTTTATAATTTTATAAAGAGGAGGAGGAGGAGGAGGAGGAGGAGGAGGAGGAGGAGGAGGAGAAGAAGGAGAAGAAGTAGAAGAAGAAGAAGAAGAAGAAGAAGAAGAAGAAGAAGACACATACATACATTACTGCGCTCCATATGTTTATAGCAGAATAGTAGACATATGACATATCAGAAAGCAATATTTATCGAGTGCAATTATATGTAATTTTAAAAGGACTTTTAGCTATACGACAAAAACTGGTTGGGTATTTCAAGAAATTACATATATATTTATCTTTTTATTCTTTATCTCATTTACCCGCCTTCTATTGCGTAAATGTCAAGGAAGAAATATTTTACTTCATGCAATATGTCATGGAATTAATGACATTTTTAATTCACGTTGCTTCAAGTACAGAAACTCCAATCCTTGTCTATATTTCCATTTCCACGAGCATCTTTATACATAGATAGATTCATCCATACAAACACAAACACACACACACATATACATACATACATACATACCTACATATATATATACTGTATACACACACACACACACACACACACACATATATATATATATGATGGCTGCCCCCTCGTTATCGAGTATGGTCATTGCACGTTATACCATTATTAATAATTATTAATTAATTCTATCGTGCAATGCCTGTGCGTGAAGATATATTTTAAAGTGAGGAAAGACTGTGCACTGAGCCAATCCCACTCTCCGAGCGACAGTAGCTATAACACCAAAAGAAGAAAAGATGAACATCATCGTTAACCACTGAGCCGCGGGTTTTATATCGGAGTTATCCCAGTTTCCTAAGTTGCCTTCTCCCAGAAGAATATCCTGACAAAGGCCACGAGTCCTTCACTCCCAGTGGTTTAACTGCGCGATCGGGTGTCCGGCCCGGCTATTTCTATGTCCCCGCGCATATACATACACATGCACCCATGCATATACACATATACATATACATACATATGTACATGTGTATATACATATTTACACACTTTTGGATGGCCGTTGACTCTTATGAGTTCTTCCGCCCTTTGTCAGGTTTTGGTTTTTGTCCTGCAGGGAGTCCAAAATCACCCTCCTCACCAAGTAAACTTAGTGGGGTTGCCGGCTTAGTCGCCGACGACCCGACCGTGAGACAGGTTCTACTGGGTTACATATTGCCAGTAGTACTCAAGAGTGACCCGATATATATATATATAAGAAAGTAATTCCATAGAATCATTTGATAAAATATATACAGTATTTCTTCTCCCAATCAGCATAATCAACCACATAAAAAAATCAATTAAACGAGGCTATAAGTTTAAAATGTACCTATGAAGAAACAATAGATAAATAAATGATAGCTATTTTATCCGCGATCCACAGCCACAGAAGGTTTACCCAGTATTTCTAATAGCCCGTAGAAATTGACTAGACATATAGCTAACCATACACAAATAGGGACAAAATCAAAGTTAGAAGAAAAAATGTACATAAACATACCAAAATTATGTTTCGAGAAGAAATACTGTATATATTTTATCAAATGATTCTATGGACTTACCTTCTTATATATTGCTCTCTGATTGTTGATTATTTAATTAATTAATTCGTTATTGAGCTCCACCGTGAATGGTTGCCAAAAACATATATATATCTATATATATGGCTCTGTCTAGTTTATGTATATGTAAACCTCTCTCTCTCTCTCTCTCTCTCTCTCTCTCTCTCTCTCTCTCTCTCTCTCTCTCTCTCTCTCTCTCTATATATATATATATATATATATATATATATATATATATAAGATCAAAAGATGGTTAAAGGAGTTCCATGTATTTTATTATGCGCATTTCAAAAACAAACATCATCATGCAATAATATTTGTGTTTTCATCAGATAAAACAGGAGGACATGATATGAAGGCTAAAAAACACTTGTGGATAGTGCAGTTTTAAATCAACATATGTTGATTTAAAACTGCACTATCCACAAGTGTTTTTTAGCCTTCATATCATGTCCTCCTGTTTTATCTGATGAAAACACAAATATTATTGCATGATGATGTTTGTTTTTGAAATGCGCATAATAAAATACATGGAACTCCTTTAACCATCTTTTGATCTTATATATTATGTATACTCCAGTCCTACAAACTGTAGAGTGCTTCTTATCCGATATCTGCATTGCTTTATTGTACTACAATAAAACTCACCTCCTACATATATATATATATATATATATATATATATATATATATATATATATATATATATATATATGTAAATATCTTTAAGTCGTTTGGAAGCCTCGACAATGCAAATGGGTAAATCTCCGGGTAACAAGGTCCGGTGGTGGAGAGAGAGATGTAAGTGGGTGTACGTTGAGATGCGTTGTGTGTATAAGATGTGTGAGATGTGTAGAATGAAGAGTATAAAGGATAAAATAAAAATAACAACACAAGAGAGAGTTACCTTGGGAGAGATTTAATAGTCCCTATATATTTCGGATTCACATCCATCAACTGGGGTTTTTTTCTGGGGTGGGGGAAAAGGTTGTTTGTCGGACAAGTCCGGAACGCGTCCTTCGCTGTTTGTTGTTTTGAATATCTGAGGTATTCGGCAGAGCGCGCGTGCGCGTGAAATGGGGTCGGTCGTACAGAGGTCAGCGGCCGAATGGGGGAGTGGTATGGCGCTAGCTGTCAGTCCATTCTCTGCCTGTTTGTTAAATGTTACTGTGCGTGTGTGTGCGTGTGTTGTTGTCTCGCTTGAGTGTGTGCGTGTGTTGTTGCCTTGTTCCTCTGTATTGGCAGTGTAGTATGTTCGTATGGTGGAATGCTACTGTGTGTGTGTGCGTGTGTGTGTGTAGTTGTCTCGTTTGCGTGTGTGTGTGTGTGCGTGTGTTGTGTGTTGTTGCATCGCTTGTTAACTTAAACTAGCCATCTCATTTCGCTTCTCTCTGATCGGTTGTTTATTTGTGGTTGCAGTCGTTTGATAAAAAGCGCTTCCTTGATACGTAACGTGCCGACGTTTCTTTCAGTCGCTAGAATTGTGACAATGGGCCTTCCGTCTTTGTTTCCGCATTTGTCTATGTGTTTCCGGAAAGACGAGGCCCTGGTTTTAATGTGTTCCTTGATCCGGATGTGCAAAGGTCGAATTGTACTACCTATGTAGTATTGGTTGCACCTGTCACATTCTATCTTATACACAACGTATGTGCGTAGGCAACAGTTCGCATGGCGTATCGGGCAGTCTCTGAGGGAGCATGCGTCAGTAGATTTTTCCGGTTTCCTGGAGAGGCACCTTCGTAGGGAGGGGCCCGAGTGGGCCAGGTGAATGTCGAGGCCCTCCCTTCGTATAGCCTTGCGGATAGCATTGGTGGTTTTCTCGCCCAGGTGTGGCATTTTAAGGAAGCACTTGCCTTGGGTGCTTCTCTGTCTCTTGCGTCTGGTGTCTCCTATTCTGTCTGTGATCGAGGTAGGGTACCCGTTCGTCTCCAGCACCTCGAGGAATCGCTTGGTATGAGTGACACCACTCGCGGGATCGCTGCATCTGTTTTTGATTCGCGCGATCTCGTTCGTGATGTATCCTCTTTTGGTACTGTTAGGGAGGGCGGACTTGTAGTGAACGAATAGGTCCCTGCAGGCTGCCTTTCGGTAGAAGTTGCAGTGGATCCTTCCCTGTTCCGTGATGTTGATTCGGAAGTCGAGGAGGGCAAGTGACCCGTCTTCGTTGGGGTGTTCAACACTGAAGTCAATGTTCTCGTCCGTGTTGTTGATATATATATATATATATATATATATATATATATATATATATGATAGCGATGACTTCGATATGGAGACACATTAAAGTAAAGGTCGGGTCTACTCTGTCCTCCCAGCGTGCATGAGCGTTGGTGTCTGGTTTGGTCACAGCGATCGCAAGGAAATACTTTTATTTTGCTTCGTTTCACTTTGACCCAGCCCTTCCGGCGGGCTCTCCTTTCTTCCTGGCTTACACGACGGTTTGCCTCGAATGCACTGGTGGCCTGCTGGATGGCGCGGCGCCACACACATACAAACGTGATTATGTATATATATCTGTACGTGAGTATATATTTGTGTGTGCATATATTAGTGTAAATACGTACACAAGCCACATGGAAGGGTAAAAAGGTCCTTGCCGGGACTCATCGGAATTCCCAACAGATGCCTTGAAAGTGGATAAAATATCATAATCCCTGGTGGCTTATTTGTCTTTCTATCTATGCACTAAATCTCACCACTCTCTTTTCTTATTTGATTTTGTTACCTCTATATTTACTATCCCATCTGCATTTTATCGGCTTCCGTGACACACCCAACACACACATACGCACAGACACACACAGTGACATACACATACACGCATACACACACACACACACACACACACACACACACACACACACACACACACACACACACAAACGTAGGTTTAATAACAAAGATCCGCATTGCTGTTACACACCCACTCTCTACCTCTCTCGCACACACACTTTTACCTTCTCATTTCCACAGTGTGACAAACTTTTTAAGTGACAATGTACCATATTTCATATAAAAGATAATTTCCCATTTGAAACGTTACAGTCAGGGTAATTAATTGTCTTATATAATATATGTTGTCGTTTGGCTTAATTAGAATATTGGATTCTCTCTAGGTTTCATCGATGAAAATTCAGTAGGCGACCAGCTGAAAGTCCAGCTTGTGGGTAAACATATCATAATCATCATCATCATCATCCAGCGACCGTAGCCGAAATCGACTCAACAATTGATCTCCACATGGGTCTGTCGTTCATTGCCGCTGCCAAATCCCGGATTTAATACCAGAATCTCTGGAGATGGCATCGGGGTAGGAGAGCTTGCACCCCCTGTTATTAGTGACTGCTTGAGGTTTCCAAAGCACTAATGAAGACACAGCCACATAGGTGGCACGATGGCAGTGGCCAGCAAATCTTGCTCTCCTTTTACGTACAACGACAGATATGCGTGGGAGGCCGGCATATATTTCGTTCAAAGTCAGATGTCGCCAGCTTATGTTCTGAATACATTGAAGCAGGCGAGTGTAAGTGCCATCAAGGCGCTTTTGTTGTTTGGGTAAACATATAAGTCGTCGAATTTCGCCCAGATACACGTAACCCTTAACCTAATTCCTTTACGAATCAGCCTGGCACAATGTCAAGGCCGGACCTTTTATTTCTGGTATAATCCATCCATGGGCTTCAACATAGTTTCCGTCTACACAATTTCACTCACAAGACTTGGGTCAAACGACAGCTGAACGAGGCTTATCCAAGATGTCACGCAGTGGGATTGAACACGGGACTTCATGATTGCGACAAGAATTTCTTAATCACACAGCCATGTCTGTCTGCATCCGAAATTAGAATAGTTTATCATTGTCAATATCCTTGCCTTATTTTGGACATTACTGGTGGAATCGATCTTTCCTGTATATAATTCAAGTGTTATTTACTTGTCAGTTTGCCAGCCAATCACGTTGATCTCTGCTGGAATTCAATTTGAAATTGTCCATTGCGTAGTGATAGCTTCATGTCGAGGAAGTGCGATCAACTATTTATCTGATAGTAGATTTACTTCAGTATACATATACTTATAAGCACACATTGATAGATACACACGCATGTATGCATACACATATCTATCTATCTATCTATCTATCTATCTATCTATCTATCTATCTATCTATCTATCTATCTATCTATCTATCTATCTCCATGTATATGCATGCATGTATGTAATATACACGCATAGACATGCATACACCCATACCTCAATACATACGTACATTCATACATACATACATACATACATACATACATACATACATACATACATACATACATACATACATACATACACCCACGCATATATAAGGAGATTATCTTACACAGAAACAAATATTTGAATGAGTGCTCAATCTATAATGATAGCATATTGATTACATTTTTTAAGAGACTTATTAAAGAGGAAACTTTACAGTTACTACCACCTTTCTCGTCGTATATATATATATATATATATATATATATATATATATATATATATATATATATATATATATATATATATAGTATTTACGTATCGAGAAAAAGAAAAAAAGGGGGGATAGGTGATACATATAGTTATTTGCCAAGTAGCGTATGCCAAAGGTGCTCGATACTAGTGCCGGCAGTATTAAATATTCGAAGTGTTAATATTTAGTGGGCTAGAGAGTTAGCAGAGCGTAAGCACGTGGGAAAGTAAAAAATCGGAGAATAGACCGTTAAAACATGTTTATTTAAAACAGCACCTACGTACGTTTCGCCCAGTTGGGCTTCTCAAGGGCATAAATAATCACAGGTGTTCCTTATATTGCTCTTTCCGAGCAATATAAGGAACACTTGTGATTATTTATGCCCTTGAGAAGCCCAACTGGGCGAAACGTACGTAGGTGCTGTTTTAAATAAACATGTTTTAACGGTCTATTCTCCGATTTTTTACTTTCCCACGTATATATATATATATATATATATATATATATATATATATATATATATATATATATATATATATATATATATCATCCACAATAGTACACCATTGTGTGTTATATCTTTTTTACGAATATCTGTCTGTGTTGCGTCGGGAAAGTATGATATGAGATAAATGCCATTGTTGTACGCATACAAACATACTACACATATGCACATAATGCAGTTTTTATTATCTCAATTATGACGCTACAATAAGAAGTTTGTTTTCCAATCCTAAAGCCTTGTGTTCTAACCCTACATTGTTTCCTGTAAATGGTTATTTCTCATAAATTTAGTACTCACTTTAATCCTGTATGTCAAGTTGTATATATGTTTTACATATACAATTATACCCGAAAAATAAATTATTCAAACATCACAATAATAAATGTATTCTATAGGATTTCTCTTATGCAAGCCATAAATTTATCAAAGCACACGGCTGTATTATTAATAAATTCGCTGCTTGGAAGCCCATTATAATGGTAAAGATCACCTTCGGTCTCGAATAACCATGGGTTTTGCACCTAGAAATTTTCCTTCCGAAGCACAAGCCCGGGCAAGGTGTTTTTGTAGAAGACCAACTGTTACCTATGCTCACCAAACACCCTTCTCCACGTCACAGTTGTCGTCCAAGGAAAAAGCAAAAATCTGACATAGCTTGGTACTAGTGGCGTTGCAACTAATTTTTAAAGCAGAGTGAATTGGAGCAATGTGAAATAAAATGGTTGTTCAAGGACACAACGCATCACCCGATTCCAGTCATCAAATTCACAAACTCACGATTGTGAATCCAGCTCGCTATCCATTAAGACACACATCTTCACACACACAGACACACAGAAATGTACACAGACATACACACACATATAAATATATATTTATATCTACATGCATACATACATACAAATATATATATATATACATACACACACACACATATATATATATATATATATATATATATATATACATATATGTATATATATATATATATATATATATATATATATATATATATATATATATATATATATATATATAAAATAAAGTAAAATAAATAAGTCAAATGTTTAAAATTTAGCTTCATTTATTACTGCTATATATATTTCGGTGACAGCCATCTTTGGCTGTGACCTCTTCAGGCAGTCCGAATTAGTGTGGTATAGAAAAGTACATATGTTGATGAGGTGTATAATTTTGTCAATACTCTGATATACCCAGTTCCTGGTTGGGTTGTTATTTCACTTCCATGTATATGAAGAAATATAAGGCAATAAATGAAGAAAACAGAAAATAAATAATAAATAGAGAATAAAGAATAAATGAAAAATTGGTGAAAAAGTAATGAAAATGAATATGGAGAAGTGAAAAATAAAATCAAGGTTCAATTAAAGTAGGATAAAGTGTGTGTGTGCTATAACCAATCTCAAGGTCAGAAATATGTTGGATAGATTGGTATGAGGATCAATAAAAGAATAAGATAATCAAACAAAATGTGTTTGTGTTATAATCAATCTCAACTTAAAAATAAATATAAGGTGATACAGTGAAGAGAACAGAAAACAAATAACAAATTAATAAAGAGAAATCAAGATTTATAATTGAAAATTGAAAACCAGAAATCAAGTAAATTAAAATGTGTTTTTTTTATATAGATGTTGGCCAAATTATAATGGATGTGTCCGATTCATCTCGAGGCTATCATGGTGTCTGCTCAGCCTGGGTTGTTCCCTATGGCTTTAGGGGAGTTCTCAACCTAGGGTGTTGTTACTGCCCATATAGCTTGAGGGAGGTGTCTACATGTTCTGGAGAAGTCCCTATAGTTTGAGGGGAGTTCACATCTTCTTGTGTTGCTACTGTCCATATATCTTGAGGAAGGTTCCGGCTCTAAGGTGTCTGCATGTCCCGAAGAAGTCGGTTCTGAGGTTTATCAGGCCACTTCCACCTCTTAGTATCTCGAGGGTCTCGTTCAGGCATAGTTTGCATATGCAAGATCCCCCTTTATCGGGTGGTACTTTCCTGATTATGTACCAGGCTAGAGAGTACGGGGTCCTGTACAGCTTAAGCTTCCAGATCAGGTCGGAGAGAGCCGTGCTTTTCCTTTTGGCTTCCTTATTGAATGAATGGCGATGGTTGTACCAACGGTCTTTAAAGCTCGTTGATGTGGCTCCTATGTAGAAGTGTTCGGAGTTGAGGGTTTTAACCCTACAACCGTATACTAGGTTCTTCTTAAGGAATTCATTACCAAGGGGGCATGATTCGGGGTTTCTGCAGTTGCAGAGGGTGGTCGACCTCTGCGTGCCTAGATTGGGGTTCCCGTTATGTGTTACATGGTGGTCTTCTACCAGGCACGGTGGGGGGTCCCCGGGTCTGTTTGTGTTTCTTGGGTGGGCTCTGGGTCCCCCCTTCCTTCCTTTCACATGGTTCTGCTGAGTGCTTGTATTGCCATCTTCTGGTTGTGTGTGGTTTTTTAGCCTACTCCTGTTGATGCTAGCTATGTGTTAGGCCAGATTTCTCGTGTCTGTTGAAGATCCTGTGGTATCTATGGTCCCTCGGGAAGCATTTATCAAGTGCTCCAAAGAATGATCGGGCCAAGCTGTTCTTTAGGGCCGCTGAGTAGGGTGGGTTGTACCACGTGATTTTTCTGCGTCTCCTCCTATATGTGTGAGTCAGGGCGTCGTGATTTGTTGGAGATTTGTTGGGTTGCTGGTGGTTCCCGCACTGTTGCTTCCCCTTTGGGCGCTATGCTTTTTGTTATCTTCACGGCCCGAATCTGTGGGGTGGTCGTTGCCCGCGCTGGGAAATCTATCGTGGGGTGGACCCCCGTTCCCCCCACGTGTCCTGCGGTTGGGGTCGTCGGTCCTGGGGTGGTTAGCATCACCCCTGAGACTGCTACTCATATTGGGTTTCATCTCATGGTTAAGCGTACTAGTCACCAACGCCCGTGTGGTGGTGTCGGGCACTTGGTGCCTATTTGTTTCTGCTCTGCCTGTATTGTTAGGGTTCGCCTCCCCCGGGCAACGCACGTGTGGGTGTCCGTTGGGCCATCCCCATCCCGGCGTTTCGGACTATATGTTATATTTTGGCCATGTGCCGCCTTATTTAGAGCTGCGTTGTTATCGAATATTTCCTTACTTGCGGACAGGCTGGAGATCCTGTCCGAGACACTCTTCACCACTGCCTTGGTTATGGATCTAGGGTGGTTTGATTTGGCGTTAACATATACGAGTTTCTCGTTGGGCTTGTGGTAGGGGTAGTATTGTTCGGTGTTCAGGTTTAGGGTGGTGTCTAGGAAGTTACCTACCTTCCTATTTGGGTCTAGTTCTATACTGAGCCCCTGGTTCTTAAAGAAATGGCGAATACGCCTCCTCATTCCCTCCAACATATTGGTGCTGTGGTCATATAGTGTGAATAGAGCATCGTCACGATATAATCCGCCGCCCAGGAAGGGGATTTCATCTTTTATCTGCTTCAGGAGGTAGAGCCCAACCAGGTCCGTTACCTGTGCTGAGTCGCTGGAGCCCATCGTGATGTCAAAGTTATTTGGCCAATCACTCCTGGTCCAAAGGTCTCCATCGAAACGGATTAAGGTCTTTCTTGAGGCGTGGATGATGCTCACCTCCTCTCGGGTTAGGTCCGTATTGGACATCGCTAAAAATAGGGCCTTATTGAGTACTATGGGTGAGATTGAGGAGTAGTAGCTTGCGATGTCCAGTTGTATAAAGCTGGTCTTACTTTTCTCATGTAGTATCTTAAACCATTCTATTACTTCTCCCGTGCATGACCATTGCTGTAATTTAGTTTTCCGAAATATATATAGCAGTAATAAACGAAGCTAAATTTTAAACATTTGACTTATTTGTTTTACTTTATTTTACATTACTCCTGAGTAACCAAACCAACCTGCGCACTTCGTCGAGTGCTCCAGCCTACATACTGAGGTGTTGGTATACAACCAATATATACTCAAAATCTATATATATATATATATATATATATATATATATATATATATATATATATATACGAACAATCAGTAGCAAGAAGATATTGCATTGTAAATGTGTATATGTAGAAATCAGTGGCAGATTGACAGATGCAACAACTGTCCTTATTCTAACGAGCTTTTATCTCTGTCATTGATTGCCAATAAACGTTTTTCCTTTCAGCAACGAGTAGTCACTTGAGATCTGCTGGACATCTCCATTCCAAGAGATATAATCAATACCAGACTCCAAAATCATTGCTGTTGTGTTTCTTGTGTACTCTTATTTGCTGTTGTACTCTTACTGTTGTAGTATTAATAGCTGTTGTGTAGTTATGCTTGATGTCGTAAAAAAGAAAAAGAAATCACAGGTCACAGTTGTTTTTGATTCATGTTCTCATGATTAAATTGTCAGATTTCCTTTTAATAGAAACATTTGTTTCTTTTCATTTGTTGGTTTCAATCATTAATCCATGGCCATGGTGGGACACCGTCTTGTATATTTGTTTTACATAAATTCTTTTCTTGTGAAGTCACATTGCTTCGTGGTTAAGATATTCCTGTCATGATTGTAAGGTCATGAGTTCAATTATCGGTTATCGAGCAAGTTTTTTTATTTCATCTAATTTCACTGTAATCCAATATGTTAGCTTTTGTTACATGAGAATTACGCTAAGAAATTCTCAGCTCTTTACCCATTCAAACAACTGGAGCACTCATCGTTGGAACCGACGGAGGTCCATCGCAACAACACCTGAATTTGGGTTAGAAATCTATTAGTGCTTTCTTCGGATTGTAGAAAACTGATCAATTTATAAGTTTCAATGCGAAACACTGCCGTCGAAAGAACTGGTTGATTCTTTATTTTGTTTATAAACACAACCTTCGCTTTACTTCATCAGTAAACATACACATACCGACCATAATTAAATATGGAATGATATGCGAAGGGGCACACCCACAGACCCGGCGGTCAGAATGGAGAAGGCGTTTCCCTGGCGGACGGCAAGGGAGACGCGCTGGAAAAGCCACTCCAGCTCGCGGGGCTCACACCTGCGGCTGGCCAGCTCAGCGCCTATGGTGGTGAGTAGGGAGGTAGCCCTAGGGCCGAGGACACCAGGAGTCTCCTCTGCCAGGGGTACAACCGCGAACCTGTTGGAAAGCGACCGGTATTTGAATAGTTTAGCCTCCTCAGCCCGACGTGCAGCAGAACCCGGGTTAGTCGCAGACTGCACCAGGTTGGGGCTGCAGAAAGTGTCGGTCTAAGTGGCATCCCAGAAGAGGGGTTTGCCACCACGGAACGGGAAGATGGTCATACCATCATACTTTCTTTTTTATATTGTTTGATTACTTTTATCTCCGATCACTGATCCCATAACACCTAAGGCAATGGTAGGGGTGCCGTCGATACTAATGACACGTTTTGGGCATTTCAAACTTTCCGATCCTCTTCATACTCCAGGTTAAACCTTAACCGATTTCTTCTAAACCGAGAAAGAAAGAAAGAAAGAGGGAGAGAGAGAGAGAGAGAGAGAGAGAGAGAGAGAGAGAGAGAGAGAGAGAGAGAGAGAGATTTCTTTATTAGCCACAAGGGCGCAACAAGAAAGGGGACAATACAAAGACATGCCGAGGACTTTACATACAGTCGTGTAAAAAATATAAAAACAAACAATTTCAACAATCGAAATCCCCAATAGGGGGGAGGCGCCACAAATGGGTTGTTTAATACCTCGTCGATAGAACAACCCTCAACTCAAGGAGCGTGTTGTGCAAGATAGATAGAGAGATAGATAGATAGATAGATAGAGAGAGAGAGAGAGAGAGAGAGAGAGAGAGAGAGAGATAGATAGAGAGAGAGAGAGAGAGAGAGAGAGAGAGAGAGAGAGAGAGAGAGAGAGAGAGAGAGAGAGAGAGAGAGAATGGGACTATGCGCATGGGATGGAGAGAGGCAGAGAGAATGAAAGTGTGCGTAGCAGAAACAGAGGAAGAGAAAATGTGAATCTACGTTGGATATATATATATATATATATATATATATATATATATATATATATATATATATATATATATAACTCAGTATATATTTATCGTCTCCATCATGTAGAGCTAATTTTAATGTCATGTTAACCAGGCTGCTATTTTTAGCGGCATAGGATTACGAGACAAGCTAGGATCCGAAGACACGTGCGCTATTTCATATCGCACACAATTCAGTCTTCTAATATTTTTAGAAGTGGAGGATCGCTAATTTCTCAACAACTACTGATGAGCAGAGAAATGGTGTTGACTTCGCTTAATATGATTTTGCGAAAACAGTTCACATAACTGTCTAGTTGTTCCCAGGCAGTTGCCCGATATAGGTTTGTTATTTTTCTTGATTTACTACTTTAAATTAAGTCTGACAAACCATGCTGTAGTTAGTATTTTTTCACCCTAGCAAACCTAGTCCTTACGATTCGGACACATGTATGTTTATATTAGTGTTCATCTCTCTTGTTTATTCAGTTATATTACACGGCTCGGAAAAGCTTTTTCTTAGAGCTATTTAATTGTAAGAGACTACTTTGAGTTTCTAACTCAATATATATATAAATATATATATATATATATATATATATATATATATATATATATATATATATATATATATATATATATATATATATATATATAGAGAGAGAGAGAGAGAGCGAGAGAGCGAGAGAGATAACAGGGGAAATAAATCGAAAGTACAGACCCTAATACTGTAATAGTAATTTGTTCATCGACATAGAAAGATGATTTTATTTTGGCATGTAATCGTTTCAATTTAGGTAATATTATATTCATCGACCCTGGTAAAGTGAATCTTCAGCCACTTGCACATTAATTTCATGAGCAGGCTGTTCCGTTGATCGGATCAATTGAAACACTCGTCGTCGTAACCGTAGGAGTGGCAGTATATGTATGATGGATTTTTTCTCGTTGTATATCGACGTATGGGGTCACAACAGACATCTCAATTAATTTTTTTTCATGGTTATGCCTTAAATGAGACTTTAGTCCTGCTGCTGATTTACACATTAAGCCGTATTTAGTGCAGATGATAGGATTTTGAGCGGAGCAGGATGGAATGTTTGGTCGAATCTTGGAGTTAGATCGTAGATCATCTAGATCAAAGGTTCTCAACGGGGGGGGGGGGGGTTATGACATTTCGCAGCTCCAGGGAGGGGGGAGCAAGGGGTAGTTTCAGAAGGCGTTTGAAGCTTGAGGGTGGTGCTGGAAGCCCCTTTAGTTTTTTAGTTTGGTAAGTTTGATAAGTCATATTTGTACGTCTCTTAGACAGCCAGTGAGAATGCATTTGAATGAAGAAAACGAAGAAAATAAATAAAAGAAGCTTGTCAACGAATTCCCTAGGAGATAAAAATGAACATAAAAAGAAAATGAACATAAGGATGTAAACTTTGACAACAGTTACAAGAACAACTTCAACAGAAATGACAACAAAAAGAAGCAATGGTGATGAAAGCTGTGGGTGTATACATATACATACATACGAACATACACACAGATGCATACGTACATTCATTCATACATACATACATACATACATACATACATACATACATACATACATACATGGTGGCTGCCAACTCGTTTTCGAGTACGGCCACTACTTTATATCCATGTAGGAGAACTCCTACCGATGCGCTAAACAAGTGCGACTTTTTAGTCCAGCCAGCGACTTGAAAACTCAGGTACAAACACTACACCTGTGACAATTATTGAAACATAGTGCTGGGCCCATGGTACCATGTGACGACAAGTGCAGAGAGATCTCCAGATATAAAGCAATGCCTGTGCCGTGAAGCTTTTATAGTGAGCAAAGGCACTGCACAAAGCCAGTCCCACTCTCTTAACCGAGATGATATTTACCAAAAAGAAGAACAAGTCAACATCATTGGATACCATCAGGGTTGCAGGTGTTATATCAGAGTTTTCCTTCTCCTAGAATTCTGCCTTGACAAAGGCTAAGGGGTCATCTCTCATACAATAACATCCATATCTACACATGCATGCATGCATACATATCTACCTAGTTGATGTTGTGTAAATTCCGATGAGAGAGTCCTGTGTCTATGTTAGAACCCGACTCTCTCTCTATTGGTAAAACTTTGTGAAATTATAAAACGAGAAGAACATACATACAGATGCATACACATGCAGATGCATACACACATACAAACATACATAGATACATAGATACATAGATACATACATACATACATACATACATACATACATACATACATACATGCATACATATATACATACATACATACATACATACATACACACATACATACATATATACACACACAGGCCTGCGTTAGTGTTTGATGAGGTTGAGAACCTGGTCAACTTTCAGCCAGAGCTGTGGTATTTAATCTCCCTAGGTAATAAAATCTGGAGACAGAATTTTCTCCTTACCAAAAAAAACAACAAAAACATAAATATAAATGCATGTATATATACAAATGTATAAATCCATAGCTATATACATACGTAAATGTATGTATGTATATATGTATGTATGTATGTATATATGTATGCATGTTTTCTCTTTCTCTTAATTTTGAGTATATTTTTTTGACCGGCCACCTTCCTGGTGGCAAGGTTGTAAAAGAAAAGAAATTGTCATCCCTTGAATCGCAAGAATGTTTTGCAAATTTTGAAGGTGCCAGCTATCGCAGCCATTTGTAGACTATGAATTAGGGAGCTGCGCTTTTTGTCCGCAAATCCAAGTTCAGTCATACTTTGGTCCAAGCGGGTTGGTATATAACCCGTAGCACCAATAATGATGGGTATGAAGCTAAATGTATGTATGTATGTATGTATGTATGTATGTATGTATGTTATGTCAGGTCACCAGTTGGTGCTACTGGTAACATGTATCCCAGTACAACCTGTCTCATGGTCGGGTCGTTGGCGACTAAACTGGCAACCCCACCAAGGTTTCTTGGTGAGGAGGGTGACTTTGGACATCCTGCAGGACTAAAAACAAAACCTGTCAAAGGGCAAAGGAGCTCTTAAGAGTCAATGGCCATCCAAAATCACCGGGAGAGATGACCCCTTAGCCTTTGTCAAGGCAGAATTCTAGGAGAAGGAAAACTCTGATATAACACCTGCAACCCTGATGGTATCCAATGATGTTGACTTGTTCTTCTTTTTGGTAAATATCATCTTGGTTAAGAGAGTGGGACTGGCTTTGTGCAGTGCCTTTGCTCACTATAAAAGCTTCACGGCACAGGCATTGCTTTATATCTGGAGATCTCTCTGCGCTTGTCGTCACATGGTACCATGGGCCCAGCACTATGTGTCAATAATTGTCACAAGTGTAGTGTTTGTACCGGAGTTTTCAAGTCGCTGGCTGGACTAAAAAGTCACAGTCGTTCAGCGCATCGGTAGGGGTTCTCCTACATGGATATAAAGTAGTGGCCGTACTCGAAAACGAGTTGGCAGCCACCATGTATGTATGTATGTATGTATGTATGTATGTATGTATGTATGTATGTATGTATGTATGTATGTATCTATGTATCTATGTATGTTTGTATGTGTGTATGCATCTGCATGTGTATGCATCTGTATGTATGTTCTTCTCGTTTTATAATTTCACAAAGTTTTACCAATAGAGAGAGAGAGTCGGGTTCTAACATAGACACAGGACTCTCTCATCGGAATTTACACAACATCAACTAGGTAGATATGTATGCATGCATGCATGTGTAGATATGGATGTTATTGTATGTGTGGATGTGTATGTTTTGAGTTGTATGTGTGCATGTGTATATGCTTCGCAACTGTAAATGTGATTATGCAGTTATTAGATGCAAAATGTTTGGAATGTTTTACATATTTTTACTGTTCCATTAATGGATTGTACTTGTAATTTCTTAACTAGTTTTGTTCTTTCTGTTCCTGCGAAGCCTAGCTTCTCAAGATTTGTATTGAGGCAGTTACTAACATACCCCAGTGTCCCAATAATCACAGGCATATATCTGAAGGTGTAATCAGGGTGGAGTATCTGCAGATTTCTCATCAGTTCTGCATAAATATTCTCCTTTTAACTAATCTTTGATATTATATTGGCATCTGCTGGGCAGATAATTTCCACTACTGTGCATGCTTTCTTCTCCCTGTTCCATATCATAATATCTGGTCTGTTATGCCTGCATTTTATTGGAGCTTTTACTGGAACATTCCACCAGTATTCTTTCATATTATGTACATGGATGTCTTCTACATTGCTGTAGCTTTTAATGTGTATATTATCGGGGCTATATTTTTTACGAATTGCATTGTACAGTGTTTTGGCCACTGCATCATGCCTCATAGGTAGATAGTACCGCGATGACATCTTTGGACAGCTGCTGATGATATGGGTGATATCCTCGATGTTAGTTCTGCAGAGTCTGCATTTGTTATCACATCTTGGTGTTTTGCCTGCATCCGTATCTCTTTTGTGAATCAGGTATTTCGTGTTAATCTCCTGTTCTTGGATTGCAAAAGCATATCCTTCAAAGTGGGAGCCAATATAGCGGTTGTTGGTCCAAGATAGACTACTTTCCTTATCTATATTACTGTCACCCTGGAGCTTCCTGGCAACATATCCATGCATGATTTTTTGCTGATAAGTATGCAGTTTTTCATCCATGGATTCACTGTGATACTGCTGAGCGACATCCCTGGGTGTGAGTTTTTGATTATCACATAGGGACTATCACTCGAGGAGTTCCTTCCCAACTCTCATGATCTTATCTGTTTCATGCAGATAGACTTGCTGGAGAAACGGGCTCCTACGTTTCGAGGTTCGTAGATGTTGTCGGAGAGATATGATGCGACATTCAAATGTTGTCTGGACTTATGGTAGGCCTCTGCCTACGTTTCAAGTAAAGGCGGTCTATGTCACTGTTGATGTGGAAGTTTCCGGTGTTGTTTAGTATTTTTCGAGTTCCAGCATCAACTGCTCGGATTTCGTCTATCGTCCAATTGAGTATTCCAAACGTTAGTGTTAGGACAGGCGCAGCAAACACATTGTGAGCCGCTGATTTGTTTTGCACAGAGAGTACCGATGACCAGATTCTTCTTAATCGGGTGTAGTATTCCCTGGTTACGCGTTCTTTATTACAGATAACATTATAGGATATGTTCTCATCTATCCCCAGGTATCTGTAGCAGTCCTCATCAGATATCGGTGAAACAGTTAGGCCATTGATTTCAATGTTGCTAGATTGGGTTGTTGTTTTTCCCCGCGTTACAGTCATGTATGAGCATTTATCTTGGCCAAACTCCATTCCTATATCCTTTGAGAATGTTGTAACCAGGTCAAGATTTTTCTTCATCCCATCCATGTTCTTGGCATAGAGTTTCAGATCGTCCACAAAGAAATTATGAGTTAGGTTCGTATTTCTGTCCTCCTGTGAGCCAATGATGTATCCCACACATTTCTTGAGCAGAAAGGACAAGGGGTTTAATGACAAGATGAATAATATCACAGAGAGACTGTCCCTCTGAAATATACCCCTGCAATATTTTATTTTATCAGTGAAAATAGAGTCCTTCCTCTCTATCTTTACCCTTTATGTATGTATGTTTGTATGTATGTATGTATGTATGTATGTATGTATGTATGTATGTATGTATGTTGAGCTTATAGATAGGACAACACACGCTGTCTTTTCGTGGGGTAAGTTTTTAATTAATTTTTGTATTCTGAAACATCAAAATACAACAATATTTTGGTCACTGGACTCGGGAATGTCACGACAGAAGTTTGTGGAAGTTACACAAATATTTTAGTATATTTTACCAGAGCAATCCTTATTTATATTTTACATTCTACATTTACTTACATCTCAATATAACATGGCTAAAATTCAAATTTTGCAAAGAGAAGAAAACGGACAAATGAACTAGATACATCTCACTGTCCCCCGCCACCACAATAACGTCTACACTCTCTCCCCACCATCACATGTCATTACCCTATCTCGACTAAAGTCATCGAACTGTTGTCAAACTCTCTACTCTGTGTTGAATGTGTATATATATATATATATATATATGTATATGTGTGTATATACATCACACAGTCAAACGACCAGATTTCAATCCCAACATCTACAACAACAACACCGGCACTAATGTTTACAGCAACAACAGCTTCAGAATGAATTGAAATGAACATTTACAACAACAACAGCGGCATCAAACGATAAAAAAAAAAAAATAAAAAAAAAAAAACACAAACAAACAAAAAAACTCTAAATAACAAAACACACACACACACAACACAACAACAACATCAATTGCCATCACCACCACCACCACCACCACCACCACCGCCGCCATCACCATCACCAGCGACCGGGCCGTAAAAAGAAGAAAACTTTAATAATAATTTTTCTGCTTTTGGCACGGATCCAGCGACTGTCCCAGCGCATTACTGGTACTCTCATCCGTGGGGATGAAAGGCAAGGTTGACCTCGGCGGGATTTAAGCTGAGAGCGTGGAGAGCCATAGCTCTATGCTGTAAAACAATTATAATAATACTGGACTGTAGTACGATCGGCTTCAACTATACAAACTCTTGAAAGTCAACAGTTGACATAATCTTGTAATCTTGTATCAGTAATGACGGTAATATATATATATATATGTGTGTGTGTGTGTGTAAGCGAGTAGCGTGTGTGTGTTTGTTTGTATGGATGATTGTTGCTGTGTGCGCGCGTATGTATGCGCGTGTGTGTATGTCGTACGTATAAGTGTCAATAAGTAGTTTTTTTTTTGTTTTTTTTTCGCGGGGACATAAATAATCGGGCTGGATGCCCGATCGCGCAGTTAAACCACTGGGAGTGAAGAACCTCTAGCCCTTGTCAGGGCATTCTTCTAGGAGAAGGTATCTCAGGAAGCTGGGTTAACTCCGACATAAAACCTGCAGCTCAGTAGTTACCGATGATGTTGATCTTTTCTTCTTTTCGGGTCATAGCTACTGTCGTTCAGAGAGTGGGATTGGCTCAGTGCACAGTCTTTCCTCACTTTAAAAATATTCGTCACGCACAAGCATTGCACGAGTGCATTAATAATTATTAATAGTGTATTATTATTATTATTATTATTACAGTTGCATTTATCTTGCTTTATGTTCATACGAGTTATCACCAAGTCACAACCAGTGACCTCAAGAGACAACAAGGTCCGCCATGTTCAAGAAAGAACATACATACTCACACATGCATCTTTAGTGTTTAGACTTGTGATGTACTTATATTGACAGAATCTTCCTTTGTATATGGGCAGTTCCCATTAGTACTATCTTTTGTATTTCTCCTATACGCGGGTTTCCTGGGATTTGCGATAAGTAATCATTAGACCCCTTAGATATCATTCCCAGAGCGCCTACAACCACTGGTATTGTTTTAGTTCTCAATTTCCACATTTTTTCCAATTTCTATCTCCAGGTCCTTATACTTGCTCAATTTTTCAAATGTTTTTATAGATACATTCTTGTCTATTGGAACAGACATATCAATTAGCAGGCATACCCTCTTTTTAAAGTCCTTCAATATTATATCAGGTCTATTTGCATCTATTTTTCGGTCTGTTTGGATGCTAAAGTTCCACAAGATTGAGATGTGATCGTTTTCAAGTATGGGAGGTGGTTGATGCTCCCACCAATTCTTTTGATGGGGCAGGTCAAAATGCTTACACATTATCCAATGTATGTATTGTGCAGCTCTGTCATGCCTGTTTAGGTATTCGGTTGGAGCTATAGGACTGCACATTGAAATTATATGGTCAATGGTCTCTGGTTGTTTTTTGCATACACGGCATAATGGGCTGCATCCATTTTTTATTATGTTGGCTTGGTAATTTTTTGTTGGCAGACACTGATCTTGTGCTGATATAATCAGTCCTTCAGTCTCCGATTTCAGTCCAGAGGATGCCAACCACTGATGGGTTAAAGTTTTGTCAACATCAGGATTGTTAGCTCGTTCTGGGTATTTTCCATACACAGGCTTTTCTTGCCATTTCTTAGCCAGTTTCTGTAGCAGTTCTTTCTTTGCAGTTACTTTTACCTGCTTTGCTTTTTCTGTGTTTTCCATTTCAGCAGTAAATGGGACTTCTGAAATTGTAGTCCATTACTGTATCTTTGTGCATCTTTTGTAATGGAATATGATCTTTTGATGCTTTCGTGTTTCAAAACGAGTTTGATCATCCAATCATGTGATTCCCTTAGATATGTAGATAATTCAATTGTTGCAGTTTTCAACGCAATGTCTAACTGGATTAACCCACGTCCTCCTTCTTTCCTAGGGAGATATATTCTATCTGTATCTGCCTTAGGGTGATGCATTCTGTGCATGGTTAAGAATTTTCGAATTTTTGTATCGAGCCTACGGATCTCTGTGCTTGACCAGTTGATGACATTGTAACTGTAGGTTACTACTGGTATGGCAAGCGTGTTTATGGCATCGATCCTATTCCTTGCATTCAATTCCGTTCTTAAGATGGCTCTTACTCTGCGGTAACATTCCTTCCTTATCCTTTCCCTCATTGTCGAGTGCTTGATTCCGTCTCCTTCACAAACACCTAGATATTTGTAAGTTTTTTCTTGATCAAGTTCTCTTATCACGTTCCTCCGATCAAGATTAATGTCTGAACTCTTCAGCAGCTTTCCTCTGGTGAACGTTGCTTTGGCGCATTTATCTAGTCCAAACTCCATTTTAATGTCATCACTGAACTGCTCCACAGTGGATAATAGCCCTTGCAATTGTTCATCATTTTTTGCAAATAGTTTCAGGTCATCCATGTAGAACAAGTGATTAATGGTTTTGTCATAGACTTTATATTCATGTTTTGTTTCATTGAGCATTTTACTTAATGGTATAAGTGCGATGCAGAATAAAAGCGGTGATAAAGAGTCACCCTGAAAAATTCCACAATTAATATTAACTTCTCCAGCTTCCAGTGATTTTGTTTCACTATTCAAAAGGAGTGTCGTTTTCCATGTCTTCATACTGAATGACAAAAACCTCCTGACAACGGGGGATATTTTGAATACATTTTTCAATCCAACTGTGTGGCAAACTATCGAATTGTTTTTTATAATCTATCCAAGCAATTGATAGATTTTTGTGTCTATTATGACAATCTTCCAGTATATCATTTTGTTAACCAAAAGCTGATCCTTACAGCCACATGAGCCTCGTTTACACCCTTTCTGCTCAATGGGAAATAGGTCATTTGTTATCAGGTGGTCATATGTGTATTCAGTTAGGACTGATGTTAAAATTTTATACATTGTGGTCAAGCAAGTTATCGGTCTGTAATTTTTGGGATTGTTTGTCTCATCATTCTTCGGAAGCAGGAATGTAATGCCGTTAACTAGCCATGATGGTATCTTTTCTGGCTCCTTAACTATTTCATTGTAAAGTTGGGCTAACAGCTCATGAGACTCTGTGAAGGCATTTATCCAAAAATTTTGTATTTTGTCTTTTCCTGGGGATTTCCATTTGCTGGTTTTTCTTAGAGCCAAGCGCAACTGTTCAACTGTTATATTTTCCCATATTTGTTCTTCAAGGTGAGCTGTATCATTCATTTGTCTGTCTATCCATGGGGCATGTATGTTATGAACTTTTTCTTCGGCCCAGATCTTTTCCCAGAATTCTTGCACTTCCTCCTTGGGTGGTATTGTTTTAGCAGTTATTGTTGACTTACCAATTTTTCTGTAGAAGTTTCTTTGGTTGTTTTTGAACATATTATTGTCCTTATAGAATCTAGATTGTTTTTCAAAGCGCCTTATACGAGCAGCTTTGGCCGACACTTTTTGCTTGATTATTTCTATCAGCATGTCTATGTCACTTGTTGATTTTATACAGTACTTTCTTTTCAATTTTCTAAGTTTAGTTTGTTTAACATGTTCACCTACTTTATAGTTTGTTAAAATTTCTATGTCAGATCGGAGAAGGTTTATTTGGCGATTGATGTTCTCTTGCCAAGTAGATTTCTTGTGTGAATTCCTTTGTTTTGTCATCTTCACTCCACATAAGTGAGTGGTGACTTTAGCCGATGCATAATAGAGATGATTTAAATCAGTAATCTTTAGTTTGTTTGTGAGGATAATGTTTTTGAGAATTATGTTAGTCTTGTGTATTATCTTTTGGTTCTGTTTTGAGTTCTGGATCTTAGGGAGGGTGTCTCGTTGCCCCATGTCAGATTCTTTCATTTTCATCCATTCGATCATAATTTCATCCTTCAAGTTGGCAAGTTCATTCTCATTCATTTCTTTATCATTTACGATCTCATTACTTTCATTTGGACTTTCATCTTGAGCATGCACTCCCTCCACTTTTTCGATCCTTTCTTTAATTTGTTCTGTTGTCAGTGATTCCGCCCCAACCCTGGGATTCGAAGTGTTACAATTTACCTCGTTTTCACTGACACATGTTTCATTTTCCCTTCGCTGACTTTGTGCTAATAGCTTGATCTGCTCAATTTCTATATCAGTTAGTAACTTTTTTTTTACAATATTTCTTCGTATATTGACTAGTTTGTTACTGTCAATATAGCCTCTGTTTTCGGGATGTTTCTTTTTCCAGTTGATATATGTCTGTTCTGTTTATTATTATTATTATTATTATTATTATTATTATTATTATTATTATTATTATTATTATTATTGTTGTTGTTATTCCTTGAATCTCAGTCATTGATGTTGGTTAACTGGAAAGTCCGTTGGATTGAATATCAAGCCACTACCTGCAGCCTCAGATATTCAGGACGTATCGGAGGGTTCTTGCTGTTCCAAGCAAGCATGCCTTTTGAAGCGTTCCAAAAAGCGTGAAGGGGCCGATTTTCTTTAACCATCCCTGGAAACTTTTGGAGATAGTCCCAAGTGCGCCTATGACAATCGGGATCACTTTGACTTCATGGCAGTTCCAAATCCTTTTCACCTCCCACTTTAGGTCCTGGTATCGGTTAATTTTCTCCCTCTCCTTCTCTTGCACTCTCGTGTCGAACGGGCAGGCCACATCCACAATCAGACACGATCTTTTTTCTTTGTCCACAACCACCAGGTCAGGTCTATTGTGTTCCAGTTTTTTGTCCGTCTGTATCCTAAAATCCCACAGCACCTTCACCTGATTGTTCTCCATCACCGCCTCTGGCCTATGCTCATACCATTTCTCAGAATGTGGTAAATTGTTTACTTTGCACAGGTGCCAGTGGATCACCCTGCCCATCACATCGTGTCTCCAGCCCTTATAGTGGGTCTGGGCTAGGTGTTTACACTCGGACACAATGTGAGCCACAGTCTCCTCTCTCTCTCCACAGATCCTGCACAGTGGGCTAGCCTCCTCCTTGTAGATATGGTGCTTCAACCACTTCGTTTTGAGGGCCTGCTCCTGCGCAGCCATTAGCATTCCTTCTGTAGCCTTTTTGAGGTCTCCTCTTCTCAACCAGTTCCATGTCTGTGGATCTCTAAATTCAGTTTTCTCAAAGAAGGTACTATGAAGGGATTTTCCCTTAAGGCTGCTCTTCCTCCTTGATGTTATTTCCTCCTTGGACATCCCCTGGCCTACTGTCCCCTCCTTCAGTACATTTCTGAGCATTGGCTCCTTACTATAGGTCACGTATTTGTATAGGTTGTTTTTCTCCATCTGAACACAGTCCTCTATGCTGATAAGACCTCTTCCACCCTCAGATCTCCTTAGGTAGAGTCTATCGACATCACTCCTCTTGTGGAACATGTTGTAGATAGTCAATAGCTTCCTAGTCTTCCTATCCATTTCTTTTTGTTCAGCAACATTCCATCTCAGAATTCCCGCACTGTACCTAATAATAGACACAGCTCGGGAATTTACTGCGCTTATGGCATTTCTGCTGTTCAGATGTGACTTCAATACGCTCCTTACTCTCCGAATGTATTCAGTTCTTAACAATTCCTTCATTTTTTTGTTCTTTATGCCATCAGCCTCCAGAACGCCCAAATACTTGTATCCTTCCTCAGAGTCAATTTCCTTTATCATCTCACCTGTTGGTATCTGGATCCCGTTACTTCTGCTCAACCTACCCCTCTTCATCACAATGACTCCACATTTACCAATACCAAACTGCATACATATATCACTGCTGAAAATACGGACAGTGTCAACAAGCACATCCAACTCCTTCTCACTTTTCCCGAAGAGCTTAAGATCGTCCATGAAGAGGAGGTGATTGATGGTAAGCTCTCCCCTTCCCAACTTGTATCCTGCTCTCACCTTTCGCAGCATAATGGTCAAGGGCATCAGGGCAAGGACAAACAACAGAGGGGACAGGCTATCTCCCTGGAAGATACCTCTCTTGATCTTCACGCTTCCCAAGGATACTCCAGTTGATGTCAACTCTGTCTCCCAGGACCCCATACTCCTGCCTAGCAACTGTCTGATGTTATCTGCCACCCTGAAGATCTCCAGGCTTTTGGTGATCCAGGAATGAGGCACCATGTCAAATGCCTTTCTGTAGTCTATCCATCCCATGGCAAGATCAGTGTGTCTCCTCCTGCAATTCCCCATTACCATCTTATCAATAAGTAACTGGTCCTTTGTACCACGTGACTTCTTTCGGCATCCTTTCTGTTCGTCCGGTAACAAGTTGTTTGTGTGGAGGTGATGGTAGATTTCCTCAGACACAATGCTCGTCAACAGTTTCCACATTACGGACAGACATGTGATAGGTCTATAGTTGGTAACATCATTACCCTTGATTCGTTCTTTCATTATCAGAACTGTGGTACCTTTTGTCAACCACTCTGGCACCTCACCCGACACCAAGCAGTCATTGAACATGGCCGTCAGCTTCGGGTGGAGGGATGTTAAATGTTTAATCCAATACCCCTGCACACCATCTGGGCCTGGTGATTTCCAGTTGGTTAGTTTTTTGGCCTGCCCCTTAAGAGTTTCAACTGTGATACTCAAATCAGTCTGTTGTTGTGCCTGCTCACCGATCTCCCTCTGTACTGTCTCAATCCACCCTGCCTGGGCATTGTGTCTAACATCCTGCTCCCATATTCCTCTCCAGAATGTTTTAGTTTGCTCCGCCCCAGGGATCAAGTCGTTGCCTCTTTCTTTCCCCTCAAGCTGTCCAAACAGCATCTTCTGGTTGTTGTCGAACATGCGGTTCTGTTTATACTGACTGACTCTGTTCTCGTATCGCCTGATTTTTGCACTCTTTGCTACAATGCGTTGCTTCAGTTCCTCTATGATAATATTTAGCTTTTTCCTCCTAGTTTTGTATTTTATTTCCAGTCTATTTTTAGTGCCTATGTTTTTTAGTGTCCCATTCAGTAGTGACTCAAGCTTTCCTATGTCATTTCTCATTTCCCCGATTTGCCCACTCAGTCGCCTCTTCCACCACGGCTCTGCTCTTTCTTGTCTGTTGTTTCCTCTCGCTTTTATACCAAGTAGTTTCCTCACCGTATTTGCTGTTGCTTTGAGGATATTGTTGCACTGGTGAAGGCTCCTCGCCTCAAGGTATGGGATGACTTTGTTTACCTTAGCTGTTGTTTCTTTTAACTTTTTCCTGTCTACAAATCTTAGGTTCATAGGTCTCCCACTATCATTGTTCAATTCATCTACCACTAAATTTAGGATGTCAACCGAATCTTGTCCTAGCCCGTCAGCATTCATCTCCTCAGTGGCCGTATCTCTGTTCCAGGTATTATTTATCTCAGTATTCAGATCATTGTCTGCTTCGGGTGGTTCCTCCGTTCTCAGGACCTCTTCACCTTCATTTCCCACTGGCTCGCTTGTCTGGCATACTACACCCGCCATCTCCAAGCCATTCTCTCTGCTCAGTTCCTCCAGTTCCAGCTCGCTTATCCATCCATTAGTTCTTATTACCCGAGCCTGCCCGGCCAATTTTTGTTCTTCTTCTTCTTCTTCTTCTTCTTCTTATTATTATTATTATTATTCCTTGAATCTCAGTCATTGACGTTGGAATGAATATCAAGCCACTACCTGCAGCCTCAGATATTCAGGACGTATCGGAGGGTTCTTGCTGTTCCCAGCAAGCATGCCTTTTGAAGCGTTCCAAAAAGCGTGATGGGGCCGATTTTCTTTAACCATCCCTGGAAACTTTTGGAGATAGTCCCCAGTGCGCCTATGACAATCGGGATCACTTTGACTTCATGGCAGTTCCAAATCCTTTTTACCTCCCACTTTAAGTCCTGGTATCGGTTAATTTTCTCCCTCTCCTTCTCTTGCACTCTCGTGTCGAATGGGCAGGCGACATCCACAATTATTATTGTTACTATTATTATTACTTTTTTTTTTTTTTTTTTTTTCCCCCATTTGAATGATGTTCCAGAACAATATAAAAGAGATAATTGGCAATTTAGGTTCTGGAACAAAAAAGATAATTGGCAATAAGGGCAGGAGCCCCAGGTTATCACAGCCTGGGCCCGCTCGTCATCGTGCCATTGTAATAGAGTCAAACCAAGCATTTAGTCTTGGCTGCTGGAACGTACGGACGCTGCTTGACAGGGATTCCTTGGAGCGTCCTGAACGAAGGACCGCTCTTGTTGCAAAGGAGCTTCGACGTTACGATCTTGACATCGTGGCTTTATCTGAGACGAGGCTAGCTGGAGATGGTCATCTTACGGAATTTTGTGGAGAATATACATTCTTCTGGAAAGGAAGAGATGAAGGAACCAGAAGAGAGGCTGGGGTAGGATTTGCTGTTAAGACTGAACTTGTGAATAAATTAGAAGAATTCCCAGTAGGGATTAGTGAGCGTCTTATGTCTATGAGAATTCCGCTGGACAAAGGAAGATATGCTACCCTGGTGAGTGTGTATGCTCCAACTATGAATTCTGTCGATGAAGAAAAAGTGTCCTTTTACCATGCATTGAGAGGTGTTTTAAGAAATATCCCTCAGGCAGACAAAGTCATCGTGCTTGGTGAATTTAAT
Source organism: Eledone cirrhosa (assembly GCA_964016885.1). Lineage (NCBI taxonomy): Eukaryota > Metazoa > Mollusca > Cephalopoda > Octopoda > Eledonidae > Eledone > Eledone cirrhosa. The sequence continues at coordinate 181,690,732 of OZ024741.1, forward strand.
GCTAGAGTGGGTAGGGATTTTAACACATGGAATGTAATCGGAAGGCATGGGGTGGGAAAGTGTAACAACAATGGTATGCTCCTGCTGCAGATGTGTGAGGAGCTGGATCTGTGTGTTACCAACACCATGTTCCAACAAAAGAACAAATTCAAGACCACATGGATGCATCCTGCATCTAAGGAATTGCATCTTTTGGACTACGTCCTAGTCAGGATGCGTAACAGACAGGATGTGCAGTGTGTTCGTGCTCTTCGTGGAGCTGAGTGCTGGACGGACCACCGCCTGGTACGCGCAAAAGTGAAACTAATCACTAAACGTAAAATCCGGGCTCCTGGTGTTGCCCTGCCCAAAATATTGAATGCTGCTCGTCTTAAGGATAAAAATGTGAAGAGGACATTGGAAGAAGAGATGCAGGCTGCAGATCTTGGTGAGGATTGGCCGACCCTTAAAAAGTCAGTTTATGATGTAGGCAGGCGTGTTCTGGGATTGGTGCAGAGAAACATCAGGACTGGTTTAATGAGAATGATGTACATATAGAAGACTTGTTCGCTGATAAGAGGCATGCTCTGTCATGCTACTTGACGGCAAAACCACAGGAGAGGAATACGTTGCACGAGGAACTCAAGGATGTAAAATCACGTGTTAGGCGGAGTCTTTCTCAGATGAAGGATCAGTGGTGGAGTGAGAAGGCTGGTGAGATACAAACTGCGTCAGATTCCAATAACACAAAGCTGTTGTACAGTCTCTTGCGTGAGGTTTATGGACCGTCTTCTTCTCTGGTGACACCGCTTCGCAGCAAGGATGGCAAAGAACGTCTTCGTGACTCACAAGGAATTCTACGAAGGTGGCGAGAGCACTTTGATGATCTTTTGAATCAGCCGTCTGTCGTCAGTGAAGATTTCTCAATCTCATTCCAGAAAGTCCTGTGAAAGTAGCTCTCGCAGAACCTCCGACGCTTGTGGAGATTGCAGTGGCTATCTCGAAAGGTCTCCAGGTATTGATGGCATACATGCTGAGCTTCTATAATATGGTGGTGAGAGACTCCTGCAACATCTTCACTCTTTGTTTGGCAGGATATGGGCTAATGAATCCGTACCTGAGGACTGGAGAGATGCAGTAATGGTGGTCTTGTACAAGGGAAAGGATAACAGGAATGATTGTGGGAACTACAGAGGTATATCATTGCTTTCTGTCGTAGGGAAAGTTTTATGTAGGGTGCTTCTGGACCGTCTGCTGACACACATTGCAGATTGTGTTCTTCCTGAAAGTCAATCTGGTTTTCGTGCTGGACGCGGCACTACTGATATGATCTTCTCAGCTAGACAGCTCCAGGAGAAGTGCATAGAACAAGGCTTGGATCTGTATCAGGTTTTTGTCGATCTGACAAAAGCTTTCGATACTGTTAACAGAGATGCATTATGGAAGGTTCTCCAGAAACTTGGTTGCCCTGATAAGTTCCTTGCTTTAGTTAGGTCTTTCCATGACGACATGAAGGCTTGGGTTAATGTCGGAGGTAATATGTCGGAGCCTATCTCAGTAAAAAATGGAGTGAAACAGGGGGATATTCCAGCTCCGACCCTGTTTGCCATTTACTTTGCAATGATTTTCTGTATTGCATTCAGGAATTGCGAGCATGGTGTTTACATCCGATATCGAACTTCAGGCAGCATATTTAACATCAGGCGCTTTGCTGCGAAGACAAAAGTGTTTACATCAACCATAAGAGACCTCTTGTATGCAGATGATTGTGATCTTGTAGCGCACACAGAGAGTAATATGCAGTACATTTTGAATGCATTTTCTGACGCTTGCACTGCCCTAGGATTGACTGTCAGTCTCAAGAAAACCGTCGTCATGTACCAACCTGCCCCTGGTAAGGAGTACACTGAACCAAACATCTATGTGTATGGCAAACGACTTGGAGTGGTTGATCAGTTTGTCTACCTGGGAAGCACTGTCAATCGATACAGCAACTTTGACAGTGAAATCTCACTTAGGATTAGAAAGCAAGTGATGCTTTCGGAAAGCTAGAAAGGTGACTCTGGGGTCGGCGACACATATTCAGGAGGACAAAGGTAAAGGTGTACAAGGTATGTGTGCTCTCTTGTATTCTTTATGCCTGCGAGACCTGGGTCACATATCGACGCCACCTTAAGCAATTGGAGCGTTTCCATCAGATGTGTCTCAAACGGATCCATGGCGTTCACTGGAGGGACCACATCAGCGATGTCGAGATTTTGGAAAGCTCTCTGTGTGACAGTATAGAAGCTCTTGTGCTTAAGCAACGACTCCGTTGGAGTGGTTACCTTGCCAGGATGAAGGATTCTAGAATACCAAAAACAACTCTTTTATGGAGAGTTGGTTAAAGGAAAATGACCGCCACATAAACCAAAAAAGAGGTATAAGGATTCCCTGAAAGCTTCTTTGAAAGACGCTAACATCTCTGCTGATACATGGGAAAATATTGATGCTGATCGTAATAAATGGAGAAAGACTGTATATGAGGGAAAAGTTGCCTTTGAGGCATCTCGAATCGCATACGAGAAAGTAAAGCGGGATGTGAAGAAGGGCATTTCTGTTGCACTTCCAGACGGCGAGGGTCCTCCTATGGTGCTGACATGCAGCGTCTGTGCGAGACTCTGCCTAAGCAAAGCTGGACTCGAAAGTCATCTTCGCAGTCATAAAGTAAGACCAGTGGTTGACTACCAGGCTGCTGTTGGAGATGCTACTCATCATGCTTGCCAAACATGTGGTAGAGAATGTAAATCAGCAGGAGGGCTCAAACGACATGCAAAAGTACATAAACTCCAACCACAGCCGGCTATTCCCAGTGAATGTTTTGGTTGCCGACTCTGTGAAAGACATTTTAGATCATTGGCTGGGCTAAAAAGCCACATTCGATCGCACCGCTGTTAGTTGCTATCGTCTGTGCGTGTGTATAGATATGTTTATGTGTGTGCGTGTATGTGTATATATATATATGTATATGTATATTATTATTGTTGTTGTCGTTATTATTATTGTTGTTATTATTATTATTATTATTATTATTATTGTTATTAATGTATATGTGTATGTATGTATATATATGTGTGTATATATTTCTTTTTTTATTTTAATTTTATTTTTTATTTATTTATAAATTTTTTTCTCTCCTCGTGCAATGGCCATACTCGATAACGAGGGGGCATCCATGATGTATGTATGTATGTATATATGTATATCTACATTCATACATATATATATATATATATAATAAATAACAAAGAACGCCTATAGCATATGCATATCTTTACTTGCTAACATTGTTTCATCCGCACTATAAGTGGGACTCATCAGAGCATAAAGGTTAATTACATACCACACAAGCAATAACAAATCCAAGACATTGAAGAATGAAAAATAATAGAAGATAAAGGATAAAAATAAAAATAAAAATAAAAATAAAAATAAAAATAAAAATAAAAATAAAAATAAAAATAAAAATAAAAATAAAAATAAAAATAAAAATAAAAATAAAAATAAAAATAAAAATAAAAATAATAAAATAAACAATGAAAAATAAGGGGTGCTATCAGTCACAGTTGGGTAGCTCTACCAGTGTTGTTATAACACATAATATGTCCATTGGTAATGGAGGTGTCGCGAATGGGAGGGTTCTAAATGCCGGTGGAATGAAGCAGCAGGGCACCATTAGTCTAAGTAATAGCAATGGTAGGCTTCGCAGCTCCCCGCATAGACTAGGTGAGCATAGTAACCGTAGAAATAATAATGCTAATAATAGTGATGGAAATAGAAAGAATAAAAAGAATAGAAGAAGATTGAATACATACTTCAATCCCCCTTTTAATTCTGAAGTGGCTATAAATATTCCTAGGGCCTTCTTCTCTGTGTTAGAAAGGAACTTCCCTCCTGGTAATAGGTACCACTCTATCCTCAATAAGAATGTTGTTAAACTTTCGTATTCTACAACCCAAAATCTGGCCTCTCATCTGGCCATTACTAATAATAAGAAAATAAAGGAAGGCCTGGACAACCTAAGCCTAGGGGAAAACACGGTAGTGGACAGAGTGGGCCGAAACACAAGTGGTGATCATTCTGAGAATAGCATCACCAGAAGTTGTAACTGTAGAAGGGCTTCAGGCTGCCCCCTGAATGGTTTCTGCCTTGTTAGAAACATAGTTTATGCGTGTGATGTGGTAACTACGGCGTCCACTAAAACCTATATAAGATCAACCTCCACCCCCTTTAAGACCAGGTTTAACTCTCACCAATGCACTTTTAGACATAATAAACTGAGGAACTCCACCTCCTTGGCAGCGTACGTCCACAATTTAAAAAATGCAAGAACACATTACACACTTACTTGGCGGCAGGTTGCTAAATCCCATCCATATACTCCTCATAATAGAGTATGTAACCTATGCCTTGCCGAATCCCACTCTATTATATTTGCTAAATGCCCTCTACTAAATAGAAAGTCAGAAATATTTTCCTCTTGCCCCCACCGAATATTAAGCTCTTTCTTCTACTTTAAACCTATTAGCTAGCACTTCCTTATTTCTCCAGTTGGGCTATCTTGTGTAACTGTCTCTGATTGTGTGTAACTGTCTCCTATTGTTTGTCTTCTATGTATATGAGTCGGTGAGTGTATACGTATGCATGCGGGAGGATATTGATCTGGATATTGGGGTGTACAGGTGAGTGGGTGTGTATGTTAATAAGCACCCCTGTTTGGCACAGCGGATGTAACCCATCCACGCTCGCCTACCCACCATTGGTGCATTGGTGGGTCTATCCTGACGTGTATCTTGTGGATCTGTACCTCTGTATGCGCATGAGTTGTGATGTGATGTATCTATGTAGAGCGTGTACTGTGATATAGGCTGCACTAATAGAAATTTAGCCTGTAACTGTGGGCGGACCTGTGCTATCTCGCCGTAAGCAGTAGATACGTGGCGCATGTACGTGTTGCCCTCCTATTCTGTGGTTTAAGATCTACAGGCTGACTTCTGGGAGCTCTTGCCCGGGGTTGTAGTCTTTCTAGCACGATCGGCCTTCCATATATTGACGGTCGTTGTTATGATCCCGAAAGTAACGTTTTGGCCCCGATAGCCCTCCGTAGTTACTAACGGTCTGTGTACACTTAAATCGGGCAATGGCACGTGCGGACATGATTATCTCCGTAGGAATTCAATTTTATTTTACTACATCTCATCGTATGTATTTATTTTGAATGTATTATCCGTGGTGGTGGGTCTTGCCTAATGTGGTATTTCTGTGTTTAATATCAGCTTTGACCCGGGTGTCCTACGCTGTGTGTGTGTGCGTGTGTGTCTGTGTATACATTTATATGTGTATGGGTGTAGGTGGTTGTATATGTCTGTATATAAAAAACTATATATATATGTATACCGTCTCTGCATATGCATGTGGTGTGTATATGTGCATATACGTGCTGAACATATTGGTGTGTATAGTCTTGTGATGTCCCAATGCGGTGACTTCATGGCTCTTGAAGCTATTTTTTATATATCTTTTGTCTTTTTATATATCTTTTGTATGCGCTCCAACTGTGTCTGCTTGCTTTGGCTAACCCGCCTGCACCTCGCTTTCGGCCTCTTGCTACTGCACGTGAATTCTCCTACCTTCCTTCGATGCACCTCTGTTTGACCATTGGACTCCTGCCCGGGTGTGAACCGGTTTGTGATTACCCCACCGCTCAACTGTGTGAATGCACACCCGTGACTTTCGAGTGAACTTTTGAGACTGCCCAACCTGGGACGCCTCCATTGCCTTGCAATGGTCAAGTGATACTGGTGACTGTGACACTTAGTGCCTTCGTGGGCCCCTGATATTTTCAAGAAATATATTCTAAAAAAATGGTCAAGTGATACAGATAACTGTGACACTTAGTGCCTTCGTGGGCCCCTGATATATTCAAGCGATATATTATAAGAAAATATATATCTTATCTCAATTTACTTTATTTTATTTTATTTTATTTCATTTCATTTTATTTAATTTTATTTATTTATTTATTTAATTTCATTTATTTATTTATTTATTTACTTATTTATTTATTTATTTATTTATTTATTTATTTAATTTTAATTTTAATTTTATTTATTTATTTAATTTTATTTATTTATTTATTTATTTATTTAATTACATTTAATTATAATTATATCTTATATTATATTATTTTACTTTAGTCTATTTTATTTTATTTTAGTTTACCTTATTTTATCTTATTTTATGATTATATTATATTATGTTCTATTTTATATAATTTTAATTTTAATTTTATATTATTTTATTTCATTCCTTACCCTGTATCACTATTATCTGTATATTTTATATTTTATATTTTATATGTAAGGTTGTTATATTTTTTTATATTTTCTTATATATATTATAAGTCTGTTTTTCACCTATTTTTTACATACTCTTACCTAATCCTATCTATCTTATCTACTCTTGTCTGTTCTCTTATCCATGTGTATGCTTGTATGTAACTATATGTTGACAGCACCCCGCCCAACTGTGACTGATAGCACCCCTTATTTTTCATTGTTTATTTTATTATTTTTATTTTTATTTTTATTTTTATTTTTATCCTTTATCTTCTATTATTTTTCATTCTTCAATGTCTTGGATTTGTTATTGCTTGTGTGGTATGTAATTAACCTTTATGCTCTGATGAGTCCCACTTATAGTGCGGATGAAACAATGTTAGCAAGTAAAGATATGCATATGCTATAGGCGTTCTTTGTTATTTATTATATCACGGCTCTGTCCTCAGACATCGAGCTAACCTTATACTGCCTGCTGGATAAGTGGAGTGTTATACACCCCTGATCCTCTCCCTAGTATACTATATATATATATATAAATCTACACATACATATACACACACATATATATATATATATAAATCTAGATACATATATACATTTACGTATGTATATAGCTATGCATTTATACATTTGTATATATACATGCATTTATATTTAAGTGTGTAAGAATATATATATATATGTGTGTGTGTGTTTATAATATATATATATATATATATATATATTATACACACACACACACATATATTTACTTTTTTCAGTCTGGTCTACCATGTTTAAGCCCCCTGTTGGTAAAAGATAGATAGATAGATAGACGTTTAGCAAACACACACACACACATTTCTTACTCTCTCTGTCCCCTCCCCTTTCTCTCTCCATTTATATATATAAATATATGGCGTTGTTGAAAAGAGCAGTGGCCTTTCACCTGGCAATAAAAACTGGAGACAAAATTCTTTCTGTACCAAAACCAAGGCACACACACACAAGTTTGTGTGTGTGTGTGTGTATGTGTGTGTGTGTGTGTGTGTGTGTTTGTGTGTGTGTGTGTGTGTGTGTGTGTGCGTGCGCGTTTATATGTGTGTGTGTGTGTGTATCTATCTATATATATACAAAAGGGATACATATATTGCTTTCTCAGTCACCAAGCTTCTCAATTCATTCCTTGCTACTAAGTATTTTATTTTGCTACGAGGTATTTTATTTTGCAAGGTACTATTTTCCCCCTGCGTTTGTGATTTCAGAGAAAGGTAAGAAATTTTCCATATTTTGTATCTTTTGTATTTCGAATTTACAGTTTGAATTGTAGAATTGTCTATCCACTCAAAATATTACAACAGCTAACAGTGAAATATAGAGTTTAAAAAAAAAGAAGCTTTTTCGACTAAGATAAAATCTTTGTTTTTATTTCAAAAATATATAATTTGAAATAGCTTGCTTTTATTTTGAACTGAAACCTTTTTGTATTTAATTCGTACGAGCATTTTTTAAAGATTCTAAGATAACTTGATTTGGCCCAGTAATCTACTGATATCAGTAGTATATTGAAAAATGGAAAAATAGGGTAGGGGTCGTTTCGTGATTTTTCGAGGGGCAAAAGGGGACGTTTGGTCGAAATGGGTTGAGAACCTTTGATTTAGATGAACGAGATTTTTCAAAGTTCTTTATACTTTCATGATGGCAAAGAGTTCTCCATTTTCCACGAGCCAGCAGTGAAGGCTTATACATGCATACATGATGATGATGGCTGACCCCTCATTATCGAGTATGGCCATTGCACGATATAACATTATTAATTAATTCTATCGTGCAATGCCTGTGCGTGAAGATATTTTTTTAAGTGAGGAAAGACTGTGCACTGAGCCAATCCCACTCTCTGAGCGACAGTAGCTATAACCCGAAAAGAAGAAAAGATCAACATCATCGGTAACTACTGAGCCGCAGAATTTATATCGGAGTTATCCCAGTTTCCTGAGTTGCCTTCTCCTAGAAGAATGCCCTGACAAAGGCTAGGGGTCCTACAACCTCAGTGGTTTAACCGCGCGATCGGGTGTCCAGCCCGACTATTTCTATGTCCCCACGCATATACACACACATGCACCCATGTATATACACATATACATATACATATGTACATGTGTATATACATATTTACACACTTTTGGATGGCTGTTGACTCTTATGAGTTCTTCCGCCCTTTGTCAGGTTTTGTTTTTTGTCTTGCAGGGTGTCCACAATCCCCCTCCTCTCCAAGTAAACGTGGTGGGGTTGCCGGTTTAGTCGCCAACGACCCGACCATGCGACAGGTTGTACTGGGGTACATGTTACCAGTAGCACTCAAGAGTGACCCGACATACATACATACATACATTTATACTCTGCTATGTATTGAGTACCTTACTATGGCTACCCCCAATTGCACCCGGGATACACACACACACACATACACATATATATGTATATATATATATATATATATATATATATATATATATATATATATATATATATATATATATATATATATATATATATATATATATATATATATATATATATATATATATATACCCAGTTGATGCGTAATAATATATTACCATAGGTCACACTAGTCTGGGCTCTCTATGCTTTTAGTTGAGTTAGATATCTATATTACTAAAACAGAGAATGTCTGTTTGTCTGTCTGTACAATCACTAAAACTCGAGACCCACCCAACCGATGGTTTTCAAACTTTAATCATGTAATTCTTATGGTCCTATTGAGTGTTCTGAGCAAAAAATTCAAATTTTTAATGCCCTAGGGACCGTATTAGGCGATTTAGCGATCTCTTTCTCTCTCTCTTAGTCTCTCTCTTTTTAGATAGATACATAGATATTACGCTGCACCTTTATAATATCTGTCTGTATGCCTGACTGTCTGCATTACGTCATTATGACGCGGTGTGTGTATATATATATATATATATATATATATATATGTGTGTGTGTGTGTGTGTGTGTGTGTGTGTGTGTGTGTGTGTGTGTGTGTGTGTGTGTGTATAGTGTGTGTGTATATATATACATAGTGTGTAACGTTTTTCGTAATATTTACTTCTGCGTTCACAGATTTATTATTTTAGTTTCAGAAGATCCCGTTAAGGGTGAAAGCAGCGATTCTTTGCGTTAACTTTAATCAGTTATTGTTCAATCTGATTGTTCAACGGACACATTCCTGGTTGGACACAGTTACAGGAATGTGTCCGTTGAACAATCAGTGTCTTGAACGCAACATCATATACAAATGTAGTAACGAATCGGATAGCCAGAAGTGGTACTATGTGGGGTCTACAGCTACCTCCTTCAAATCTCGCCTTTATAGACATCGTTACTCGATAAAACATGAAAACCAGCGTTATGTAACAACACTCGCAGACAAGGCTTGTCAGCTGCGCGAAAATAACCAACAATTTAACCTAAAATGGGATATAATAACGATGCCCCTGCATAATCCCAAAGACAGGAATTTTGTAAATTATGTAACATGGAATTATTTTGTATTATGAAATCCAAAAATATTTTATTAAATAATAGAATAGAGCGATGCCTCTGCATACACCCGAGGACAGGAATTTTGTAAATTGTGTTATATGGAATTATTTTGTATTATGAAATCCAAAAATATTTTATTAAATAATAGAATAGAGCGATCGTTATACTGTAACCATCGCTTGAAATCTACATTTTCATATTACAAACACTACCAGGATTGAACGCCTGTCTCCATCTCCGTTTGATTGTCAAAATACATATTAACATTCTCTATTAGTCTTAATTCTATCAACTCTTCTATTCTTTACCATTTAATATAAACTGCTATAGATAAAATGAGATTTCTTAATTCAATTCCCTAATGCATATACCAGCAGGCTACCAACATTGTTGTTATACAGTAGCAGTGAAAATCTCCCTCTTCCTTAATTGACACTTTATATCTATTAATACTACTACACCAAACAACCAGCCCTGTCCATTGTTCAATTGGTCAAGTATAGATTAAAATAGGCACTCCCAAAAATTCTTATTTAGATAAAATAAGCCATATACTCATTGTATTCTCATAAGGAACCTTCTATATACTTGTTTCCCAGTAAATTGAATTGCCATCTGTCATATACTATCCCCTCTCTTCTTCCTTTCTTACAACTAATATAAATACTTCAATTTTTCTGATTTTTTCCAATTTATCCAATATCTCTGAAGAAGTGACAACTGATTATACATTTGCTATCGAATACTTGCTAACATTATATGATTACGCAAGCAGCGATACATAGGTATTCCGTCTGTTACAGAAACATATGTCAATACCTAATACATTCCTTTATAAAAGCACTTTCATTTTATATTCATCTTTTCTACCTTTTCTCCAGAATATAATTTATACTCGTTGAGCAAACCTACACGTACGCTGTTCATCTCTAACGTGACGATATATTATCACTACATTATTGATAACTTGAAATGTTTATATATATATATATATATATATATATATATATAGAGAGAGAGAGAGAGAGAGAGATTACAATAATGAAAGTTCAGTTTAAATCATTTATTTGCTTACAATTGTTTCCTCCAAACCGAGGTTTGGATTCTTCGGAGCAACTATTAAGTGATCTATAACATACTTGACCTCCTTTTCAACACAAGAGACATATAAAAACATATGCATATATTGACCCACAGTGGGATGACACCCATCATAATGATATAGCATGGCAATTTACATATAAAGGTTAAAGGATAAAAATAAAAATAAAAATAAAAATAAAAATAAAAATAAAAATAAAAATAAAAATAAATATAAAAATAAATATAAAAATAAAAATAAAAATAAAAATAAAAATAATAAAAATAAAAATAAAAATAAAAATAAAAATAAAAATAAAAATAAAAATAATAAAAATAAAAATAAAAATAAAAATAAAAATAAAAATAAAAATGAAACTGGCAGTTTATGAAGATAAAGCAAGAGGAAAGTTTAGAGTAGTCAGTGTATGAAACAATCTCACGTGTAGCATGCACGCGTGTCTTATTTATACAGGATTAGAGTGCGGCAGATTGTTACCTGTAGGATCAGGCAATTAAAGCAGGCAATCGATTGTATTATGTGGGCTGAATTGCTAAATCATTTATTCGCATACACCTGTATGATATACAATCCCGAATGTAGAGAAACACCAAAATATCAAAAATCTCAAACATATTATAAAACATATATCGTAGGCAAAACAGTACCACTGTCTTCGCGCACACCATCACTCACATAATCCATGAAACGCAATATATAGACCACGGGTCTATCATACAATCAATGATGGTTCAGCATAGAACCAAGTTATAAACCATATCTTGTCGATTCTTAATTAATAGATCATGTTGTTTAGTTTTGTGTGATGATATATTCCGGAAGTGTGTGTGTGACCAAGTGGAGTTAATGTGTAAGGGGAGTTAATGCGTAAGGGGAGGTAACTAGCTGATTTTCTTAGTTAAATTTATTATCCTAAATATATATATATTTATATATATATATATATATATATATATATATATATAACAGTACAGAGAACACTCACTGTGAGGTTGGTTTTCGCTTCTGTATATTTCATATCTCCATAGTTAATTTATTTGGCAATCAATGTTTATCATTGATTGACCAACGGTTAAAAATACAGATACAAATATATATATACAGTCTATCAAAGTTTTTTCGGTGCACATCTGCAACATCATCAGTGGTACC
>OZ024741.1:181707872-181725372 GCA_964016885.1 Eledone cirrhosa
AGCTCTGCCGTCGGGGCATACCTTTTACTATTACCCACTCTACTACCCTAAGTATTGAGTACTCTGGTGCGTTATGGTCCATCTGGTTCCTTACCACAATTCCTTCGTTATATATATATATATATATATATATCAGACTGAAGGCGGTAACAAACTGCCATGTTGCCACCACCCGAATATCATCGATTCATCTCGGACCTAGCTGTTGAAACGACCGGAGGTCAGCCATCGAGGTCCCGAATTTTTCACACACACACACACACACACACACACACACACACACACACACACACACACATACACACACACACACACACACACACACACACACACACACACACACACACACACACACACACACACACACACACACACAAGCACATATATATATATATAAAATGAAATTTGTCCGATTGAGAGCATCCTACATCTAATAAATATATGATGACACGATATTAAATGGTTTTACAGGGATTCACCTCAAAGGCTCGAGATATGAATGATTATTCTTTCCCTCAGGATGTTGCTACCCTCCCTATACAACTTGTTACAATTGTGGCTCACAATTCTCTTGTATGAAATGAAGAGGGAAAATGTGTGTAAGTACAGAGGAAACCATGTAGTAAACAAAAATCTGTGATACATTAATTTACATGTAAATTAATCTTTCACTGAAGTCTCTACTATTTAGAGCATTATTATAATAAGGGGCTAATTTATTGAAATTATACCGGCCTGAGGAAAGATATGAGTCTCTCCTTATTCCGACCACAAAGCTCTAATTATAGTGGAAATGTGGTTTGAATGTCTATGATTGTAAGTGGTGCCGTAATTCAGCTTTTTTGTAGTAGTGGTGTTTATCTGTCTTTAAGTATAATGCTATATCTAGAAAGTTGGTTAATTTTAGATTAATGACTATAGTTATATTCAAACCAATTTCCTTAAACATATTTATATTAACTCCTTCCTAAATATATCCATAGATGGTCATTCATGAGAATCGACCTTACAATCTCACCTATGAAATTAATGTATTCCGCCATCTTTTACAATTTCGCATTTACTGACCGCTTTCATATATATATATATATATATATATATATATTAAAATAGCAGATTAAAGTTTAAGCAAAGAATCGCTGCTTTCACCCTTAACGGGATCTTCTGAAACTATATATATTTATATATTTATGATATATATTTATCCTTATCGAGCCCTCTTTGGATTTTAGTCTTCAAATTTATTATTATATATATATACACACACATGCATACACACACATATATATGCATGTTTACAAATTACGTTGTTACACCTGGCATTTAAATAATAAAATGCTGCACAAACTTGAAAATAATTTGATGAAATCAACATCGACATGACTGCCCTTGTATAAAGTTGTCTAGAAAATAAAATGATGGATGTACTGCAAATATATTTTCATCGATTTTCATTTGTCTAAACGTGTTATCTATTAAGTGATACAACGGTTCAACATTTTAACAGCTTGCAACTGAATTTGCTATACTTATGATGTGTTTCTTTGAAATAACGATTGGCGTGAGAATTCTATAACCAAGTGAAGGATATATTATTTTTAGTAACAAAACCTTAATCTTAAACATTGATAAAATGGCTAATCAGTTAGTTAATCCATTTAGTTTCAAACTCGAATACAATTTCTACTTCTATATATGACCACTAACCTGTAATACGTATTAACATCTCTTCTGGGTTCACCTATACTTTATTAGTTTTATCTTTTTCTTTCTATGGTCTTAGTTTTCTCAATATCTTGTTTATTTCTGGAAGTATTTTGCTATAGCTCTTTGAAGAAGTTCATACTCCAGTGGCTTGCAGTAATTTCCTGAAGATAATTACTGCCTGTTTTGCTTTCATGTGAAGAGTAAAGCCTACATTTCTTTTTATGTGACGGCGTTTGCGTCTATGAGGCCTTTAGTTCTTTATCAAGGAATTATAAGTTTACCATAGAAACTTTGATATCACACCCTAAATGCATTAGCGGCGCGAGTGAAAGGAAATGGCAACAATCTAAAAACTGAAACCGGATCTCAGACTCACAGGGTCAGGAATTTAGATCTCATAATTTGTCGTTCTCTACCATAGCTAATATCTATGAAAAGAGAAACCAAATTTATGTAGAATATACATTAATTCTCACAAATATACTGACTATAACTTATAGGTCAATTTATTCCTCATCACTATATAACTGATAGTTATTTTCTTAACACGACCCAAGGAAGATAAAAAGCAAAGTTAAGCCTACAAAGAGTTGGACTCAGACTGGAAAGGAAATAAACTAAATATTAAAGATCTTTCCCGTGACGCTCTGCTGACTCTGTCACTTTACCGTCTAAATCAAGAATAAATAATGATTTATTCTATAGCCACAATGTTACAAGCCTATGCTGTTACGAAGAAGTTATTCATGTAAGAGAAATATAATGGCTCTAACTATGAATTGAAACCGTGTAGTAGCCTACTCGGTCATCTACAAATCAAACTTCTACGGCAATGAGGAAAATATCTTAAATTGATTTTTGTTAATGGTGCAAAGGTTTAGCTTGCATCTGAACATGTAATAGTCGATTGATTGTTACATATATATCGTTTAGCGATCACATAATGATAAAATAATTGTGTTAACTGCAGTTCCATTGCTCCATAGTTAAGTTAATCTCTATATATAAAACTGTTGTAGTCTGTGTGTCCTCATTTTTGCAAAGTCTATACAAATCCACATTTCTACTCCGATTGACTTCAACTTGCATTTATTTATTCCTTGAGGTCTAAAGATATTAACTGCAGCTTTAATTTTCAATTTTCTGTTCTTAAATGGGTGTTAGGCGCCGGTTATCAATCTCCGTAGCGCTCTTATAATATCTGTCTGTATGCCTGGCTGTCTGCATTACGACAGTCTGACGAACATTGATGACGTATTATGTTCTCTATTATCCGTTCATTGCCAGGGAACGTCTTCACGAACCAAAGTATCGTCTTCCTGTTTTCCTTCGGTTGCAACGTTTTTCGAAATATTTACTTCTGCGTTCACAGATTGATGTTTTTAGTTTCAGAATATCCAGTTAAGGGTGAAAGCAACGATTCTTTGCTTAAACTTTAATCTGTTATTTTAATCTATATATGTATATATATATAACTGAGGAAGGATGTATGTATATGTGTATGTGTGTATGTGTGTATGTGTGTGTGTGTGTGTGTGTGTGTGTGTGTGTATGTGTGTGTGTGTGTGTGTGTGTGTGTGTGTGTGTGTGTGTGTGTGTGAAACTCGAGAAGTACCCAAACGATTTTTTTCAAACTTTACATGTGTATTACTTATGTTTCAGGGAGAGTTATGCACAAATTCAACTTTTTGATTCCCTAGGGCCCGCAATTTTTAGGAGTTTTTTGAGGCGTTACGTCAGACTTATTTCCTTGAAATTGTAACTGTGTATTAGTCAGTCTCTTCTTCATACCGTGAGCAAAGAAAATCCAACTTTTTAAGGGCTAGGGCCCGCATTAGGTGCAAAACTTCATTTTTTCAGCTTTTTAGGGCTTTTTTGAGGCGTTACGTCTAGCCAATTTTCCCGAAATTTCAAGGCATATTATGCACATGAAAAAATTCATTTTCTTGATCCCCTAGGGCCCGCATTAGGTGAAAACCTGCATTTTTCCTGCTTCTTCGAGGAAAATCTTAGATTATCCAGCCATCAGAGTATTCGGTTTATTTTCTTTACATATTGTCTAAGCATGCAGTTTTTCCACGTTTAGGTCTGTTGGCGGCCCGCGTGCCAAAATACCGTACCCCGTGCCACGCCGGGTACCACTGCTAGTAACAACTATAGGAGAATAAAAAGATTCTTTCCGTGAAATTGGAAATCATAAGAGGAAGACATAAGAGGAAGTAACAATATAGAGTAATTCATGTATTCCTATGTCTGACAAAATTGACCATGCTTGACCTGCTCAACATAGCAACCAAATCCTATCGAACGTTCACTCTATCCTCTTAAAAGGGAAGTGATATACTGAATAAAATAGTCTTGGATATAATAAAATAAAATAGAAGAATGAAATGGTTATGGTTGCATTTTCAGTCGAAAGATTAAACAATTGATATAAAAAATATAGGAAAAGAATATGGTACAACACTCCGATGACAACATGATATATATAATGGTTTCTTATATAGGCACAAGGCCAGCAATTTAGGAGGAGGGGAAAGTCGATTAAATCGACCCCAGTGCGTGACTGGTACTTTATTTTATCGACCCTGTAAGGATGAAAGGCAAAGTTAACCTCGGCGGGATTTGACCTCAGACCGTAAAGGGCCATATATAATGTCAACAGGGTATATAAGGATAACATGTTGGGTATATAATGACAACATGTTATATATAATGACAACAGGGTATATAATGATAACATGGTATATATAATGACAACATGTAATATATAATGACAACAGGGTATATAATGACAACACGGTATATATAATGATAACATGGTATATATAATGACAACAGGCTATATAATGATAACATGTTGTGTATATAATGACAACATGTTATATATAATGACAACAGGGTATATAATAATAACATGGTATATAATGATAACAGGGTATATATAATTGTTTCTACTTTTGGCACAAGGCCAGCAATTATCCCAGTGTATTACTGGTACTTTATTTTATCGACCCCGTAAGGATGAAAGGCAAAGTTAACCTCGGCGGGATTTGAACTCAGTCCGTAAAGGGACGTAACTGTGCTGCAAAGCATGGAACCCGACCCTCTACCGATACTGCCAATTCACCGCCCTTATACAGTGTATATATAATGACAACAGGATATATAATGATAATATGGTATATATAACTGTTTCTTCTTTTGGCACAAAACGAAGAGAGAACGAGCCTTGAATGAGAAGTGAAACTACGCTTCTGGCCCTCATCTGTTAGCCGGCTGTTAGTTAGTGTTGCTCGATGAACTGGCAAATTTTAAGATTCAGTCTGTTTCGGCTTATAACTGCTCTCCAAGTACCGGTCGCTTTCCGACAGGTTTGCGGTCGTGCCCTTGGCAGTGGAGACTTCTGGTTTCCTTGGTCCTAGGGCTACCTCCCTACTCACCACCATAGGTGATGAGCTGGGAAGCCGCAGGTGTGACCTCGCGAGTTGGAATGGCTTTTCCAGCGCATCTTCCTTACCATCCTACGGGGAAACACCTTCTCCATTTTGTCCGCCTGGGCTGTGGGGAGACCAGCACGTGGGACCCCATTTAATCACCATAGAGAGAGATGGAGGCGATGAGAGTGGGAGATCGTCTCTTCCACGTTCGCACCATATCCTTGTGGTTGTTCTCCTCAAGCCCTAGTGCAGTAATGAGATTAAATGCCTCAATGATCACTTATATAAAGTTATTTCGTTAGTAGCTATGTTATTAATATTGTAACTGTCAAACTATAAAGCAGTGGTTTCTCGAATGGGTGCAGGGAGAATTTAGAGGGGTACTGGATGGCAAAGAGTGATAGGGCGTGGGGGGTTATTGATAAGAAAAGGAAAGGAGTGATGAGAGGAAAAGGACAAAGAAGAAAGATTTGTAGTAGTTCGTCACATAGATGCATGAATTTGGGAAGACCTATTCAAATTTAATTTTCACTGCATATTTTGTTTTCTACTTTACAGTGGCGGACGTTGATAAAATCTATTCTATAAGTGGAGGCAGTAGTCAAAAATAGTTTAGCAAACACTTCCCTAAGGAGTTCTTAGGATTGGAAGGTTGATATATATTGTGCTACATTTTGTTTCAAAATCTAGTCATGACCACCATTGCAGACAGTATGCGGTGGTGCAACATACATGGAGGAACGATCAAAAACATTAGAACTCATTCACCAGTAACAAGTACTTCGAATGAAGTCCTTTGTACTGAGAAAGAGATGCTCTCTAGTCGCTTTAGCCGTTCGAAAAGCTGTCTGCCAGTGATTGCTCCGTTGGAACACGAAACAACGATACTATAATTCATAAATTGCGATAAAATGAAATATAAATATATAAATATATAAATATATGAATATATAAATATATGAATATATAAATATATAAATAAAAAATACATAAATAAATCTCACATGTTCCTATGAATATCAATGTATTAACAAGACTGATTATATCCAATCACTAATGCACTACCAAAACAACAAAATTGTTATATGTATCAGAATTCAGCAAAGACGATGTAAGTTCTGCATACAAAAACATATCCTGAAGATTATAACTAGATTAAACGTTCTTAGATTGAAAGAGTGATTGAGTCATACACAAACAAATATATTATAGTAAAATAGAAATAAGAGTTTAGTTGTGGAGAAGGAAATACGTCTAATAAATATATTGCAAATACATCATTACAAATACATAGTTTTACATAATTCTATACACAAAAATACACATGTACGCATAGACATAGAAATATATATATATATATATATATATATATATATATATATATATATATATATATATATATATATATATATTATATTATATTATATATGCATATATATATATACATATATATATATATATATATGTATGTATATATATATATATATATATATATATATGTACATATATATATATATATATATATATATATATATATATATATATATATATATGTATGTATATATATATATATATATATATATATATATATATATATATATATATATGTGTGTGTGTATATATATATATATATATACGCCTTAATGGATATACGATGGATATACGATATAACGCCTTCTAGGTCGGATATAGCCATTATCAGTAAAACAATCCTTGACCTTATTATACCAGATGTTAGGAATAGGGTTAATTTTAACTTATGGGGGAACACTAGGGAAGTTATAGATTGGTTCTCTGGGATTAATAGACTTGAATCTAATAAGTTTATCCAATTCGATATTGATGCCTACTACACATCAATTTCACCCATCCTCCTCAATAAAGCCTTAATGTTGGCCATGAGAGTGTCCAGCCTTACACGATCGCAGGTAGATATTATACTAGCAGCCCGTAAAACTATTATTAAATTTGAGGACTCTTTTTGGACCCGTAAAAACACGCCCAATAATTTCGACGTTACAATGGGTTCGAGCGATTCGGCCCAGGTTACTGATCTTGTTGGGTTGTTCCTCCTTAATGAACTATACGCTACCTTCCCGCACCTAGTAGGCGGACTATATCGTGATGATGCATTGTTTATAATTAACTCTAGTACCAATAATGTAGAACGTAATAAGAAGAAGCTTCATAAGTTTTTTAATAACTACAACCTTTCAATCACGATAGATAGAAACGATAGAGCAGTTAACTTCTTAGATGTGACTTTGGACTTGGCCACTAATAGTTTTAAACCCTTCCATAAGCCTAATGAAATTCTTTCTTATGTTAACCCCAATTCTAACCACCCTAAGTCTATGATAAACTCTATAATTAAGGGCGTTTCTAATAGGATTTCCAAATTATCTAAGGACATAGGAACTTTTAATGAGCATGCGGAGTACTACAATAACGCCCTAGCAAATTCGGGTCACTCTAGTAAAATAAATTATAATAATAGTAACCTTAGAAAGTCTCCGCTTACTCTTAATAATAACATTATATCACATAACATGGCTATGAATGTGAGTAGCAAACTTAGTAACCGTAGAACTTATATAGGAGTATCTGAGCCCACCCATAGGTTATCCCACCGGACTCGTAGTAACAAATATAATACCTCTAAGAGACAAGTCGAGCCCCCTGTGCGCTCACGCATTGGTGTTGATTTGGCTGGATCTTGTTCTAGTAATGTTGCTCCTACTGATCCTTTCTTTGGCCTTAATCCTTTTGTAGGGACTCTGAACAACAGTGGATCTACTGGAGGTAGAACATATAATAGGCATAATGTAATTATGGCTGATTCTATGAATGCGGCTTCAGATATTCCCGATAGTAACCCTGGTCTTGAAGGTGTGACTTTTGATAGAGGTAGGGTCGATAGGAATAAAAATAAAAATAAAAATAGAAGGCGATTGAATACTTATTTCAACCCGCCATATAACCAGGATGTATCAACTAATATCCCTAGGTCTTTCTTCACTATCCTGGAGAAAAATTTCCCCCCTTCTCACAAATACCATGGTATTTTTAATAAAAATATTATTAAACTATCATTCTCTACCACCCTTAATATTAGTTCTCATTTAGCTAGCACTAATAATAGGAAGATTAGGGATGGATTCTCCTCTCTGCAGAATAATAGCCTGAATGCATCGGACAATGCTTTACCACCAGAACAGTCCTTATCTAATGGAGGTCCTAGGTGCAATACATCACCACTTGAGCCAACCAATAACACCCGGAAGTGCAATTGTAGAGTGAGTGCTAACTGCCCTCTAAACGGTAACTGCCTTTCTAAAAACATAGTCTATGCTTGTGAGGTTATAACTAATTCCTCTAAAGGAACATATATAGGATCTACTTCAAACACCTTTAAGACTAGGTTTAACTCTCATATCTCTAACTTCAAGCAGATTAGGTTTAAGAATTCCACCTCTCTAGCGCATTATATCTGGGACCTTAAGGGAGCTTGTATACCATATAGCCTTAACTGGAGTTTAGTAGCACGATCTAACCACCTTTCTGCACATAGTAAGTTTTGTAATCTCTGTATACTTGAGACACACTCTATTATTTTCTCTAGCGTAACCTTACTGAATAGAAAGTCTGAGATATTCTCTTCTTGCCCCCATGCAATTTCTAATTCTTACTTTTATTATAAACCCAAATGTTTTAGTAGTACAAATCGAACCCATTAGCAGATATATTCCATTACTTAGTTCTTTGTTTGGGTTCTTTGTTTGCCAACACTATTGTTAACATTGGTTTTTGATGACTCTTCATTCTAGCTCTCATAATCATTTGGCCACTGTACCGTATCTATGTCTTCACTATTACACCTTGTTAGTACACATAAGATTACACACGTTATTACCTTTATATATTCTTTTATTATCATTAACTTTAATTTTTAATTTTAACATTATTTTTATTTTTATTTTTTATTTTCAATTCTATTTATATTTTTATTTTAAGTCTATTCTTATTTTTAAGTCTATTCTGATTTATCTATTAAACCCCCCTTCTCCCCCCCCCCATGCACGCATAAACTTATTGTCAACCCCCCTAGATTGAATATGATTATATTAAACCCCCCCCACTCTTTTATGCTCTGTTCTATTATTTATTGTAGTATATCGAATATATTATAATTTATTATGGTATATCGAATTATTATAGTATATCGAATTTATTTATAACTATAGTATATTTAATTTTTAATTTTAACATTATTTTTATTTTTATTTTTATTTTTAATTCTATTTATATTTTTATCTCTAAGTCTATTCTGATTTATCTATTATACCCCCCCCCTTCTTCCCCCCCATGCATGCATAAACTTATTGTCAACCCCTCTAGATTAAATATGATTATATTAACCCCCCCACTCTTTTATGCTCTGTTCTATTATTTATTATAGTATATCGAATATATTTTATGCTACTTCGCACCCTCCATATATTTCATCAATTCTGTCCCCATTAGCTTACCTTAACTTTACTTAAGTCAGTTTTTTAGATATCGTTGCGTGTATAATTTTATTCCTTTTTGTAAACATTTGTAACGATATATTACAGTTTATATATTTTAATGACTGAGACTATAGCTAATTTTATATTACCTTATCGGACGGGTTTGATATTTTTAATATTAATTTATCATATAGGGTTGGGAGTCATTTAAAATGATCGTTTTCCTGGGTGCTTACCAAATTTCTTAATGCACGCGGGACTTAAGTGTGTTTACATTTGCCTTGTTTTGTAATTTCCGGTTGATTGGTTTTATTTACCACTCACTGTCTGGCTTTGCTCATCCACATATGTCTGTCTACTAACCTTGAAATTATAAGTATTTATTTATATATATTATATGCCTATTTTTAAGATATATTACATTATGATATAGATCCTTATTACTTACCGTTTATTATATATAACATTAAGATACTTAAACTTTATATTTTTTAATATCTTAATATTTTAATATCTTAATATTTTAATATGGTAGTATGTAACACTACGGTATTTAGACTTTACATATCATGTTAGATGTCTATATATTTTTTCTGTAACAACATATTTTTTCTGTAACATCATAATTGTTCCCTGTACCAATATAGTTTTTTTGAGTATTATTGTATTATTGTATTATATTATATGATTGATATTTCCCCATTTATCATGTAACCCAATATGAACCATGTTGTACATATGGTAATTGTTAATATAATGTTCACTGTGACATCTATATTGTTTCTGTAAATTAACCGGAAATTATATATATTCTTATTTTATATATATTCTACTTTATTATATTGTATTATATTATATAATTTTGTTGTTTATTATTTATTATAAGTGTTTCTTGTAATTATTGCCCCATGTATATTGGGTAGATATATTAGCATTATTTTCACTATTACCATGTTTATTTTTAATATTTTTGAGGCTTAATTTCTGTGTAATAGAAAATAGATATGTGTATTGTAATGTGTGTGTGTGTGTGTGTGCGCACATATATACATGTATATATCGCACCTTTTGATTTTTGATTTGGAATTTCAGTGTTGGTATAGATATATTATTATTAGAATGTATTATACTGTGTTATATATAATTCCTGTTCTATATAACCAAATTTGTTTAGATTTAAGTTGGTGACTTTGGACCATATTTGTAATATGGTTCTTAATGTCATCTACATCCTTAGTTATTATAGTTTTATCCTCATTTTTATAATCCTATATCCTTGTAAGACATTAGTATATGTAAACCCCATATTCTTCAGAGTTTCTGGCTTGTATCTGCCGAAATTACTTCTTGTTGTTTTGATTGCCCTGATGAGTCCTTAATAGGACGAAACATTGTCGGCTAATAAAAACTTTTGATGTATTAAAGGATTCTTTGTTTTACTCTCTTAATATATATATATATATATATGTATATATATATTTGTACGTGTGTGTGGGTGAGTGGGATTGGGGTGTGTATGTATGTATACATACACATATTTGTGATTTGCATCATTTTCCGTGTATTCAACGACCTGATCATGATATCACTTGCTACTGACATAGCTTCATAGCATTATATAATTTTATACACAGACACACACACACACACACACACACACACACACATGTATATATATATATAAATATTTCACGTCTATTATACTGTTTCCATTATTAAGAATGAAAGCTATTGCAAATTAGATTAACTAAATGGTGCAGTGATATATGAATCGCATCGCGTTGAATACTTAATCATGAATTTCGAGTCCATTAAGGGAATGCCATCGAAATTTCACAAGTAATTTAGAAATGGTCGAGGCTGCTGATGAGCGAATCTTCGTGTGATATTTCTTTACCGATGTTAAATAACACATATGTTTATTAAAACTATATTTTTAACACTATACTTCATCACGCTCTATCGTGTATTCTAAACGCATCTTTATATTTTAAAATTTTATTTTGAGATAATCTTCGGTATCTTATCGATTCATTTAATAAAATATTCATTTATTTAATTATCCTGCCTGCAACCGATACAGGCGAAACCTCAATTTTATTTTCGATTATCTCAACACCTTAGCAAAGAATTGTTATCTCGTTTTTCTCATTTTTGATGTAAATTGCCTTGTCAAATGGCAACATTCGAATTTCTACTAATGATTTCCAATCAAGAGACCAACATTTTTTTCCTTCAATCAATTTGAAGTTTGTAATTTCCATTAAAACTGTGTGAAATCCCATTGTAATTCAATGTCAATTTCTTTCTATTTACTTAATTTTCTCGAGTTCAAGCTGGCACCAAGATCAAATCTTTTGCTTCTGATTGTAATTATTTTGCACGCAATTAATATCAGTAGATCTTTGAGTAATGCATGAATGTAGTTACCTAAGTGATGGATCCTGCGTCGATTTCGCTGATGAGCATTTAGCTGCTTGATTAACTGATTTTCCATTTCTCGAATTAAGTATTCCCCAGAAACATATACCATTAACACAATCCACAAGTCGTATCGGCATGGCATAATATGTAGTAAGGCCGGACCTTTGAAATACAGGTACAATCCATCGGATAGGTTCCCACACTATTTCCGATTACCCAATTTCACTCACAAGGGTTTGATCCAGCTGAGGCTAATTTATAGACATTTGAATAAGATGCTACGAAGCGGGATAGAATCCAGTCATGCCTGCGTCAAAACATTTCACCGTATGCTAATTCCTCACAATATATATATAATATATATATATATATATATATGTATATATATATATATATATATATATATATATATATATATATATATATATAAAAATAAATATCCAAAGGCATGGCATAAATTTCCAATCATTTTAATCACGACACATGTTTCAATAAGAGATAGATGGATCGTGTGGCCATGATCGATTATCACTGATCTCGTCAGGTGAAAATGAATTGTCTTCAAATCCTTGATATGAGGGAGAAAATTTAACGATGTCCACTCACTATATATATATATATATATATATAGAAAAAGAGTCAGGACCCCGACGGGGGAGCTCCGGCCGTTTCTTTGTTTATACCCACACGCACACACGCATCCCCCCCCCCCATATATATATATATATATATATATATATATATATATATATATATATATATATATATATATATTACGGCTGTGATATCATGCCCATTAGAGATTAGGATATCGACAGAATTCTCCACGCTAGGAAGATCATCATGCTTTTTGAAAACTCCACTGCATAAAAAGGGCCCCAGACTCACCCTTCGATGTTAGTATGGCAGCTACTCCAGAAACTAATAGAAAGGTTTCCTGCTTTCGGAGGGGGCATGTATAGAGATGATGGGCTTGTAACTCTTACAGGATACAACCCCAGTAGTACGGACCGTGTTCGCAAACATCTCATCAAGTTCTTCCGGGGATTAGGATTTAAGGTCACCTTACAGGCGTACCTCACCTGACGGAAGGTAACTCGTCTTGGACGGAAGGTGACTCTTTATAATATATGTATATATATCGTAGGCCCCCATTGGTCACAAATGACCATGGTTTTACACCTAGAAAGCTTCCCTGGTCAAGGTGTCTTTGTGTAAGACAAACTGTTTCTAATGCATGCCAGCCTCCCTCTCCATTCCACGCCACCAATGTTGCCCAAGAGCCCATACAATTTGGCACCAGTGACGTCGCAGCGCATACATATTTATGTGTGTTGTAGCTCTCTCTCTTTCTCACTCTCGTCTCCCCCCCTCTCTCTCTCTCTCTCTCTCTCTCTCTCTCTCTCTATATATATATATATATATATATATATATATATTGTAATCAGTGAAGAAAGGACCCTCAATATATAAACATAGGGGGAAATATGGTATAAAACACATGGCAAACTGGTATGTACCTTCCTAGGTACTTGGAGTTTCTCGAGGCAAGCTGATGTGATCGATCAATGCTTCGTTTGTCCGCCATTGAGAAGTGTATTATGTGTTTACGTGTGTACACGTGCATACAAATCAACATATGCATACAAACCAATATATGCATATTCACACACACACACACACACACACACACACACACACACACACACACACACACACACACACACACACACACACACACACACATATATATATATTGCAAAATGTGTGAAATCATTGGTACAGTTAGGCATATTTGAAAAAAAGGAAAATAATGACTTCACTTGTAGTTGATATTCTATAACAATTTAATTTTATAATTTTGCTAGCAAAATTATAAAATTATAAAATAAAAAAATTGTAAAATTATGAAATTTTTACTGTTTAGTCAGGGAAAGTAGATAATACTTTTGAAGGTCTTTGAGACTAGTGGGAGGAAGGAAGCTTTACCTAAACCCGAATGCCTGCAACATCATGGGCTTCATTACAGGTACCCAAGTGCTATATAGTGAGGTTAATCGGGCATATATTAAACTTATCATTCAAGTATACCACAGAGGAATGTAAACTCAAAATGATAAGAGCCGGAACAAAAAACCGCATGGCTCTAACATCCGAGGCTCTAACAATTCCTGCAATACATTACCTTGAACTAGTACATTATTTCATCGACCTCAAATGAACGTAAGGCAAAGCTGATATTAGCAGGACTTGAATTCATAGTGTAGTGAGCAGAAAAATATAGCGTATGTTATTTTGTCTTTCATGGACATTGAACTATTGATTAAGTTGTCGGTCATTAAGCAGAGGCATACATCCTCCAGCCATACAGTCAATGTCATCCAGAGAAGTGTATATATATATATATATATATATATATATATATATATATATATATATATATATATATATATATATATATATTTATTTCATTATACATATTTATTTCATTATACATATTTCAAGGGCCAAAAGAGCAAACTATGGTGCGCTTTCATCAGATAAAATATAATATAGGTTAGTTTTATAAATAAATATTGACATACCCTTAAAAAAGGCAACCATTCTGGTTGGAATCTCCTGATGAAAGCGCACCATAGTTTGCTCTGGTGGCCCTTGAAATATGTATAATGAAATAAATATGGTTTTATAAATATAGTTTCCATTTGTTAATATATTGTATATATATATATATATATATAGAGAGAGAGAGAGAGAGAGAAAGAGAGAGACAGGGGAGAGAGAGAGAGAGGAGAGAGAGTGAGAGAGAGAGAGAGAAAGGACAGAGAGAGGGGAGAGAGAGTGTGAGAGAGTGTGAGGGAGAGTGTGAGGGAGAGTGATATATATATATATATATATATATATATATATATATATATATATATATATATATATATATATATATAGAGAGAGAGAGAGAGAGAGAGGCAATCAAGGGAAGAATCAATCCGAATACCGGATCTAGAAAGGATGAAAGATAAAACTTGATGGGATTTAAACTCAGAGTGTAGAGGCCAGGAATAGATACCGCAAAGCAAGCTACCCGTTCCAACGACTTTGTCAATTCTTCACATTGAAAACATTACTCTTCCGCTACTCTGTTGAGGCACGTTAGTCTTCCTACTTTAAATTCGATTCTAGATGAAAATATCCATTTACCAAACATAAAAATATTTTTGTTCAGATTCTAGATACTTCCAACACTTACGTGAATGTGTTTTGAGAGTTTAGATGTTTTGTTTTTGTACATAAACAAATAATACATATTTATGGCCCACCATGGCATCGCCATCAGTGTTGACAGACGCATACATGTAAACACACACCCCCCCACACACACACGCACCCCCCCCACACATATATATATATATATGTATATACACGAGATTATTGCAGAAGACATATACATATACAAACCGGGAAATTCAGTGATAATCCGGAGTAAACTATTACTATTAATAACATTGGCAGTATCAGTAGAGGGTCGGACGCCATGCTTTGACGCATAGAGTTACGCCCCTTTCCATTCTGAGTTCAAACCCCGCCGAGGTTAACTTTGTCTTTCATCCTTACGGGGTCGATAAAATAAAGTACTAGTAATGCACTGGTGAATTGCTGGCCTTGTGCCAAAAGTAGAAACAATTAATAACAAATATTATATTAACTCTATATACAATATATGAACCCTTCATTCAGTTCATGTTTAGCGGTCTTATTAACACAAAACGAGTATATGCATACGTACATACATACAATTGCGGACTGGGTCTAAAAATATTGGTTGCCAGGATGTGAGGGGGGGGGGCACCTACATATATAATGCTATCATTTAATTTTTATAATGAATAAATAACATTTTCGAAAAATACATAAGTGGAAAAAAAAAACAAAACAGAGCAATCAAATTTTTACCTTCTCCAATAAAAAGTAATTTGTATTTTAGCGAAATCCAGAAACTTTCAATAATGACCAGAAGTGAACCCTAAATATTACTAATAGTTTTAGGAAAGCCATGAATGATACCACATCTTTTTAACTTTGATTTTGAAAGTAGATTTATAATTATCAACTTTGTAGCTGTTTCGGTGACCTAGTTGGAGGAATTATAGTCAGTGGTGATCCTGATCTGAAGTTCGATTCTGGTCAGAAGTAGGGTTCCCAGTAAACTTTTTCAGTTTTTCTATGGGTTGTAAAATAAGAAAAGGTTACATGTACCTCTTGACCAGGATTGAACTCAAAGCCAGGATCTCCACCATTTCTAGTACCTGCCGCTACGCCACAGATACAAGAACGAAAATCTTGTGAAAATTCATACTTATAAACCTACTTTCAAAACGTGGTGTCGTTCATGTATTTCTTAATGTTGATGCTCCTACTTAAGGTCGACTTCTAAATCATTTGGGTGTTCCATAAACTACATCTTCGTTTTGTTTCACATCTATCTAGACTATATTTTAACCTGTAATCCATGTTTCATTTTTGTTCCACTTCATTTCTCTCTCTCTCTCTCTCTCCTTTTCTCTCTGTGATATTTGAACCTACTATGATTTGGGCTAATTTGTTCATATATATATGTTTTTGCATGTCAGATTCAAACTTACATTGATTGACATTATATATATATAGATATATATATGTACAGTGGCGGACTGGGTCTAAAAAGCAAGATGTAGGGGGCCCACCTACATATAGAATGCTATCATTTAATTTTTATAGTGAATAAATCACATTTTCAAAAAATACATAAGTGCAATCAAGTTTTTGCTGAAGAATATCTTACATTTTCCAATAAAAAAAATGTATTTTGCGAAATCCAGAGACTTTCACACTTTCTCAATATATATATATAAATATATATATATATATATACGATATTAAATAAATGGAAACTATATTTATAAAACCATATTTATTTCATTATACATATTTCAGGGATATCATATTAAAAATATGTTATGCCTTCCTCAGACAAAATACAATATAAACAGTCTTATAAATAGATAGATTCGACATACCTTTCAACTTCGACTTCTATTTAGTAGATTTGAGTGCTTTTATATCAGTTATAAATATTTACTCGTTGTTAACCCAACAATTTAAATAAAACTTTGCATATATATATATATATATATATATATATATATATATATATATATATATATATATATAAAAGAAAATTTCGCTCTACGTGTCTACGTGGCTGGATACAATAAATGTAATCTGAGTTTTTCGAATATTAATAATAACATTCGAATATTAATAATAACATTCGATAACACTGCAGTGCTACTATGGGCTCTAGCAATGCTACAGTGCCCCCACTGGGGCCCACTTGCCATTGGGCATCCTGGCAACCTGGCCAGTCCACAACTGCATACA
>OZ024741.1:181732872-181765372 GCA_964016885.1 Eledone cirrhosa
CCAGTTGTTATGGCTACAAAACTTAACCGAGGCAAAACACAAAAGCAGCAACAATAACACCAAATACTCTATCATTACCACCACCACTGCTCTGTCACCTCCACCGCTATCACTCCACCACAGTTGCCGCCATTACTCTAGCACAAAAAATAAAAGCACACGGAGAAACTGTCACTACTAACGATGATTAGTCGAGTGACAACAATAACGCGTCAGCCTACTACAACAAAAGAAAACATTAACAACAAAAACAACATGAATCACCATGACAGTAGTAACAATATATATGATAATGACAGTAGTAACAAAGACAACAAAAACAACAACAACAACAGAAACAACAGCAGTAGCAACAACAGCAACGGTATATACACTGCACGGGAAACATATAACCAAGAACATTAATAATAATTATTTCTACTTTTGGCACAAGACCAGCAATTACCCAGTGCATTACTGGTACTTTTAATAATAATGCTGCGGAGTATAGAGAACTAGATTTTAAGGTCTGCGGGCCCCTTTGAGTTATTCAAAACACCCTCTAGTGATAGCGTATTGACCCCCAACCTCCAGAAATATTGGTGGTTGTGGTACCTCAACAACACTAATCTCATTTTGAATGAAATGGAAAACTAACTGAATAGAAATAACAGCATAAATGATGTTGGAGACAATAATGCTGAAGGTGTCTCGACATGCAGGTGTCATGTGGGTGAGCAGCATGGACCCAGTCGCTACCCAATTACTGCCAGAACAGGATGGTCGAAGAATGTAGCTGTAACGGAGTGCTATATTTTGTGTAGGCCTGTCGATGATGTGGGGGAAGCCTATATGAGGTTACAGAAAATGAATGCACAATATGTGGTAGGAGAGACAACAATTGAAAGTGACGGAACAAAGAATATGTGACCAGATGCAGATCACCCCCTAAAAAAAAACGAAAAAAATAACAAGAAACAAAAACGGTTGGCTAACGGAGGTCGTGTTGGAAGAAATATGGAGAGATATATCTGTAAAGGTTACATCCGAGGATGAAGATCATGAGAGTGGTGAAATTGTGACGAAGAATGAGATTGAAAGATAGTCGATGGTCATTATCCTAGAGAAGAATGAAAGGAGTGAAAAGAATAAGGAGATGATTAATGAGATTATTGAGATTATGAATGAGGATAATCTGAACTAACTAAAAGGACTGAATAAATTGACAAAAAGGGTGAACAAGGTACTGAAAGATAGAACGGAAAATATAGCTGATTCAAATTAACTTATTGTTGCTACAGTTGTGTTTGTTACTAGGAAGATAGGATTAGGAAATATATCGAATGGAAAAAAAGGGGAGGAACCAGGGTGAAAGAGATGAATTAGAGAGTCAACGAATTAAGTGGGAATATTATCATCTTAGAACGTAAAAAGCGAAGGGAAATAAAGAAGAATAAACATTTTGAAATAGAAAAGAAATAAATGTATAGAAGAAAACTATAAACGTCGTTATTGAGGAGTTGAAACAAAGGATGCAGGCCAAGGCGTCCAAACAAAGAAAATGTGAACAAACAACACAACATTGCAGAATCAATAGAATGTTCCAGCATGATCAGAAAAGAGTGTACCAAAACTTCTAGGGTAAAAGTAAGAAAGAAAGAGTGACTCTGGATGCAGAAGAAAGCAACGTGTTTTGGTCAAACATCTGGGATAATGAGGTACAGGATAATAAGCTGCATGGCTGAAGAAATTGAGGGAAAATAAAACAAATGTGAAGAAAGGTAATTTTGAAATAATAACAGGAATGGTATGCATGCAAGAAAAAAAATCCCAATCAGAAAACCCCTGGGCCTGATGAGGTACAGGGCTTTTGGTTGACCTCTTTACATGAGCGAATCGCAGCTTAAATGAATGCCATGTTAAACAGCCATGCAGTGATACCTATATGAATGACATCAGGTAGGATTGTGCTCTGTCAGAGGGACCCTGCCGTAATAGATCATTTTAGAACCATACCTTGCTTGCCGCTAATGTGGAAACTTATGACTGGAATCATCTCGGAGCTCGTGTGCTAGTTCCATGAGGAGAATGAAATTGTGCAAAAATTAAAAAAAACAAAAAAAAAAAAAACAGCAGGGGTACAAAAGATCAACCTCTGATTAATAAAACAATTCTTGCAGATTGTAAACTGTAACTTAGCCATAGAGTAGGTGGACTATAAAAAAAGAATGCGACATGGTCCACCAGAGTTGATGGAATCTCTATCGATCCTACTCTCTGATTAGTAGAGGATTGCGAACGCTTGAAGACATTCCAGTTTCCAAGCGCTCTCACTCGGTCTTCGCTTTACCCAGAACTGCAGCCCCGCTAAGGAGATAAACTAGGGAGAATTGGGTCTAGCGAATGATGACTACACCTGGTTACCGTCAAGAAAAAGCTGGAGATCTAGCCTCAGCGCTTGTTTGTGGATCTTCGGCCATGACATGTTCTGTTATCCACGCAGCGGGTGGTGACAGAAAAGGAAGCACCTGACAATTGGCTCGTGTCCCTTCCACAGAAAGTGAAAGAGCAAAATCTTCAGTGTAGTGAGAGTGTCTGTTATGTTAGTTACCTCGTCCAATGTTATGTCCATTTGGATATCTGGGCCAAATCAGAACCCGTAGGATTATTGTTGTTATCATTGTTCGTGTTATTGCTGTTGCCATTTGTGTTGTGGTTCTTCTGAGTGTTACTGTTATTTTTGCTATTTGCTTCTGTTATATTTATTGTTGCATTTTTGGTGGTGTTCTTACTGATATTGTTGTTCATGTTGTTACTGTTGTTGTTGTCCATGTTCTTATTCTTTGTGTTTTCGCAGGTGTCTCTGTTGGTTTTAATTTTATTTTTGTTGTTATTGTGGTGGTGGTGTTGGTGGTGTTAGTGGTGGTGGTCTTGGTGGTGTTAGTGGTGTTAGTGGTGGTGGTGTTGGTGGTGTTAGTGGTGTTAGTGGTGGTGGTGTTGGTGGTGTTAGTGGTGGTCGTGTTGGTGGTGTTAGTGGTGTTGGTGGTGTTAGTGGTGTTAGTGGTGGGGGTGTTGGTGGTGTTAGTGGTGTTAGTGGTGGTGGTGTTGGTGGTGTTAGTGGTGGTCGTGTTGGTGGTGTTAGTGGTGTTAGTGGTGTTGGTGTTGGTGTTGGTGGTGTTAGTGGTGGTCGTGTTGGTGGTGTTAGTGGTGGTCGTGTTGGTGGTGTTAGTGGTGGTCGTGTTGGTGGTGGTGGTGTTGGTGGTGTTAATGGTGGTCGTGTTGGTGGTGTTAGTGGTGGTCGTGTTGGTGGTGTTAGTGGTGGTGGTGTTGGTGGTGTTAGTGGTGGTGGTGTTGGTGGTGTTAGTGGTGGTGGTGTTGGTGGTGTTAGTGGTGGTGGTGTTGGTGGTGTTGGTGGTGTTGGTGGTGTTAGTGGTGTTGGTGTTGGTGGTGTTAGTGGTGGTGGTGTTGGTGGTGTTAGTGGTGGTGGTGTTGGTGGTGTTAGTGGTGTTGGTGTTGGTGGTGTTAGTGGTGGTGTTGTTGGTGGTGTTAGTAGTGTTGGTGGTGTTGGTGGATATTAGTGGTGTTAGTGGTGTTAGTGGTGGTGGTGGTGTTAGTGGTGTTGGTGTTGGTGGTGTTAGTGGTGTTGGTGTTGGTGGTGTTAGTGGTGTTGGTGTTGGTGGTGTTAGTGGTGGTGGTGTTGGTGGTGTTAGTAGTGTTGGTGGTGTTAGTGGTGTTGGTGTTGGTGGTGTTAGTGGTGTTGGTGGTGTTAGTGGTGTTGGTGTTGGTGGTGTTAGTGGTGTTAGTGGTGTTGGTGTTGGTGGTGTTAGTGGTGGTGGTGTTGGTGGTGTTAGTAGTGTTGGTGGTGTTAGTGGTGTTGGTGTTGGTGGTGTTAGTGGTGTTGGTGTTGGTGGTGTTAGTGGTGGTGGTGTTGGTGGTGTTAGTAGTGTTGGTGGTGTTGGTGGTGTTAGTGGTGTTGGTGGTGTTAGTGGTGTTGGTGCTGTTAGTGGTGTTGGTGTTGGTGGTGTTAGTGGTGTTAGTGGTGTTGGTGTTGGTGGTGTTAGTGGTGGTGGTGTTGGTGGTGTTAGTGGTGTTGGTGGTGTTAGTGTTGGTGGTGTTAGTGTTGGTGGTGTTGGTGGTGTTAGTGGTGTTGGTGGTGTTAGTGGTGTTGGTGTTGGAGGTGTTAGTGGTGTTGGTGGTGTTAGTGGTGTTGGTGGTGTTAGTGGTATTGGTGTTGGTGTTGGTGGTGTTAGTGGTGTTGGTGTTGGTGGTGTTAGTGGTGGTGGTGTTGGTGGTGTTAGTGGTGTTGGTGTTGGTGGTGTTAGTGGTGTTGGTGTTGGTGGTGTTAGTGGTGTTGGTGTTGGTGGTGTTAGTGGTGTTGGTGTTGGTGGTGTTAGTAGTGTTGGTGGTGTTAGTGGTGTTGGTGTTGGTGGTGTTAGTGGTGTTGGTGTTGGTGGTGTTAGTGGTGGTGTTGTTGGTGGTGTTAGTAGTGTTGGTGGTGTTGGTGGATATTAGTGGTGTTGGTGGTGTTAGTGGTGTTGGTGGTGTTAGTGGTGTTGGTGTTGGTGGTGTTAGTGGTGTTAGTGGTGTTGGTGTTGGTGGTGTTAGTGGTGGTGGTGGTGGTGGTGTTAGTGGTGTTGGTGGTGTTAGTGGTGGTGGTGTTGGTGGTGTTAGTGGTGTTGGTGGTGTTAGTGGTGTTGGTGTTGGTGGTGTTAGTGGTGGTGGTGTTGGTGGTGTTAGTGGTGTTGGTGGTGTTAGTGGTGGTGGTGGTGTTGGTGGTGTTAGTGGTGTTGGTGTTGGTGGTGTTAGTGGTGTTGGTGGTGTTAGTGGTGTTGGTGGTGTTAGTGGTATTGGTGTTGGTGTTGGTGGTGTTAGTGGTGTTGGTGTTGGTGGTGTTAGTGGTGTTGGTGGTGTTAGTGGTATTGGTGGTGGTGTTGGTGGTGTTAGTGGTGGTCATGTTGGTGGTGTTAGTGGTGTTCGTGTTGGTGGTGTTAGTGGTGGTGGTGTTGGTGGTGTTAGTGGTGTTGGTGTTGGTGGTGTTAGTGGTGGTGGTGTTGGTGGTGTTAGTGGTGTTGGTGTTGGTGGTGTTAGTGGTGTTAGTGTTGGTGGTGTTAGTGGTGGTCGTGTTGGTGGTGTTAGTGGTGGTGGTGTTGGTGGTGTTAGTGGTGGTGGTGTTGGTGGTGTTAGCGGTGTTGGTGTTGGTGGTGTTAGTGGTGGTCGTGTTGGTGGTGTTAGTGGTGGTCGTGTTGGTGGTGTTAGTGGTGGTGGTGTTGGTGGTGTTAGTGGTGTTGGTGTTGGTGGTGTTGGTGTTGGTGGTGTTGGTGGTGTTGGTGGTGTTAGTGGTGTTGGTGTTGGTGGTGTTAGTGGTGGTGGTGTTGGTGGTGTTAGTGGTGTTGGTGTTGGTGGTGTTAGTGGTGGTGGTGTTGGTGGTGTTAGTGGTGGTCGTGTTGGTGGTGTTAGTGGTGGTGGTGTTGGTGGTGTTAGTGGTGGTGGTGTTGGTGGTGTTAGTGGTGGTCGTGTTGGTGGTGTTAGTGGTGGTCGTGTTGGTGGTGTTAGTGGTGGTGGTGTTGGTGGTGTTAGTGGTGTTGGTGTTGGTGTTGTTAGTGGTGTTCGATGTGCTTGCCGTCGTTGTGATGGGGATGGTGACGACCCCACAGGTAAACATTGGCCAAGGTGGAAAGTATTTGGTTTGCAATTGCTGCACGAGATAAAATTTGGCTGTAGGTGTTGTTGTTGTCAGCGACGCTACCTATAGTGGTGGTAGTGGTAACTATTTTGAGCTCTTGTCACGTGACAGCTGGTTCAAATTGAGGGTGCATATTTCGTTCATTTTTTTTTTCCAGAAAAAGTATCTTAAAAAATAAAGATCAAATATTATCAGGTCTCCTTTCCTCACGCCAAAGACGGGTGCTTTATGTCCCCTTATCAATAATTTTTTTTTAAAAAGATACCAATTTAAACAACTTAAATTCACCAACCTACTTGAGCTCAGAGTCATACTTCTTACATGTTCTTAGCCAAAAATAATGATTTCTACGATAGGAACAAGGCCAGTAATTTGGGAGGAGGAGGGGAAAGTCGATTAAATCGACCCCAGTACTTACTGGTACTTTATTTTATATACCCCCGTAAGGATGAAAGGCATAAGTAACCTCGGCTGGATTTGAACTCAGAATGTAAAGGTCCTTAACTAAACGCCACGAGCATCTTTTGTGATACTCTGTTCTATCAATTCACCACTCACAAACATATACTTATAACGATTTCTAATTTAGACACAGAGCCAGTTATCTGGGCCGCAGGAGAGGAAGTCGATTACATCGAGCCAGTACTTGTCTGGTATTTCATTTTATATACTTCAGGAGTAGGAAAAGCAAAGTGACTATGGTGGGATTTGAACACAGAAGGTAAAGAGCCGTAACTATACGCAGCAAAGCTGTCAATTCACCACACCCGAAGGCATAATTATAATACGAGTTTCTGATTTAGGCACAAGGCTAACAATTTGAACGGGGAGGAGAAAGTCGATTGAATCGACCACAGAGCATTACTGGTACTTTATTTTATCGACCCTATAAGGATGAACGGTAAAGCTAACCTCGGCAGGATTTAAACACATAACGTAAAGGGCCTTAACTTACACACCGCAAAGTATTTTGTCGAACACTAACGATTCTATCAATTCACCACCACCGAAAATATCATTATAATAACAACATAATGTACTGTACCTTACAAAGAAATTTCTATGAATCAATTTTAGTTGCGGTGATATATTACATTACAATTTTCAGGAAATAAATAAACAATAACTTGATTTAAACAAGTAAAAAGAAAAGAAATACCGATAATTCTATATACCTTACCTATACTTTTGCTAATTCCTTTCATAAATAGTCTAGATAATGAAATTTCTCTTTTGTTACCCAGCAGACAATTAATATTTACCAAGAACACTAATATGAGACTTTGTAGCATATGAACTTAAATATTACTATCATTAGATATATACGGAACTGATGTCTGCAATTCTATGTTGGTTTTCTTATCAATCGATATGACACATTGACAACGATATGATACATTTACAATACATCATTGTTCAATAAATCAATACATATTCATTCCTGCATAATAGGAAAGTAAAGAAAATGTAACATTGGACGTCGATTTTGACGGGTTTGATGGAAGATATAGCTCATTTCAATTGTTAGTAGCTTTAAACTAAAGGATCAGTATCAACTTTTATCTGATATATATATAACATTATAATCGAAATCCATCGCCGTACGTCATGAGCGCATTGTAATCTAATAGAGATACCATTGTTGGTTAAGCCATTTCATTTCATTTACCTCACATATCAGCGAGTTTTAAATGAAAGGCATAGTCCGGAATGAATGAGTCTTGATAAGCTAACTTGCTCTTAATACTATACAAATCGGGGAAGTCTGTGTAAAGGGGTGTTTCAAAATCACATTAACGCTTATGAGATATCTTTAATTTCAAATTATATAAATTTTGAACAATTTTCTCTTAACCAACATTGTAGTTAGATAAAAACTAATACAAAGTCAGAATGGTTTTAATTACCATATGTTTACGTCCTAAATATAAATAAGTTACAACCTCAAAACTTTTTTTAATTAAAATAATCTAAACAAACAACACGCAATGGTAATAACTCAACTAATTTCAATTAAATGAAATTTTGGAAATACAGAAAATTTGGTACGGAGTGGTTTTAAACCAATTGGTCAAAGAAACAGCCTCGTTATTTGAGTTAAGGTTCTTTACATCCCAAGGGAGAGTTTCTGTCTACCAATAGGATGAATAATCTCAGTTAATCGAAGATTATATTAGATATATGAGACACTACCGTACTTATATTCGGTATACTGAACATTTCTCTGAAGTATTTCTTTCAGCTATATTGTTGGTCACTCTTGAGTGCTAGTGGTAACATATAACACAGTACAACCTGTGGCATGGTCGGGTCGTCGGCGATTAAACCGGCAACCCCACAAATTTACTTGGTGAGGTGGGTGATTTTGGACACTCTGCAGGACAAAAAACAAAACTTGACAAAGGGCGGAAGAACTCATAAGAGTCAACGGCCAGCTAAAATAAAAATAAAAATAAAAATCCCGCCAAAACAATGGGTGGCAGTAGTTCCAGCTGCACGCATCGAAAGACTGGTGTAGTGGTTCTGAGAACAATGTGGCTTTACAGGTGATCAATGCAATTTGACAATGGAAAGTCGCTTCCGCTCGAATTAGAAGAGAACTATTGATCTTCAGGAGAAGCAGCGACCCCTGATTGTATTCAGCAACCAAAACTAATATGAAGTACACCAAATCCAATGCTCCTAGGGGCGGCCGTGGTTCTTCTTATTTGCGAGTGTAAACTCAGTCAGAATAGATTAGATTAGATATATTGTTGGTATTCATAATCAGCTTCAATACATTCCCTTTATTTCTCTCTATATTAGCTACACTTAGTTTTGTTAACTGAGTGAAATTTGTTTCATTGAGAAGGCCTAATAAGATCGAAATATATCCGTTAAAGGCTACATCCACTCCCATACTGCGTTTTCAACAGCTTACAAACGTTTAATTGATTTTATTGGAGTTGTCTCCCTGTTTGTTTGGAGATTTAATCCAAACTAGAGGCAGATTTTCCTCTATTGATTAGATAATTTCAGTGAATGAAAGATTTCAAACCCCTATATTCCATATGGGAGAATTTATATTATGATTATTTTTGCATGTTGAGGGATTGGCGGAATCGGTAGAGCGTCGGACAACATTCTTTGCATCTTTCTACGTTCTGTGTTCATGTCTAGCCGAGGTCAAATTTGTTTTTCATCTTTCAGGATTCGATAAAATAATGTACTTGTTAAGTTATGAGGTCGATGTAATCGACTTTGGCCATCCTTCAAATTACAGACCTTGTGCAATTGTTAGAAAGAAAGAATGATTGCATCCATGCGATTTTCATATGCATTAGGTGACTCGAGAAGGGGATGATATAAATTCAACTGGTAAATACGATTTGGTGAAAGATCCGGTTATTAAGCCGATCACTACTTATCCTGGATTGTTTGACATTAAACATATCAAATGTTAAGTCGAAAGAACGTCAGATAGAATTATTTACAGAATTCGATCTGGTTTTCAAATCCCGCCAAGTTAAACTTTTCCTTTCATAATTTTGATGTCATCAAACAAAGAACCAATGCAGTACTGAGGTCGCTTCTTCCCCCAACTCTCTCTTCTCCATTTTTCTCAGTTATTGGAAGAAATCGGTTGAAGAATGGACTCCGTCAAGTTTAAATTACCATCTGAGAGGCATCGTGTGTTACGACGGTTCCCCCTATAACATCATTAGAGGTTTTAGTTAGGAAGGAGAAGATATCAAATATTAAATTATCTTGACTAATAAGTTATGTAAGGGAAAATTATAATTGATTTATATGTATGCAGTGAACATTTTGTCAACTAACGGCAACACGAAATTTGGACTTTGAATAATGACCTAACCAACTAAACTCCAAAATAATAATTATATATATAGTAGGGGCATTACCGCATATCTAAGTATAACTAAGGTCAGGCCAATGATTTCTAGTGTGTTCAAGATAAATTGCGAATCGTTACATCATTGAACGGAATGCTTTGTGGTGTACATTCCGGCTTTCAGGACTCTAAAGTCAAATCCTGTCGAGGCCAACATTGCCTTTCATCCCTTCGGTGTCGATAAAAGAAGTATCGAAGTATCAGTCCAATACTGGGGTCAATTCTTCTATATTTCTTTTCCATTTTCTCTCGCTGACTCTCATTTTCTCTGAAAGAAATCAGCTGTGTTCAGACCTGGAGAGTGGATAGACTCCGCCAGGTTTAAAGAGCCCGAGACAGTATGAAGACTTACGAATCCATACATACAAATAAAGTACTACTCAAATATTAAATTCTTCTCTGTCTATCTCTCTCTCTCTCTCTCTCTCTCTCCCCTCTCCCTCTCTCTATCTATTTATCTATTCATCTATCTATCTAGAAGAAATCGGCTTTGGTTAAATCTGGTGAGAGATCGATGCTGCTTAATCGACAAATGCCTAATAAATGCCGTAAGTCACGCCGGAGTCACTAGAACTCCAATAGGAGTTACGTGATTAGTGAGAGAGGTAGGTTGAGTGTATTCTAGACCAGAGTTTAGAAATACAATAAAATGTAGTTATACGTACGATATTTATATAATGGGAGAAAAATAAACATGTGGGTAAGACTTTTGATCCCTCTTCATCGAAATGACATCTCTATAATCCGATAGAGAAAACTTTATCTTTGCGCTACATTAGCAGGTTTAATCTAAAGGAATGGTTGAAGAGATCAACAAAGATTACCATCAGTGTGGTAAGAGTGAATCCGAAATCACACAATCACAGTTGTGACAATATAAATAAAATCTCAGTCATATTTTTTTCTCACTCTCTGTATAAATATATATATATATATATATATATATATATATATATATATATATATATATATATATTTATTTATTTATTTATTTATTTTTATATACATTTACATATACATATGTGTGTGCGTGTGTATGTGTATACATACATATATATATATGTATATATATGTATAAAAATATATATGTATATATATATGTATATATATATATGTATATATATATATATATACATATATATTTATATATATATATATATATATATATATATATATATATATACATATATATTTTTATACATATATATATACATATATATATATGTATGTATACACATACACACGCACATACATATGTATATGTAAATATATATAAAAATAAATAAATAAATAAATATATATATATATATATATATATATATATATATATATATATATATGAGGTCATAGCCATTCAATGGCTATCATCGAAATATATATAGCAGTAAATAAAGGATTATGAGTTCATGCAATTGACTTATGTTTCGTCACTATATATATATATATATATATATATATATATATATATATATATATATAGCTTCTTTGGTTATTCCTGTAATATTTTCATCTAATCACAGATTATAAATATATTAAGCTTTGCATTGGGAAAAACGTCTTTTTCGTTCGTAAAACCATAAATAAATATATAAATAAATATATTTATATATCCACAATTGCTGATTAACGATATACGTGTTTCTGAATGAGAAAAATAATATTTCTGTTTTCTTTCTTTTCTTACTCTCATCTATCTTTCTGTTTTTCTTCTATCTCTCATTCTACCTTCCGATGAAGGACTAATATCCGAAACGTTCCGACTACTTCCCTACTATAACAAGTGTTGACAGATTAAACTAATATACATCCTAATTGTACTGTATTGCTCTGCTGTGTTAGTTTTCCTTGTTGAAATTTTACACACATGCACACACACACGCACACACACACATACACACACATACAAACACACACACAGAGACACACACAGACACAC
Source organism: Eledone cirrhosa (assembly GCA_964016885.1). Lineage (NCBI taxonomy): Eukaryota > Metazoa > Mollusca > Cephalopoda > Octopoda > Eledonidae > Eledone > Eledone cirrhosa. The sequence continues at coordinate 181,744,363 of OZ024741.1, forward strand.
ACAGACACACACAGACACACACACACACACAGACACACACACAGACACACACACACACACACACACACACATACACACACACACACACACATATATAAATATATATATAAACCAATATACTGAAGATATATACTTATATACACAAGTATAGACATACGTATGAGGGAGTATAACCAACAGAAATGTTGCCCAATGAAGTAATTAATAAGAATCAATTGGTCAGAGCATAATAAAAGTTATATAAAGAAATACCTATTAAAGTAGAGAGTCCCAACTGCAGTTTGAGTAAAATTCAGCATTGAGTGCTGTGACAAGCTCAACTCACCAGGGAACATTTTCAAACAAGAAAGGATTCAACTGAGTTACCCGCTACCAGCGATAATTTCGAATGGGAGAATTATCACTTGATTAGCAATCTACAGAGAGGCAGCGGTGTGTGGACAGTGGCAGGGGATAAGGCTGGTAGAATAAGGAATTTGATTCGACCAAATTTCTTTACTCGACCGTAAGGGAGTTTTAATCAATGAAACTGCAGTAAGGACGCTCTAAGTAAACAGGAAAATATTTCGTTTTTTTATTACCTTTTCCCAAAGATAATTTATATATATATATATATATATATACAGAAACAGAATGACAGTTCATCGCCAACAATTACGAGATCCAACTACGAGACAGATACCACTAAGCGCACATCTAGACATATGCGCAAGTAATAAGACACCCAAATTCCAAGTCTTCCCATTTTATCTTTGCGCTAACAATACAAAAGAACAAATACGAATAAATAAGGAAAATATGTTTATTCAAAAATATAGACCAGCATTAAATATGGTTTAATATACATTATGTCAACACCATAACATGCTAATCATCCAAACAGACACATACACACACACATAACACCTGCTACTTTAGAAAATAAAAACCCGAACTAAATAAACCTTGACATACGTTTGCGCTGACAATACAACAGAACAAATACGAAGAAGTAAGGAAAATATGTTCATTCAAAAATATTCCTACTAAAGGAATCATTTTCCTACACACACACACACACACACACACACACACACACACACACACACACACACACACACACACACACACACACACACACACACACAATATATATATATATTCTTTTTCATCTTAACATGCTAACCATACTCCCACACACATAACACCCATACACACACATAACAACCCCCACCCACACACATACAACTCCCTCCCCCATTTCTATTAATAGAATCACTTTCCTACACACAAAATATATATATTCGCTCCATTTTAACATACTCCCCCCCACACACACATAACACCCATGCACACACACACACAACTCCCTCCCCCATTTCTACTAATAGAATCATCTTCCAATACACACACACACACACACAAGCACACAAATAAACATACACATCTTTACTTTCTTTACTTCAATAGAAAATCTGAATTCTGACACCCCAGCGAACTAACCATATTCACTGAACCAGAACAATTCTCCCATCCAATTTCTCTTTACCATTATCTTTTGCTTGTCATAAAATTCTCTAAAAAGGCTACAGAATAGATTTCCAAATAAGGGCGCGAAAATTTAATGAAAACTTGTTCACGTGACAGCCATAATTTCATTTATAACCGATCAAATTACGTTTATTAAAAAAAAGCCTTCGTGAGCCCCCTTTTTTTTAAGTAAAAAGAAATTCAAACACTCATATATGAAAAAACAACCTGTGCTCCCCGCCTTGTTTGAAGAACTTTGTAACGCGAACTGGAGCAAAATTTATTATAATTATTGAACAACCAATCAAATTACTTCTCTAAAAACCTGGCATTTCGAGCCGCTTTTTTTCCATATAAAACAAGTAACATTCAGAGACCAACCAGATGTGAGAAAAACCACAGTCCCTCCATCTCAACTCTACTTTTGAAAAGCAGAAGTACTGCGAAACCGGTGTAAGACTCCAGTTGCATTTTCGATTTCATCTTTTTTTCTTTATACTTTCACTCGTGTAGGACACCTCGGTTGTTTTTCATTTTGTAAAAAAAAACTCACTTTCTAATATATATATATATATATATATATATATATATATATATATATATATATAAAGATTTACATATATATATATAAAGTCATAGATATATATGTGTTTTGCAACCGGTCACGTTGTGGCTCAATGAGAAATTTATAAATTAAATTAAATAATCAGAGCTATGTATCATAAAATATGTCTTTAGAATCACTAGATATATATACCAATTCCTCTCCCAATTAGTATAATTAACCGTATAAAAAATCAATTAGACCAAGCTATAAGAATAAAGGCTCCTATGAAGAAATCTCCCACAAATAACCGAAAGCAGCCCCTTCGCGGTGGCTACAATAGATTATTTATCTAACATTTCGACAGCATGTAAAAATCGACCAGATATACAGTCAACTAAACACAATTAGGTGTAAAATTGAACTTAGAAGAATTGCGTACATACCTAATCACCTCTACCATGGTTTCATCCGTATTTTAAGACATCCGATAACAAGGAATGTCCAGAGCTTCGGAATCACCAGGAGCGAGCACAAAATAAGACATTTCATTTTCCAAAGTGATCGCGCCAAATATACATTCAAAAATGGCTAAGAATCGTGACGTGGCAGCGGTCAAGTTAGAAAGGATGTGATTAGTTTCTTACGGCGGGTAGGCTTATTGCTAGAAAGTGCAGCCTAATACCGCCAAATTGTATCTCAACCTAACGGGAGATTATTACATATAAGATTTACATATATATATATAAAGTCATAGATATATATGGGTTTTGCAACCGGTCACGTTGTGGCTCAATGAGAAATTAATAAATTAAATTAAATAATCAGAGCTATATATCATAAAATATGTCGTTAGAATCACTAGATATAATATATACCAATTCCTCTCCCAATTAGTATAATTAACCATATAAAAAATCAATTAGACCAAGCTATAAGAATAAATGCTCCTATGAATTATAGCTCTGATTATTTAATTTAATTTATTAATTTCTAAATTAATTTCTAAATTAATTAAAAAAGAAAATATATATATATATACACATATATACATATACATATATATATATATATACCTACACACACATATACATACACGTACGTATGCATACATACATACACACACACACATATAATTATACATATATATAAGGAAAAACCATAAATATTATATATATAAAAAATCCTAAATATTGTATATATAAAAATAAAAATAAAAATAAAAATAAAAATAAAAATAAAAATAAAAATAAAAATAAAAATAAAAATAAAAATAAAAATAAAAATAAAAATAAAATAAAAATAAAAAGTTGGGAATACGACAAATACTAAAGAAAAAAATAATTAGAAAAGGGTATAAATGTTTATAGCTGATTTAGAGCACTCAACAAGTACCTGGAGCAAATGATCAATGAAAATAAGCATTAAATCACTTTATGTAATTATGCATATACATACACACATACATATACATATATATATACATATATATACATACACACACAAACACAACCACTGAAATACACACACACATACATATACGTATATATATATACACACACATAGGAAAAAGTCTGACTCCCACGGCAGAGCTCAAGCCGTTTCTGAGGCTATTATATATACACACACAAAACCATTATATAAAAATACATATACACGCACAAATATACACACGCCCACACACATCATTAAATCTATATATACACACATACATACACACATATATATACATATATATATATATACACATATATATATATATGTACACACGCACAAATACAGCAGAAGCATATAATATACAATTATATATACATATACATACGGATAAATATAAACATACATACACACACATATATACATACATATATATAAATATACACACACACACATATATATATATATAGTAGAAAGATCGAGAATCGGAATATCGGCCCACGAAATCACGATAAACAATATCCGACATGTGTGGCAGAGGGCTCAATAATTTGGATAAATCAGAGCTATAACTATCGTTAAAATACCAGCACATAGAGATCATGCCTAAAATCAGCCGTGCAGCCGAAAAAGAACGACCAGGAAGATTCGGCTCACTCAAATAAAATATCAATAAATTAATAAATTAAATGAATGTATATATATATATATATATATATATATATATATATATATATATATATATATATATATATATACACGTATACACATATATACGCAACACACACGCACACACACAAAAATAAATATCTAAAAATAAAACAATTGGGTATGTGAAGGGTAAGGCAGAAAGTAGGGGGGGAAATAAGGAAAATAAATGACATAGGAAAAGGTTTAAATATAAGGGGAGATAAGGGAGAAAGAGAATACGAGAGTACAGAGTTCAGTAGGTAAAAAAACCGTAGTGGAAGTAAAGAGCAGGGAGGAGTTCAAGGTGGTTGAGTTATCGTAGGAATGTCAATCCAGTTACAGATCAGATGTGATTTCAGGTGAGGACAACATCTGAAGATCTCGGTCTTTGAGTTCAGGCAAGCAGAAATGGCTTTCAAGTTTTGTAAAATTCTATATTTTTCCGTGGTACATAAAGAACAATTTTTTGTGCCCCTTTGATACTCCCTCGAATGGTCTAAAATAGACCAATCGATAGAGTACGGGATGTTTTTATCCTTGAATTCCCACACCTTACTTGCGAGGGCCGTTGCTGTTCTTTTATCGGAGTGCTTAAAAGAAGCAACATGTGCATAAAACCTGGTTTTAAACCTGTCCTGGGTCATGCCAACATATCGCTCACTCCTGGCTGGCTGGTTGTTGATTAAAGGTGTCACTTTGGCCTCATATACAACGGATTTGGTGTTACATTTGCCCTGTAATGGGAATTCATCCGGCTTCCTGCAACTGCATCCTGGATTTGTTCTCGTACGATTTGAATTAGTGATCTTAGATTTCATTGATGGGCAACAAGAGTAACTGATCTTAACTACATTTATATTAAATATCTTATAATATCTATGATTAGGAGGAAAATGTTTATCTAAGAGGTCAAGGAATTTCCTTCCTACATTAGTTTTGACAGTTAGAGAGAAGGGGGGTGTAAACCAAATAATTTTCCTTTTCCTATTATTATATTTTTTTTCTTATTATTATATTTTTTTTTATATTATTATAATTTTTTCTATTATTATATTATTATATTTTTTCCTATTATTATATTTTTTTTATATTATTATATTTTTTTCCTATTATTATATATTTTTTTCCTATTATTATATTTTTTCTAATAATTATTTGTGTGTGAGTATGTAGGTGTGTGTACATATTTCTATATTTGTGCATGCGTATGTATGCGTGTATATATGTGTGTATGTATGTGTATGTATGTACGTGTGTATATATGTATGATTGTGTGTATGTATGTGTATGTATATATGTATGTATATGTATGTGTGTATATATATATATGTGTGTATATATATGTATGTGTGTGTATGTATGTATGTATGTATATATATAGTTATGTATATATATATATATATATGCATGTATATGTGTGTTTGTGTATGTATGCATGTTTGTGTATTTGTATTTATGTGTATGTATGGATATGTTGATAATTATGTGTGTATGTATGTGTATATGTATGTGTATGTATATATATACACATATATATGTGTGTGTGTGTATATGTGTGTGTGTGTATGTATGTGTGTATGTATATATATATGTGTATGTATATAATTGTGTGTGTGTGTGTTTTCAGGTGTGTTTATTTTTCCTTTCCTTCTTCCTTTTCCAGCCTCACTTTCATATAGATTATATATTTTTTAAAAAATCCAATGCCAATAAATACACCAGGATTTTTTCATTCTGATGATTGAAAGCAAAATTTGTTTGCTTTTAAGAAACCACTGGTAAATGAAATATTTGCCTTATGTTGGTTATTACATAACTATATATATATATATATATATATATATATATATATATATATATATATATATATAAAGAAAAAGAGATGAAATCGAAAATGCAACTGGAGTCTTATTTTTTTAAAAATATATATATTTATTTGGTTCTCACCTTCTGAAAAGCAGAAGAACTACGAAACCGGTAAAGGAACCAAATAAATATATATATTTAAATAAAAATAAGACTCCAGTTGCATTTTCGATTTCATCTCTTTTTCTTTATATATATATATATATATATATATATATATATATATATATATATATATATATATATATATGTAGGAGGTGAGTTTTATTGTAGTACAATAAAGCAATGCAGATATCGGATAAGAAGCACTCTACAGTTTGTAGGACTGGAGTATACATAATATATAAGATCAAAAGATGGTTAAAGGAGTTCCATGTATTTTATTATGCGCATTTCAAAAACAAACATCATCATGCAATAATATTTGTGTTTTCATCAGATAAAACAGGAGAACATGATATGAAGGCTAAAAAACACTTGTGGATAGTGCAGTTTTAAATCAACATATATGTTGATTTAAAACTGCACTATCCACAAGTGTTTTTTAGCCTTCATATCATGTTCTCCTGTTTTATCTGATGAAAACACAAATATTATTGCATGATGATGTTTGTTTTTGAAATGCGCATAATAAAATACATGGAACTCCTTTAACCATCTTTTGATCTTATATATAAATATATATATATATATATATATATATATATATATAAATATAAAGAAAAAGAGATGAAATCGAAAATGCAACTGGAGTCTTATCTTTTTAAAAATATATATATTTATTTGGTTCCTTTACCGGTTTCGCAGTTCTTCTGCTTTTCAAAAGGTGAGTTGAGATGGAGGGTCTGTGGTTTTTCTCACATCTGATGTGAGAAAAACCACAGACCCTCCATCTCAACTTACCTTTTGAAAAGCAGAAGAACTGCGAAACCGGTAAAGGAACCAAATAAATATATATATTTAAAAAAAAAATAAGACTCCAGTTGCATTTTCGATTTCATCTCTTTTTCTTTATACTTTCACTCGTGTAGGACACCTCGGTTATTTTTCATATATATATATATATATATATATATTATATAAGGGCTCCCTAATGATTTCTCCCGAATGAAACAGTTCTGGTCCTAGAATATATTAAATATTAATACTCTGCTATGTATTGAGTACCTTACTTACTGTGGTTACCCCCGTTGAACCCGGGATAAACTTATATATATATATATATATATATATATATATATATGGAAAAGAATGAAACGAAAATTCATTTCTCACTCTTAGTACGGCTGATACTTAAATGTAAGTATGTATACGTACATTCATATAAGTATACAGACGTACAGTAGTATGTATATATATACATACATGCACACATATATATATATATATGTACGTATGGCCTTACCGAACATTTATTATAATGCTCGGTTTGTTTGTAAACAAACAGCCCGAATTACGCCGTACAGTGTTCGGCAACCATCGTCGCCCTTTTGTTCAACACTGACACAGGAATGATGTACTAGTTTAAAGCTTATTAGCTATCTTCAGCATCGTATACCTTCCTGTCAGATGATTGAACGTTTGCATCATGATTGAATGTGTGGATGTATGTATATATATACATACTACTGTACGTCTGTATACATATATGTATGTACGTATACATACTTACATATATATATATCTTAATATCTTCGTTTTGCGAGTAACTTTCATCTTTAATTTCTCTATAATTGTTGTATTATTCTTTTATAATCTTTGTCGCATCCACTGATACTGACCACAACATCTTCACTCTTTAAATATGACACTGTTAATGACAACACTAACATCTACGTATCTTTACGATTGTTCTGTGGAATAGGAGGTTAATTATATGTCTAAACTTGGCCAGTGCTCCGATAAATCCAAACGAAAGTTTGGAGGAAACGATTGTCAGCAATAAAATGTTTTGAACATAGTTTTGATTATTCTGTAATATATATTTATATATATATATATATATATATATATATATATATATATATATATAAATATATATTACAGAATAATCAAAACTATGTTCAAAACATTTTATTGCTGACAATCGTTTCCTCCAAACTTTCGTTTGGATTTATCACACACACACACATACATATATATATATATATATATATATATATATATATATATATATATATATGTATGTGTGTGTGTGTGTGTGTGTGTGTGTTGGTGTGTATATATATGTATACACACACACACACACACACACACACACATATATATATATATATATTACAGAATAATTAAAACTGTTCAAAACATTTTATTGCTGACAATCGTTTCTTCCAAACTTTCGTTGGTTTCAACGGAGCACTGGCAAAGTTTAGGCATATAATTAACCTCCTATTCCACAGAACAATCGTAAAGATACGTAGATGTTAGTGTTGTCATTAACAGTGTCATATTGAAAGAGTGAAGATGTGGTCAGTATCAGTGGATGCGACAAAGATTATAAAAGAATAATACAACAATTATAGAGAATTAAAGATGAAAGTTACTCGCAAAACGAAGATATTAAGAGTACATATGCAAGCGTATAGAAAGAGTGCAGATGTGTTAGGCATGTATAGAATAACCAGGTAAGAAACAAGCAATGGTACTAAGCATGTATATCACAGTATGGCAAATGTATCACATAATACAATGCAGGTATAAAACCATATTAAGCAGACAGAGATGCGGCGTGGGTATGAAAAACAGTTTCTATGAAGTTTATGGTGGATGTAGTGTGATAATTGTTCCGGTAATGTTCAAATGTACATGTGTTGTGAGTATTAATATTAAGGTTTTCCTTTCCATTACATTGGTTATATTTAAAGTAAATATTTATTAGTAGCTATAACTGTGGATTGTAAGTTGGTCCAATTACAATATTATCAAGGGTTCGAGTTGTTCAGGAGTGATCTGTCTAACGGTTTAATTTCAGGAATTAATTAGAGATCTATATTAAGGGGAGCTAATGTGAAAGGGAGGTAATTGGCAATTAATTTCTATATAAGAGAAAAATGTATAGTTGTTTACAACTCCAATTAGTTAAATCCTATGTGTTAATATACTATATATTATGTTATAAGTGAATCCTATTATATAATGCTATTTATTTTTAAATTTATATATTTAATTTTAAATACAATCTTTTTTCCATATAATACCTTAATTGTCACATTTTATCACTACCTACTCAAATATTAATTAAATGAATAAAATATTAGTAAGTTATTGTAGTTATATTAAATGGTGGTAACTTTATGTTTAACTCTATTAGTTATTGTAGAGTTTAAGATTTGAGATAAATAGGAGGTAAGTAGAGGAATGAGCTGATCATAGAATGTGATACTCTGGGGGTAATTATATGCTGATAAAACCTAGAGGTAAAATGTTAACGGTGGTGAGGAATCCAGATCTGACATTGTTATATACTAGCAGCTAGGTTTGAAGTTGTTGAAAGAGTGTCGGCTGTAGTGTTGGCACATGGAAAAAATTTCTGATTTTCTATTTAAGAGGTTTAGCTTAGAATAGATTATAGTGCGAGTCTCGAGGCGACAGAGGTTACATAATTTATTAGGTTGTTTATATGATGCGGCCTTATCTATTACTTCCCATCTAAGTGTGTATGGTCTATTCTTAGTTTTCAGAGAGTGTATGTAGTTAGATAAAAAAGTGGAGTTGGCTAGATTGCGATTTTTGAAAGAGTGGAGATGCGAGTTATATCTCATCTTGAAGTAGAACCGATATATGTTTTTGAAGTGTTGTTTGTATTGACTGTACATGAGTAAATGATGTCTTTGATTAAGCAATTTTTTCCTAAGGGGAAAGTTCTATTTGTTCTACAGTTATAGTTATTCTGTTTGTTTACTTGCTGGTTAATAGGGTGTGTAGATGCATGGTTGTTAAGAATAGCATTAGGGTAATGATGATTATCATTCCCATTGTTATTAATTTCATTAGTGCCATTATTATTATTGCTACTAGAATTCTCTGGTACTATGTTGTTATGTAAGTTCACCCCCTGTTGCGATTGAATTAGTTGGAAATAATTATTAATCTTCCTTTTATTACGACTAGCTAGATGCTACATGTTAGGTGTGGTAGAGTAAGAGATTTTAATGGTATTTTTATTGATAAGATTATGGTATTTGTGGCCGACTGGGAAGTTGGTAGAAAAGTTTAGATTGAAAGAGGGATTGAAAAATGTATTAGTTCTTCTACTTTTGTTTTTTGTAATGTTATTTGAGGTATGGTTTATATTTCTGTTTATATTATTATTATTGAGTGTTTATTTTGGTGTGAGTTAATTTTGATATTACCTTTCGTACTAGAGTTAGAGTGGCTAGTACTTTTATTACTTTTATTCATGGCCATATTGTGAGAAATAATGTTGTAACTAGGTGATTTTATAGGTAAAAATCTAATTTTATTTATATGGCCTGATCGAGCTAAGGCCTCATTATAGTATTGGGAATTACTGTTAAATATAGTTTCATTATATGATAGGGTAGAAATTATATTTGATATTCCTTTAGTAATTGAGTTTAATATAGATTTAGGGTGATTAAAGTTGGTATCTACATAAAGTAGTTTTTCGTTTGGTTCATGAAAGGGTGTATATATTTTAGAGTCCAGGCAAAGGGTAGCATCAAGGAAGTTAACGTTTTTAGTGTTTTTATCTAAGGTAATACTTAAGTTGAAGTTTTTAAAAGATTTATGCAATTGTTTCCTAGTTCTTTCTATATTAAATTAAGAAGTAGTGCATCATCGCAGTGTAAACCACCAATGAGGTAGGGCAGATTCTTATGAATTTCATTTGAGAGATATAGACCCACCAAATAGGTGACCTGCGCCGAGTCACTAGATCCCATAATTATGTCAAAGTTGTTAGGTGTGTCCTTGCGGGTCCATAATTGATCTTCAAATACAATTATGGTTTTACAGGCCACAAGGATCTAACATCTACGTATCTTTACGATTGTTCTGTGGAATAGGAGGTTAATTATATGTCTAAACTTTGCTAGTGCTCCGATGATTCCAAACGAAAGTTTGGAAGAAACGATTGTCAGCAATAAAATGTTTTGAACATAGTTTTGATTATTCTGTAATTTATATTCCGGCTCTATAAATCATCTGATATATTTACATTGAGCTATTTTTCTTACTGGTAATAAGGTAGTAATGAATTACTGACCTTTCCTGTTTATAATTATATATAGAGTATATATAAGTATAAATAATATTATTATTATTATTAATATATATATATATATATATTAGTATATGTTGGTTGTTTACCGATACCTCAGTATGCAGATTGGAGTACTCGACGAAGTACCCAGGTTGGTTTGTTTACTCTGGAGTAATGTAAAATGAGTAAGTCAAACATGTGAAATTTGGCTTCGTTTATTATAAATTCTCTGCTATATATATGTCGGTGACAGCTATTATTGACTGTGACCTCTTCAGGCAGTACGAATTAATGTGGAAAAGACAGGCAAACATCTTGTTGAGATGTGTTCCACTCTGTCAATTCATCAATATGTCCAGCTCCTGGGTGTGTTGTTAGTCCTCCGAGGAACTGGAATCATATGGGCTAGAACAAACGAATTTCAGCGTCAGAGGACACGCTCCTACCCCATTGGTCAGTTATCGTACCACTCCCCAGTCGAAAGTCTATAGAAATTCTTCAGGGACAGGTGAGCCTGTTATAGTTGTTTTTATCAGAATGTTTAAGTCCAGCTAACCTCCTTTACTATGGTGGTAGTGGTAGTGGTTTTAAGAGGTCAGCTAGCAGGTCAACCTTAGTAGGCTGCTGCTATGATCGGAAGAATTTGTGTGTGTAGGCTGGCATCTATCCTGCCACCACTTCACGTGGTGGGGGATGCCAAACAAAGGATGTGTGTGTGTTACAACCAATAAAAAAAAAAAGCAAGAATTTAGAAAAATATAAAATGAAATAAAAAAAACCGTGTCTCAAAATAGAGAAGTGTAAAGAATTACAATTCTGTCTTTTCCACATTAATTCGTACTGCCTGAAGAGGTCACAGCCAATAATAGCTGTCACCAAAATATATATACCAGAGAATTTATAATAAACGAAGCCAAATTTTACATGTTTGACTTACTTATTTTATTTTATATATATATATATATATATATATCCAAAATTAAGATAAATCAAAATGAATTTAATCTAAATCAAAATTATGGATGCACCATATCATGGCATCAATACTAGGCAGGCAACCTGGCATTGATTCGACTAAAGACAATACTCATATCTCCTGTGATTATTCATGTTTATTTATATGTTAATCAATTTCTAGTTGTTATATATATATATATATATATATATATATATATATATATATATATATATCAAAATGGATGCAGTAAAAACCCGCTAGACCATTATTCACCAGAGTACTTGATACTTGGAATAGTAGAGTGTGGTAATATCAAAGAGTTGGGACTCCGACGGTAGAGTTCTTGCCGTTTCAACAGCAAGTTCAAAACTGCTTTTTAGAACTTGGAGTTGAAACGGCAAGAGCTCAGACGTCGGTGTCCCGACTCTTTCATATATATATATATATACATATATATTTATTAAAATAACAGATTAAAGTTTAAGCAAAGAATCGCTGCTTTCACCCTTAACGGGATCTTCTGAAACTAACAAAGTCAATCTGTAAACGCAGAACTGGATATTTCAAAAAACGTTGCAACCGGAGGAAGACAGGAGGACGATACTTTGGTTCGTGGTAACGTTCGCTGGCAAAGAACGGGAAAAAACGAATAATACGTCATTAATAGGAGCGGTGGAAAACAATTACGCGCAAAGACAAAACCACGTTTATGGTATAAAAGAGGTCGTAGACTAATGTTCTCTTAGGTGGTGCATAGAGACGTTCTCTGGCAATGAACGAAAAAACGAAGATAATAAGTCATATGTGGAGCGTGGAGAACAATAGCACGCAAAGACAAAACCACGTAAATGGTATAGCAGAAATCGTAGACTAAAATTCTAACTAGGAGACCAAATGAATCTGCGCTACAGAGTTAAGAACAAAGTAAATAAATACAATACAGAAGTAATAGAAACAAATAAATACATACACGCAAACAGATACGTACATACACAAGCATACGCAAAACCTTACCATGGGTATACAAAACCACGCACATATAAATATGTGTGTGTGTGTATGCTTGTGTACAAATAAATAAATAATTATATAAACGTATATAAGTAAATAAATACGTATATAACAAGCGCACACGCATACCTACATATAAATACAAGAATGTTCGGAGACGTAAGTCAACTAAAACAAGTACACATATACACACACCCACCATACGTACGAACCTGCATACTCACGCGGACGCAAAACTCCCGTATACACATAGCCAAACCCTAAATACCAGAATATGTAAAAATTATACGCTATAACAGTCAAATATACGTAGGAGAAGGTATACATACCTTCACAAAACATACGGGTAATATATACTTACCTATGCAAATAAGCAAAGGAATAAACAAAACATATACTTAGCTCCCACATCAAGACGTAAAATATCCACGTATAGATCGTGCTATCCGTTAGGGTATAACGTGGGGCTGTAATACAGGAAAGTTTTGTGCAATTTATGTTTACAAGCCGAAATTGCCTCAGATTTTTTGTTTAAGATGTGGTCTGTAGCGTAGAGTATTTCCAGGGCCTCAGCGGCGCAGAGGTCACATGGTCTTTTATTTCCGTTATACGATCTAGCCCTAGCTAGGATCTCCCAGTGTAACTTATATTGGGTGTGGTTGTCTTTTAGACTCCAGATATAAGCTGAAAGTGACGTCATATTCCTTCTTAGAGGGTAACGAAAAGAATGGGTATGCATGTAAAGACGCTGCTTGAAACTATTGGCGGTTAACCCTATGTAGGCCCTACGGGACGTGGGTGTTACAACCTTACATTTGTAGACAATGTTACTAGAGAGGAATTTCCCGGATAGGGGGCAATCCGCCCGATTCCTACAATTACAGTTAGTACTAACTACAGGGTTGCACGTGTTCCTACGGCTAGGTAGTTTAGCTAAATTTGAAGCTGTGATGTTATGTGCGAGGTTAGGAGTCGTAGAGTAAGAAATTTTATAGTATATATATATATATATATATATATATATATATATATATATATATATATATATATATATATATATATATATATATATATATTAGTGAAGTAGAGGATCGACCGCGAGTTCAACCTGTTTCGGCTTGTTACAATATATATATATATTGTGTGTGTGTGTGTGAAAATGGTAACAGGAGTGAGAAAAGACTGGGAGATTCAGGGCGCTAGTACCTCTGCTTACAACGAGGAACCTTTCTCTCTGACGTCGGGGTTGACGGTAGTGATGCCTGTGAGCGAGCAGCGATGCTTCATCGTAGTAAGGCATAGGACTCGTTTGCAGAGGACCTGGTGGGATAGGACTTAGTGTGAAGGAGTATTGTCTTTAGTCGAATCAATGCCAGGTTGCCTTCCTAGTATTGATGCCATGATATGGTGCATCCAGTAGACTCTGTGGGGTGGTTGGTGAGAGGAAGGACATATAGCTGTGATGCTATTTCAAAAAGTGTTGAACGGACTCTGCAGATGTGTGAAGGCCACAGGGCCACAACAAACGTCCCACTTTATAAAGTGGCTGTGATGGGATGTGCATTTACCAGTAAAAAACATTCCAAAGAAAATGTGGAGAGGTATCTTCAGTTGTATGAGGGGAATGGCGGCCATTTTTGTGCAGGTACTACAAGAAAATGCACAGTACTCTGTAAAATCCTGAAATGAGTATAAGCGAGATGCAGCTCCGGCCCATCTGAGCGATCAGTAGCATTTATTGAGTAATGATTTGGTTTTTGATGACCAACGTGATCCTCTCTAGTATGTAAAACGGATGTTAAATTGTGATAATGATGATGATGAGGATTTATGTATGTATTGTATTTTGTAATGGAAAAATATACATAGGTATTTACAAGGTGTCTTGTTGTATGATACTAATTCAAATAACTTTTATATTTTGCAGATTATATGAAATCTGTTTCTAATTGGTAAGTTTGAACATTATATATCGTCACTGGCTTCTGCAGTCGTTATTAAAAAAAAAAATAAATAAATAAAAAAAAACGAGTAATTTTTCAGAAACAGTAGATAACCAAATGAAATATTTTGAATAATATTGATATTGATGATTATAATGAGGTTGAGGGTGATAATCACAATGATGACTAGGACGGTGATAACGATGACGATGTCGATGATGACAGTAGGAAGAAAATACACAAGTTACGGAAAATTCTTTCAAACAAATCTATGGCCATAATGCCATTCCATGTATGATATATCACAGAGCTGTCAGCGTCTAAAAACCCAAACGGGAAGTACCATGAAAAAGTGCTCCAAAAAGAGGAGAAATGAGGCAAAATGGGGAGATTTTACATAATGAAAGCTATATCCATTTTCACAAGAGAAGACATCTCTCACCCACCGGAACGTGGGTGGGAGATCTCCCCGTCGGACGGGGAGAGTTGATAGGTCTGATATCAGTTCGAGACAACTTACGTTTTATCAATGTTAAATGCTTCTACGATCCACGGGTCAAGGAAGGTCTGTGGTGTAAAGGATAGGATGCCTGACAATGCTTTGTAGTATTTTCTTACGTCTAATGTACTGAGTTTAACTTTTCCCAAAGTAGAATTCACCTTTCACTTCTCTAGTGTTTGATAAAATAAGTACTTGGCGTACAGTGAAGTCGACTAATCCACTATAATCTAGCTAATACAGTTAATATCTTACCACAATACTTTACAATAACTATGAACAGTCTACAAATGACATTACAAATATTAATATTCTTTGATTTATTATTAATTCAAAATGGTGACACTTGATTAGTCAATATAACTCTACTTTGTGTAGTGTTTACAAATAAGAATGATTTAATTTTCCATGAGGTACAGAGAGATCAAAGGTCCGACAGAGAGTTCTTAATAAAAAATACTCTACATACGTTGTCTGAAATTCTGAAATGTGGACATTTTTTATTATTAAAAGTACCCGTTAAATGACGGGAGTTATACTAAAACATATTTTATTTAATAATTACTTGATTACAAACCTTTAAGTAAAGATTTGCCTTGACTTCTTTCTCTTGTGACTTTGGCCATTTCCGGATTTCATTTCATTTTCATTCAAATCAATTGCGATTATTTTCTTCCATATTTTCTTTAAAAGTTATCAAACCTATATCCACTAATTTACATCTTTGTTCTATCTATCTATATATCTATCTATCTATCTATCTCTTTGTATTGTCACATTTTCTTGTGCGCCCTTGTGGCAAATAAAGAAATCTATCTATCTATCTATCTATCTATCTATCTATCTATCTATCTATCTATCCTCAGATGGTATAGACGTAGGTAACTTCAGCTCTTGCCTTTTTGGAATATTTTACGTGTTAACAGTAAGTGTTTGTTTGTATTTTGTGTCCCCGTGTGAATTAACCTCCCGCCTAAGTTTGTAGACGGGGGGTAATTTTATTTTTACCCCTTTTGGCGGTAAAAACTACCTTTTAAAAATTTTTGTTGACGTATATGTCAATAATGGACGCCATGAACAACAACAACTCTACCACGCCCCCTGACGAAAGTGAGAGAAAGGAACAACAAATGAATGTAATTGAAACTTCCCCCCTCTTACTTTCAAATACGATTATGCACAATGTTTCTACTGTAAATTTTGAAAATGTGGGTAAAAACCCCCAAAATATTAACATGAAATTGTATGAAAATACAAACGACACAAACACACAGAAACTGCAAAACAATATCAACATGGACAAAGATAACACAGAAAAAAATAGAAAAAAGCAACGAAAAAGAAAACAATGGGTACGAGGATAATGGAAAGATTTCCTTTGCCCAAACTGCGAAAAAAAACCTTCAATACCTACCAGTAGACATAAGCAACGCTAAGGAGCTACTGGCAGAAACCAAAAATTACATAGTATACGGGGAAAATGGATCATTTTCGATCCCCCCACCCCCCGGAACTAAAAAAGTCAGAGAGTACTAAACACAGTGATGTTTAGGACAGTGTTAAATAAAACGAAAAGACCAGCTCAACCATGACAGAGTGATATAGAGCTGGTCTTAAAAGATGTAATGAAAGACATTCGGTTCATACAAAAGGATAGACTCTATGGGAGTCTATCCATTCTCATGAAGGACCAGGACACGACAAAAAGACTTTCGGTAAAACCTATTACATCCACCGCATACACCTTCTACCCTACGTAAATGGGTAGAAGGACACAGAAAATAAAAATACACACCATTCTTCCAATTATGGACATATGGTGGGTGTTAACAGGTTTTCTTGACCTGAACGATGACATATTGATATCCATAGAAAAGGCATCGGGTGACGCGTTCAGTGGAACGGGCCTCGAACTTTTAGTTCAAATGAGGCTCGAAAGAATCGCCCAGATCCCTGAACGCGTCATACTTGATGACCAAACTTTTATAAATATTACCGTTGAGGATAGGCGGCCCTCGTGTTACCTCTGTGGAACCAGAGGTCACCTGAGGGCTGTTTGTCCGTAACTTAAAAAGAAAACTCCAATTCTGCCCACACCACCAACAACTACACAACCAACACAATCAGCACCACCACCACTACAAAAACAACAACCACAAGTTAACACAAAACAAAACACTGTCCAACCCAGCCCCTCCACTCAAAAAACAATTTCCAAAACACCCACACCGCAAACACTACCCGAAAATTTACCCCTCCCCTCCAACACGGAAGTCGACCCCCGTTCGTCGTCGTCAGACGAGGGGGAGCATTTCCAAGAAGTTAAAAGAAAGAAAAGAAAACACCCCAGGCACACAAATAAAAACAACCCCTCCCCAAAACATAACACAGACATCAACACAAAAGAACACACCACAACAGCAAACAAAAAACACCACACAAAAACAAAAATATGCATACACATACATAAACACAAGAAACAAAAAAACTGGTCGGACGCCATGCTTTCCAGCATAGTTACATCCCTTTACGATCTGAGTTCAAATCCCGCTGAGGTTGACTTTGCCTTTCATCCTTACGGGGTCGATAAAATAAAGTACCAGTAATGCACTGGGTAAATGCTGGCCTTGTGCCTAAAGTAGAAACAATTATTTATAATAACAATTTGGTAAAAACCGAAGGGCCTAACTTCACCCAGGCAGAGGGTTTCCCCCACCTCAAAATGATAAAAGACCCAGGGGACATATACAAAGCTTTAAAGGACAATTTTAAAGAGGACGTGCCCCCCCCCCCTGCGTCGGACCTATTAACCGCGTTCTCCTAAAAAATTATCCACCCCCTCCCCAAACACCCACACAACTCCAAGCACCCCAACCCCACGACACACTGATGCCCCCACATTACTACAAACCTCCACCCCCTCAACCCCCGACTCCCATGGAAATTGGGCGGCCTGGTCCTCGGAACGTAGAGAGGTAGGTGCCTCCTTTTTCTCTTTACCACCAACATGGCTGTATTGAGAGTGGATTCTCTAAATGCGCGGGGTCTGGGCTCATATTGGAAGCAAGCAAAACTTCTAAATGACCTCAGGTCACGCTGTATAAATGTGATGGTCATTTGCGAGGCCCGGATCAGCAGCGTGCGCCAGCTAGCCCCCACCTTTGACGACTTTGAAATGCACGCATCTCTCTGTCAGCCCGGAGGTGGGGTGGGGTTGTCGTTCTGCTGCAAAAACATCTGGGTCTCTCCGCACAGACGGTAAATCTGGACCAGGACCGTCGACTGGTGGTTTTAGACGTTGGCAGTGGTGAAGGCGGAGCCTTTAGGCTGGTCGCCGCCTACGCCCCTTTTGGGTCAGCGCGGCCGGACTTCTTTCAACGTCTAGGGACGTCCCGCTCCTTGCGTTTAGTGGGGGACTGGAATGGTATCCTAGATGCACATTGGGACTATGTAGGGGCATGTCTCGATAGAGGGGGTGTAACAGCCTCAAGGAGTGAATCGGCCGATTTGAGCTGGCCGATAGATATCGACTAGATTTTCCGACTACGCCAACCTGGACTTGAGCAAACCGCAGCGGATCATCTAGGTCGTACCTAGATAGGGTCCTAGTTAGAAATAACGATAGGGACCTTTTAAGCTGTCCAGAGATGCTCATGCTTGGCTATTCGGATCACAAATTAGTGACCTGCATACTCAACCTTGATAGAACGCATAGACAGGGACCCGGTTACTGGAAACTGAACTTGTCCTTACCGGCAAGTAAAGTGTACAGGGACCGGATTAGTACTTTAGTTAAGGAGCGGTTGACGGGAGCGATCGTCAACAGCAGGTGGTGGGGTTCTCTCAAAAGAGAGATTAGAGTAGTTTCAATAGCATTTAGTAAGGAGTTAGCCTCAGATAGAAATAGGAAGGAAAGGGAGTTGTTAGATAGTGTAGAAGAGGCAATTAGAAGCGGTGACGTGGCCAGTGTGTTAGCGTCGAGAACGGCTTTGGGCCAGTTCTTCGACGCGAAACACGAAGGCTGCATTGTCCGAAGCAAAATACGTGCTCTAGGAAACGAGGGGACCAAAGCTGTTAGCCGGGCCCGCGTGACAGAAGCCAAAAGAGGGATTAGATCCACTATCCGGTCT
This sequence comes from Eledone cirrhosa, assembly GCA_964016885.1. NCBI lineage: Eukaryota > Metazoa > Mollusca > Cephalopoda > Octopoda > Eledonidae > Eledone > Eledone cirrhosa. The sequence goes on from OZ024741.1 coordinate 181,764,171, forward strand.
TTGCGAGACCAGGATGGACGGGTGATCCTTGAACCTAAGCAGATGTGTGAGGCCTTTCAAAGCACTTTGTCCGAGTGTTCGGGAGAGGGGAGGGCGGATAGAGATGTGGACTTCGGTCCATAACTCGACGGCCTGTCGCGTCTTTCGGACGAGGAGGCGAAGTCCTGCGAGGGGCCGATTTCAGCTGCTGAAATAGGGGACGTGCTGAGCCAATGCGGCAAACGCAAATCCCCGGGTCTCGATGGTCTTCCATACGAACTATATCTAGCTATGCCGGACTTGTTCCCCGATCTCCTGCAACTGGCAACATAACGGGAGAATTCCCTTTTCTGTGACCAAGGGCATAGTCTCGCTAGTGAGGAAGGACGAGAACAAGGGGGACGAAATAAGTAATTTCAGGCCCATAACTCTGCTAAATGCAGAGTTAAAAATTTTGGCCAAGGTGTTAGCAAAGAGGTTGGCGCTTGTCGTGGGAAACCTGGTGTGAGATGCGCAGACATGTGCTATCCCGTCCAGGTCCATCCACGACAACCTCAACCTTATGCGATACATCATAGAGAGAGTTGGGAACGAACCCGGCTTTGGTGGTGCCCTGATCAACTTGGATCAATCTAAGGCGTTCGATAGGGTCGACCATGGTTACCTGGATGCGGTGCTAACGGCGGCAGGTTTCGGACCCGTTTTCAGGGGCTGGATCACTGCCATGCACAGAGGCCGCATCTGCTCTAGAGTCAAGGTGAACGGCTACCTCTCAGAGCCGTTCGAAATCACGCGGTCCATCCGACAGGGGTGCCCTCTCTCCTCCGTTCTGTATGTATTGGCCTTCGAGCCACTGCTGTGGAAGTTGGAGATGTTGCAGGGCATCCCTTTGGAACCGGGATTTCGGAAAGCGGTGTCGGCCTACGCCGATGACGTCAACCGCCTCGGAAATCGGAGTGATCGGCACCTTACTGGAGGAGTACGAAAGTTTTACAGGGGCTAAGCTGAAATGGGACAAGTCGATCGGTTTGCAACTCGGCACCTGGAGGGGCAAACCGATACCCTCCGATGGCGTCGTCGGACACTGGACGGAGCGCCCGATGAAGTTGCTCGGGGTTTGGTTCGACCAGCCCTCCAGGTGGAGAAGAACTGGGGTGAGGTATCGAACAGAGTGTTTGCGCTGACGCAGAAGTGGGCTGAGTGCAAACTATCCCTGAAAGGTC
>OZ024741.1:181772872-181777872 GCA_964016885.1 Eledone cirrhosa
ACAGACAGACAAACATTCTCTGTTTTAGTAATATAGATAATAATAATAATTGTTTCTACTTTTGGCACAAGGCCAGCAATTACCCAGTGTATTACTGGTACTTTATTTTATCGATCCCGTAAGGATGAAAGGCAAAGTTAACCTCGGCGGGATTTGAACTCAGAATGGAAAGGGTCGTAACTCTTTGCGTCAAAGCATGGCGTCCGACCCTCTACCGATACTGCCAATCCACCGCCTTCATAGATAATAATAATAATAATAATAATTGTTTCTACTTTTGGTACAAGGCCAGCAATTACCCAGTACATTACTAATAATAATAGTAGTGAGTAAAATCGAAGTTGCAGCTGCGATTAGCATTTTTCGAAATCAATCCCCTCGGGTTTTTTCCAACGCACTCAATGAGGTGATATCGATAAATCGATAAATTACATATATATATATATATATATATATATATATATATATATATATATATATATACAGAGAGAGAGAGGGAGGTGGGGTGGTGGTGTTACAGACATGGACATACACAACAACATAACATCAATTATTGAAAACTCAATCACAAAAGTAAAAGTTAATTTGTTACGCTGTAATTCATGTTCGATAGAAAAGTTTCTATAGCTTTAAGAGAACTCACGTCTGTTGAGTTGATTGATATATCAAACAGATGAATGTTTACAAACGAAATCATATGCACGATATATCTACTCATTTAAAAAAGTCCATTGGCCAACGAACCCAATCTTTCATCTATGGCAGATGATATTTGGAAATCTCTTTTAACGTAGTATACGTAAGAATATATATATGTAATATTTATAGTGAAGAAAACATTGATATTTCGTGATGTAATGTAATAAGGTAGGTGTTGATAGATTGTCCTCTATATTAACTTCTCATAAGATACATTCTTTCCGACAATCACACACCAACATGTGTCTATATAATTTTACGCATATCTTGATGTTTTCATATATAACTTTATTTCACCTCCACATACATTGAAATACATACACATACGAATCTATATAATTGCATACACATATAGGTATATATATATACAGTATATATATATACATATATCTATATATATCTATATATATATATGTATATATATATATATATATATATATATATATATATATATATATATATATATATATATATATATATATATATATATTGTGAACCTAAACATCGAGTGCTCACCCGGGTGAACCTATAGTAACTCCAAGTTACACTCCCTATATATATATATACGAGGAAGATTAATCAAATTATAAGGTATCTATTTTTGAAGTTCTAGTTAAACTGTATTTGGTTACCTACCTAGCTATGTGTGCTTGCACACTTTTACAAATTATCCCCTGTGATTGTTTCATATGTTTAATTATATGTCAATCAATTTCTAGTTGATATAAAATGCTCGGATCTACTCATTAGAATCTTGGAGCATATTTTACGGGTGATATGGCGCATGTCTATCTGACATGACACCCTTAATTTATTTTGATTTAATTTAATTTAATTCAATTTATCTTAATTTTGGATATATATAAATACGGCTCCTTAATTGTAGAGCTAACTCAGTTGAAAGGACTTGACTGCTGTTTCTAGTTGTCGATAACCCTATTCACGCCACTGGTACGAAGCTGGTATGATGTGTCTATTTTTAGTGGATACAGCACGTGTTACTGGCCAGTCGCTGATTTGAACTTGATGCGTAAACACAGATCGCTGGATCTCTTCCTTGTTGAAAATCCAGGACCTGGCTACTGTCGTTTGCCAATCGATTAATTGGTGAAATATATTTCTTTAATGGAATATATGCGAGGAAGATCAATCAAATTATAAGGTATCTATTTTTGAAGTTCTAGTTAAACTTTATTTAGTTACCTACCTAGCTATGTGTGCTTGCACACTTTTACAAATTATCCCCTGTGATTATTTCATATGTTTAATTATATGTCAATCAATTTCTAGTTGATATATATATATATATATAAAGGTTTACATATACATACATTTATATATGTTACAACCGGTCACTTTTTAGCTCTATGAAGAATTAATAAATTAAATACTCAGAGCAATATATTATTATAAATCATGTCTACAGAATTATTAGATAATAATTCTGTAGACATGATTTATAATAATATATATATGTATATATATATATATAGCGGCGATGAATTAGTTTTACGAGGTTTTTTATATGAAATCGTGTGTCGAAACAAATATTGTTATACTTGGGGAGGGTCATATTTGTGTAATATTGCCAGAATTAATAACAGAACACACTCACTGTTTGGTTGGTTTTCGCTTCTCGCTGTCTTTTATATCGGTAATCTAACTTACTCGGTCTTCAATGTTGCCATTGACTGACCGACGGTCAAAAATAATACAGATACAATATAGACACAAACACATATATATATAGTTTATCATAAATCTTTCGTTGCACATCTGCAACATCGTCAGTGGTGTTATATTTTCCTCCTGTTGTGTTGTATGTCTACGCCATTTTTTATTCAGTGTGTCTATATATTTATTTATTTATTTGCTTGTTTGTTTATTTTATTTTGTCTTCTTTGCGCATGCGTTTGCGTGTGTGTATAGTGTTATGTTTGATGTGTGATGGGTGACTAGTATGTGTTTATGTGCTTGTTGTTATTGTGCTTGTGTATGTATTTATTTATCTTATTTTATTTACTTATTTATACTTCTCTTAGGTCAGTGTTGTTTGTTTGGGTGTTGTTGTTATTCCATTCATTCTTTCTGTTTAGCTTTGGTCTTCTAATTTCTATTTCACTGGCCTCTCTGATTTGCCTATCTGCTGGGTCATTTCTATGTTTAGATATTATTCTAATTTCTATGTTGTCTATGTTACCGCCATGTTGTTGTCTAGCATGTTCGTATAGTACTGACCCGTTTTTTCGTCCTTTTAGTTCCCCCCAGTGTTGGTCTATCCTTTCACCTATGCTACGAGCTGTCTCACCTATGTATGTTGTTGTCATGTTTCTGCAAGTACCCTCTGTACATCTTATGCTATAGAATACGTTTCTAGTTTTACAGTTTATCCGGGGATTCACCTTACATATGATATTGGTACAGTGGGTTTTCTTAAAAGGGTAGGTTTTGCTGATCAGGGATTTTATGGTGGTTCCTGGCTTTTCTACCACCTTTATTTTTAAGTGGGTCTTTCTCAGGGTCTTTCTACACTGGTTAGCTAATTTCCCTCCAGGGGTGGCGTCCACAAACATGACACTCTGGTATCTCTGGTTGTCGTACCATGATGTGGCTTTCCCTATCTTATGTCTAGCCCTATCTAAGCTATTCCACGATTTGCTCCTGTATAATGGGCAAATTCCTTTCATGTCCAGTTCTATGAGGGTCTTATACTTTTCCATGGCTCCTTCGTATAATCTGACTCTGTCTCTTTGGTTGTAACCAGAGAACTGCATGCGGTTGATGAAGTGTTGGATGTGTCTTTCCATTTCTGTTGGGTCGCACATGCGGGACACATTCTTCATCACTCGTACCAAATCTGCGATTAGAATATTAAACTTAGCACTACTGGACATTGCTGAGCTTTTGAGTATCAGGTATTTGGAGGCCATGGGTTTAGCATAGTGTGAGTAGAGAATTTGGGCTCTCTCGTCTATAGTGTTAATCCAGAGTTCTGTGTCTAATACAGGTAGTCTATTGTTAGGGTGTTTGGAAGGGAAGTCGATAGTTACAGTTATACTCTGGTGTATGGAATTAGCTATCTGCTGGATGCTTTCCATCGTGCTACGTTCTAAATCAAACTTGTTAGTGCTCTCTAGTGGGGGTGTTCTTATAACTATATTGATATCGTCTACATAACGAGAGTACATGATGAGGTCTATGGAGCTTTCATTAAGGAGATCTTTAAGTCTCCTTTCCCACCATACCATGAAAAGGTTGGCAACATCACCAGCCATGCTGACGCCGATGGCTGCTCCCTCATTTTGGGTGTAGATTTTCTCATTGAACTTAAATATGTGGCCCTTTAGGGTAGTTTTGATACTAGCCCCTATTGCATGTGCGACCATTTTTCTTACCTGATCATTGTTTTGGGGGGTCCGTATAGCTTTGGTCCACCCAATCCACCTTCCCATGGGAGTCTTTTTTGCAATTGAGGTTATGGTGGGGGGTCTACCTCTTATAGGTCTACTAGGGCAGAAACATCTAAGGTTATGGCTGTCTAGGTAGTCAGTGTCGTAGGTAAGTCTAAGTAGGAGGCCCAGTTCGTCTGTGTCGACGTCGCAGAACTCCACCTCACTCTCAATGATCATCTCCACACATCTTTTCACAGCAAAATCAATGTTAATGGATGTGACACCACATCCATACTGCTTATTATGCAGTTGGATAGGCTCCTGTTTTTGTTGCAATCACTGATTCTGCTGAGGAGGTCCTCTATACTGTCACATACATCTGGGGACATCTTGATTATGGGGCGTATAACCATTGAGAGGAAGTAGGAGATCCTGTAGTTGCTAGCTATATTAGCTCCGCATACGGGTCTTGTTGGTGGTCCTGTTGTCGGGTCGTCGACTGTCTTGTGGTCTTTGCGGAGCCCATACAAGGGTGGCATGCCATTGTTAGACGCCTGGAAGTTGTTGGCAGTGCGTCTGCTTGGCTTTAGGATGTCAGTCCACATCATCATGTGAGCGTTGAGGATTTTTTCTCTCCCATCGTGTGTTTGTTGTGCAACTTCACCCGTGTTGGTGATGTGGGGTTGCATAGCCTCGATGTAGTTCGGCATGCTATCTATTGACATCCTACCAGACTTATCCGTGGGTAGACACACTACCTCACCATCCCTTGTGCGCTGCTTGAGGCTAACCAAGCCTTCTACAGGTTTCCTCCCAAGTTGTTGGGCCTCTGGTCTGCTCTGTCTCTTAGTATACCTGTCTACTATTTGTCTAATCTTATTTCTAGCTATGGTGAACTTTGCCTCTGTC
>OZ024741.1:181785372-181787872 GCA_964016885.1 Eledone cirrhosa
TGTTCGTCGTCAAGATTAATCGCTGGACTTATTGCCATATATTTGAGACATTGAGGCAACCGTTTACAATATCAGCTCTTGTGCCTTTATGAACAACGGGGATAATCAGTCTGAAGTCACCAGCAAGCCCCATCGTTACTTCTCCCATAATTTCATTGCATCCTCTGATGTCGCTTAAAGAACGGTCAAGTGCTTCAAATAACCTTCTATGTGCCATTATCGCCTTCTCCGAAAGCTCTTCTTTTGACATGTTATTTTTCATATTGCCCGAAGGAGACTTTACTCTTATGACATTCAATGGCAACATGAATATTATTGTTTTGCCTCCATGAAGTAAGGTAGCGGCAATAGCCAAGGGAATCTACTTTCGCTGTCTTACTTTTGCCAAAATGAGTTTTATAATGAAGGTTTTATCGGTTCCTCAGAGAGCATTCAAGAAGTAAAGGCCTTCTTCATTCTGGTTGATACTGTTCAAATTTTTCCATAAGCAATCCTTTGCTCTTCAGTTAGCTTTTCTTAATTTTCATTGACATATTGTGTAAGCTTTTTGATTTCATAGTTCGCCTCCCTTAATATATCCTATGATAAATGACATGTAACTGTGTCTTGAGGTTCTTGTAAACTGCAATCCTTAAGGGACCAGCCAATTTTACTCAGATGGTTGTTAATTTCTGTCAGAGCTTCGTTATAGATCGGTGGAGAAAAATCTACATCAATGCCAGTGTTTTGAAGTTTGATCATGTGCAGTATATCTTCCAACAAGTTTTTCTCATAGCTTACACAGGAACTCAATGGATTTGAAATATTGCACGTAGTGAACATTACAGCGAGGAGTTTTCGAAGTTGTTTAGACATTTGTGTGGCAGCTGCATATTTCAATGTTTTTTCCAATATTCCCCATCTTTACGTAGGCCAAGTAATTTACATGCTTCAGCATACGCTACACAGGGAATTCCATTTACAATTTTGGTATTTTCAAATGATGTTGAACATCTAGCAGTGTGAAGGAGTAACCTCTAAAAGAGACATTCCTTATGTCTAGAATGGACTGTGTAAACCCTCCATTCCTATTGTGCCACCTGCATTGATGTCTTGATAGACTATCTTTCGTTTGCTCAATTTCCTTTTGTTCCATATGTAGAATGTGGGAATCTCATGATAAAGCAAAGTTTTAGCAAAGGCATCTTCTCTACAAAGCTTTAAAAAAGCAGTGAGAGTTGTGTCTGGAGGAGATCTAGCCATCAATTGTGCATTGTAGTAAGTATAAAATATCCTCTGAACACTTTTCAAGTGGGCAGCAAGGTTTAATTTTGTTCGGTGTCTATTGTGTATATCGAAACCAAAGATTTTCCATATGGCTTCATTGCTAGAAATGTATCTTCCTGTTAGGTGCGTTTTAACATCATTCAATTATTTATCTCCACCAATAGTAGAGGTTAACATATCACTACCTTTGTTGAACTATTTACAAACAGTTAATTGATTTGACTGTTGCGCTGTACTCACTATTGATGTGAGCGTCAAGGATTTTGCAGAGGAGAGGATTGTAGGGAACGACCCAATTGCTTCCAACCTGAACATCTTGACCTCGTATCTTGATAATTGCATTTTTTTCATCAAAGTCAAGGCTTATCCGTCTGTATTGAGGATATCCATCATCTCCAGTTATGTTTTCTTGTTGAAAAGACCTTGGATGTCTTTTTCACATTTGTTACTTTTCATACACACATTCTCAGGGATTATACTGCCACATAGACCATGTAAAACAGTTCTGCTTCTTCTTCAGGATAGGGCAATTCGGCACTTATGATTTTATCAATTTCATTTGAATGAATGTGGTTAGTACACCAAATTATCGTGTGGGAATGAGGAAGACCTCTTTTCTGCCATTCAATGATGTAAGGCCAACATCTTAGTTCTCCAAAAGTTTGTCCATCTTTCAGCAGCCACATCAAGATCTTCTGTTTCTCATTAAAAACCCTGGTAATGATGTCATGTCATTTGCATCTTGGTGTTTTGAATTTCCTGCCACATAAGATTGCATGCAAATATAATGAAAAGAGCTAAAAAACCAAATTTTCTTACATATGCCAATGCATCTGGTGTGTGCGCAGCCATATAACGTGGACTGACTGAAACGAGATGGCAGAATGACTGGCTGACCAACACAGGAATGATTCATTCCATCGATTACATTGGTGTCACTCAAGTGGATGTAATGTTCTGTGTTAAGTTTAGCTTGGTTAATTTTAATGAATGCTAACCATTAATTGGCTTGTATGTCTTTTCATTCTTAGGATATGGATGAAGCAATCTCTTATCACGAAGTAGAATGAAAAAAAGTTGTTGCAAATTTTATCTATCCTGACTACTGCAAAAAATCAAAAGATACTGAAGAGCGTCGTATACTCTGTGTGTCCCTGCAATTCTTCGTAAATGACCAAATCTCTCCTGTGCAATGATGACTGTGGATCCACATTGTTCAGTACAGCCACTTCGT
>OZ024741.1:181790372-181825372 GCA_964016885.1 Eledone cirrhosa
TAATTTAACATTTTTCTAGATTTGTTTTATCACATACTTGCTCTTGAAAATGTAATAAACTTTGATCTATTATCCATTAGAAACTTAGATACAATATATTCAATACATCCTCAACTTTTATAATAGCTGTAAAAGATAGCAGCATCACCTGTTGTTATGATTGAAAGGTTTATAATTTTCCATTTTACTTCCTATGTTTATTGGATATTTTTGGTTTTTCAATTGCTCCAATTTGATACTGTCTATATATTTATAAAGAAATATTTCAGTGATATTAATGGAATTTTTGTTTGGTGTCACCATTTTAATTCTTTCTACTAAATCTTCCGAAAATATCGAAAAAATCACCAAAATGTATTTCCTATTGCTTAATTTTTATTTCAGATTGTTTTCATGCCTTCAATTTAAAATATAATCTCCATTATATTTCTCTCTCGCTTGAAATCAGACGTAGGCGGTTAATATTATTTCTATTAGTGTTGATAATATTTTTTTCTAGAATTTTCTTGTTTCATTAATTTCAATAATAAAAACGAATTCTATTTTGCTTTTATTTAATTTTCCGTCAATTCCATATTTGTGTTTGAAAAGGTTTCCAAAAATCCGTTTAAAAAACACCTTTCTAAACATTATTTTGATTTGGGGAAATAAGTTAAGTGTAATAAACTAATCTAAATTGCCAGATATAAATATCAGTAAACACGAAATATATTATAAAATGGAATTGTTTCCATAATTCTAATATTTGGTCAACAGTAAGGATAAACAATATCTCACTAAATGATGCACTCACATTTTCGTTAAATTGTTGGAATTTCATATTCAGTTAAAACGGTTGTCATCCAGCCATTTACGTTTTTATTTGCCTACAACAAACAAAAGGTCGAAATTAACGAAAGGCTATTTCACTGGAAGTGATCCCTTGATATAGTTACGTAATGAATGGTTTGACACTTACACATGAGACTTGAACATCAACGAAAGCTCTTAAATAAACGCCTTATCATAATATATTTTAAAATTGAAAGTGAATTGTGTATGAAATATCTTTTAAGAAAAAATCTAATATGTATACTCGTACATATGGATTGCAACAACTTTTTGACAAACCTCACATATTTTCTTCAATTTGAATTTTCGGCACGCGGTCTCAAATTAATATGGAAGGAAAATTAAAGTTGTACGAAATTCTTACAAGACAATCTTATAACGGAAATCATAAAAAAGGTGACTGGGATCACCGAAATCATAGCCGTGTCACTGTGTAGTCAGTAGAGGACTGGTAGCCAACATGATATGTGTTTTCTAAAACCTAGAAAACGTGTAGGAGGAAGGGAGCAACTCATCTTTAAACCGTAGAATTGATCTGAATGATTATAACGAAGTGGACTCCACTAAAAACATCCAACAAACAGGTGGCGGTATTAAACTGGGTGACAAATTACGTGTAACATTAAAATATTCAGAATGCATGGAGCAAATAAGGCAAATCATCTTTCAATTCCCAAAATATAAGGCTCTGGAGTTATACTTTATTTTATCGACACCGAAAAGATACAAGGTCAAACTCATCACAGTAACATTGGAACTCAGAGTGCAGTAGCTGCACTTTAAAATAAATATTAAGCAACGATATATTACCAAGAGAAGACCTGTTCAAATATGAAATTGAAATATTAGCATCATAACAATAGAAGTTTCTTTGCTAACTCATTGGCCAGAGAGTGGAAGTAGTTAGAGATCATGGAGGTGTTTCTCAAATAATATCAATTACTGATTTATTTTCAATGTATATACAAAATGGAATAATTTTGAATGCATATTTGAAAATGCTGTGCATTGTTCTTTCCGAGACTCTTTGGTCTTAGTTCGAATTTCGTCGGAGTTAACTTTGATATTAAAGATGATCATGAAGATGACGATAACTAGATGGTGATCAGCCGATAGCTCAGCATTTCTCTTCACACGAACATCTAGCACATAATTAAAGAGATCAGAGACAATAACAAATTCAATTATTGATCTCCGTCCTTGATTCCCCTTATAACATGTATATTTATGGCTGTTTTCTACTGGCAGAACATATTCATAATAGAGATTAAAAGGAAAGTTTATCGCAGCATGATTTGAACGTAGAACACAGAGAGACCTAAATATATACGGCAATATCGATTGTGTCATATATAGTCATATATATTTCTACTTTTGGTACAAGGTCAGCAATTACCCCAATGCTTTACTGGTGCTTTATTTTATCGACCCCCGTAAGGATGAAAGGCAAAGTAAACCTCAGCGGTATTTGAACTCAGAACGTAAAGGGCCATATCTCTACGCTGAAAGCATGGTGTCTGACGCTCTACTGATACTGGATTGCCACGACTAGTACTTCCATAAATTTTTAGTATCGACAGGATGTTTCCCATTTAGGGAGGGTTTACTCGACTACATTCTCACCAGAACATGACTAGTATTACCGTATTTCCCGACGCCGAAGACGCTTCGTCCTCGAGGACGCACCCTAATTTTGACAACCAAAAATTTGAAAAAAATAACAAACAACCTGCGGCCTCCAGGATGCATGGTAGATTTTTTAGACTTATTTTAGAAAAAAAGTAGCGTCTTCGACGCCGGGAAATACGTTATTTTATTGATTTCGGAAATATAAAAGAAACAGTTGAACCACTCGAGTTTAGAATTCCGAATGTAAACGCATATACCTAAATGCTACAAGGCATTTTGTTTGTCACATTGTAACGATTCTGGCATCCTGTATCTATACTTGGAAGGATGGTCAGTAAAATGGAATTTGGTGAGGTTTTAATCCAAAGTTATGTGTGTTTCTAACACATGCATACACAAATAATTGTTTCTACTTTAGGCACAAGGCCAGCAATTACCCAGTGCATTACTGGTACTTTATTTTATCGACCCCGTAAGGATGAAAGGCAAAGTCAACCTGGGCGGGATTTGAACTCAGATTGTAAAGGGCCGTAACTATGCTGTAAAGCATGGCGTCCGACCCTCTACCGATACTGCCAATCCACCGCCCTTCCACGTGCATACAAAAATAATAACATCTAGTTTGAGAGAACGCGTGAGTAAGTAAACTCCTAACTTGACTCTTACTTTTATTTATTCGCCTTCGAAAGGATGGAAGGCAAAGCCAATACTAGTCATTCGAAATATATTTATAAAAGGTATTCAGTTTACTAATGAAGTAAAGTGCCAGTACATGATCAATCAACCTGCTAGAAAAAGCAGGCAAATCTCCTCCATCAAATTACATCCTACCTCCTAGAAAATACTGGGACACATTCGATAATGATGTTCTGGATAGGAAATACGTGGAAGAAAGCAAGAAATAGCAATGACTCAAACATCATGGACCATTCGCTCCTTCATAGATCTCAACATTAGCAACAACTACAACCACAACCGAAGTGATCCTGTCTGCCTTGATTTGTAGATATCAATAATTACGTCAGGGAATAGTGAATGATGCAGGATAGAAGTGGAAGCCAAATTTGCCACTCTGGAACCATTATTTAGCAGTATCCGTAGAGGGTCGGGCGCCATGCTTTGCAGCATAGAGTTACGGGCCTTTATTATCTGAGTTCAAATCCCGCCGAGGTTAGCTTTGCCTTTCATCCTTACGGGGTCGATAAAATAAAGTACCAGTAATACACTGAGTAATTGCTGGCCTTGTTCCAAAAGTAGAAACAATTATTATTCCAAGCTATTTATCTTACATCTCTAACGAATCCACCCGGAAAGGTATGATCCGATTCTGTTTCGTCTTCTATATCCTCTCCACAGCACGGAGACCTTGCAACGAAAACCATAATGCATGTTTATATGAAGATCAAATATTCTAATGAAAAGATAACTATATATAATGTAGATTTGGAATCGTTCAATCAGTTCTTACTGCAATACAGTTTGGTGCCATCTTTGTTAGGGTGGCAGTTATACGATAGAACAACAATAGACAGTATAAAGAGGTACTTAAAAAACAGATATATAAATAAATAACGAAAAAAAGAAGAAAGTAATAAGGAATTCATAAATGAAGGACAGAAATAGGTGAAAGAGAAACACCATCATGTGTCTATTTCGATATGAAGTGTCATTGCAATCACTATAAAGCGTTTACTTTCAAACGAATCCTTCTATTGATTCTGTATGACGCCCGAGAGGCGTTAACGAAGCCAGAATTGCTACTGTAGACAATGAGTTTTATTCTATAATGTGAAAGCGTGAAGCAATGAATAAAAATGACATTTAATAAGATGACATTGAATAAGGATGTGGCACTGAATAGGATTGTCAATTGATCACCTTATACCGACAGATGGTGTTTATTATGAGAAGCGCGTAATATGAGTAACTTATTCAAAATGTTGAGTCCTGAGGTAAAGATATATATATATATATATATATATATATATATATATATATATATATATATATATATATATATATATATATATATATATATATATGTATATATATATATTTAACTTATAACATTCTGTAATGTTTTAGCAGAAAATGTTTTAAAACAGGTTTTCAAATTCAATTGCTTATAATAATTTTGCTAGTAGAGGAATCGTAGTGACAAATTGCCATACAAGTCGTAGTTCAGTTTAAACGTATCAAAACGGATTCGATAATGTGGTTGATTCCATGTGGTATAGGATTCTAAGAGTTAAATGGCTAAACGAAAGATTTAACACACCTACAATTGTAACACACACACACACACCCACACAAACTCACAGACACACACACATGTATGTATATATGTATATATCCGAACATATTGACAGTTTTCCTACGCTATCAAGCATTAAAGAAATACATTTTTTTCATTCTAATCTGTTGCCTGCTATGTTACATCTACATTTCGTATATATATATATATATATATATATATATATATATATATATATATATAACGAAGGAAGTGTGGTAAGGAACCAGGTGCACCATAACGCACCAGAGTACTCAATACTTAGGGTAGTATAATGGGTAATAGGAAAAATGTTCAAGACCCCGACGGAAGAGCCTAGAGTCCAGAAATATCGGTCGAAACGCCTTGAGCTCTGCTGTCGAGGTCTGGACCATTTTCCTTTATATATATATATATATATATATATATATATATATATATATAAAGAAAATGAATACAAAGAGTTTAAAGCCGTTAAAACATGTTTATATAATTGTGCACCTACGTACGTTTCGCCCTGAGCGGTTTTATCAAAGGCATGGAAAGCAAAATAATGTGGAATAATAATGGTCCAACACCCTGAGCGGGCTTATCAAGGGCATGGAAAGCAATATAATGCGGAATAATAATGGTACAACACCCTGAGCGGGCTTATCAAGGGCATGGAAAGCAAAATAATGCGGAATAATAATGGTACAACACCCTGAGCGGGTTTATCAAGGGCATGGAAAGCAAAATAATGCGGAATAATAATGGTACAACACCGCACGCCTTAAGAGATAACAGTACCAATGACAGAGTTAGAGACATATATAACAACATAGATAGCAATAGTAATAGCTTTACTTTAGGAATTAGGAGCGACCGTGACGGAAAATGCAACTGTCGTGACAGGGAGGCTGCCCTGTCAGGGGAAACTGCCTGACTGATAAGGTTGTTTATAGGTGCACCGTAACTAGTCATTTCAGAGTTAAACACTATATAGGAGCCACCTCTGGCCAGTTTAAAACGAGATTTAGAACGCATCTCCACTCTTTCAGGAACAAAAAATTAAGGCGCTCCACATCGCTTGCCAACTATGTCACCACATTGCAAGACGCCAACATAAGCTTCTCCACACACTGGGATATTGTCAGTAGGGCTGCACCCTACAACTTCAGGGGGAAATGCCAGCTCTGCCTCGTGGAGCTGTACTACGTTATAAGAACACCCCATGAGCTCTTAAACAGCCGAGCAGAATCAGTTATTAATTGTAAACACCGGGTACAGGCGTCGTATTTTGCCTGGGAGGCGACTGTGACATGAAAACTACGAACTGGGTCCCCCTGCCCGAACCATAACACCCCAGTGGGCACGCAGTATGAACAAACATCTGTGAACCAAATGTACACCGCAGACCATACTCAAACAAACATTAGTGAAGCAACATCCACTAAATAATAAATGGACACCCCAGACCCGACTTGTACTGGCACTAGTGAAACAATACACATAATATAAAGATGCTAAACACCAGCATATGAACAGGCATAAAAATCCACATCACTCTCACCCCCTCTCTCTATATATATGCATGTGTGTACATGTACCCCCCCCCCCACATACACACACAAACGTACCCACACCCCCCACACACATATATCTTTTTAAAATTTGTGTTGTATATTCTGAAGATGAGGTCAGACCATAATTCCATCTTAGTAACACCTGGACCTATCGATTCATGTATTGATAGATCTCAATCTTATAGATTAAAGTGTGATTTTGTCCTCTGAAACAATCGTATACAAATAAACAATTTTACAAGAATTTGATTGATTTTCTCCTAACGTAATTTATATATATATATATATATATATATATATATATATATATATATATATATATATATATACCACTCATATAAAATGGTACTAAGTTACAAAGTATATAATGGCTATCTTGCTCTTTACTAACTGTACTTTCATTAATTAATGAAGAGGTTTGAAGGATGTACTAAAATGATTAATTATTTCATTAGTAAGATAGTAACTTAACATATGGCTCTTATATAAAATTATGCTGGAAGATTTTGATTTAGATAGGAACCCAATGAAATGACTTTTTTTTCATCGTATAACCAGAGCTGGCTTAGGTCAGGCTAGTATAAAAAATTATTTTAGTAAATCTACATTTTCGCAATATAGAAATCAATAAAAAATTTAAAACTGAATTACTAGACATACGCTATAAATCTTATAAAATATTACTAAATTATACACACATAGGCACACTTATATGTGTTTATGTGCGCGTGTGTTTATACATGTTTGCGTATACACACACGCGGACAGAGGCACGTTCATACTCGCGCACTCATATATATATATATGTATAGTAGCAGTACATCTGTTTTCGTCTGTTTCGTAATTTATGAAAATATATGAAAAGAGAACTTGCTTTAGGATATTTTGTTTCTCTATCTCTACCTCCCTCTCTCTTTCTCTCTATCCATCAATCTATATCTATATTTATATCATATATTTATATATATATATATATATATATATATATATATATATATATATATGTATGGGTGTGGGTATATATATGTATGGGTGTGGGTGTATATATATATATATATATATACATACATACATACATACACACATACATAGACAGTCAACGCGACCAGTCGCATATTTTGGCGTGGGAGACTATTTATTAAATTTAAGATGAATACTATCTCCGACAGTAATGCCACAACTACAGTCATGTTGAATAACTGGTTATTCTTCTAAAAATATCTTCTGAAGACACCTTTTATTCGAATTCGTAGAGATATCCGACTAAATACATAATTCATTTTACAAGGATTTGCTACAAACAGCATGGCTGAACACAACATCAACAACAAAAAAATTAAGGGAGTACCGAAGACAAATAACAAGGAAGGTAAACAAACTTTATTCAGTTGTAGCTACAGAACAAACCGAAATTATAAATCGCATTTCTCTTGGAGTTGCGAACTTAATAATGATTTATTTAATTGTTATAAAATGGCAAAAAACAATCCCTCCATTGGCTATATGAACAGAATGAAGCTACACTGGGACGAAATACACACAGAGCTAAGTTATTTCACAGTGAAACAATTACGCCAAAAGCGACGTTTGTTGAACGTAAAAATAAGATAAATATTATTAATTGTAAGTCCCCCACAACAAACATGTTATCAACAACACGTGTTACAGGTCGCCATGCTACTAGACTTCCTAGCAGCCAGGTCGAAAGCTATGCCTGTAAAAAACTTGACACCACCTGTACCATCTAAGTCTACCTTGAATGCTGGGGTAAACACTATCGATAATAATAATAACCGAAGAAATTTGACACCACGTGTACCATCCGAGTCTACCTCGACTGTTGTGGAAAATACTATCGATAATGATAATCAAATGTATAAACAATTGAAATTTTCCCTCAACGAAATCTTCCAGAAAGAAATTAATTCATGTACAAATATCTCTCTTGCTGAACGTATTAAAACGACAATGTTTAATAAAAAACCAAATAATGAAATATTACGTGTTATTGACGAAATAGGGGATAAATATTTACGACGGATAAAAACCCCAACATTTTGGCAAATCAACGCCTGTTTATATGCCTTAGCAACGGCAGTGAAGCATTATCTTGGTGATAGCAGAGATATTAACAAGAACAGAACACCACCAAAAATACCATCATATATAACTAAAATAGAAAAAAAGATTGCTGACCTACGAAAAAACATAGGACATGTGACAATGTTCCTTACATGCAAACAAATACAAAAATACTTCTCTCCTCACCAACAAAGAGTGAAAAATAAAATAGAGACGATGTTTTTAACAATAGAACCGAACTCTCCAATATAAGCTGATCACTCTCAAACAAGAATTGAGAGCTGTTAGCGAAAAACGCCGATACCTGAAGAAGATAGATGAGAGAAAATTGCTACAAAAAGATTCAGACGAAACCAAACATCAGTCTATAGAGATATGAAGGAGGAAATAATAAGTGTCACTGAGGCCCCATCCCAGAAAGACATAGATTCCTTTTGGAACAAAATATGGGGTGAAAAAAAGAATTTCAACCAAGATGCAGTGTGGCTAAAAGAGATCCGAAAGAACTATTGCTCCTACGCTACAACAAAAACATACGAAATAAGTGAGGTTGCCCTTGAGACTGTTTTAGAAAACTCAAAGATAAGAAAACTCCAGGAAGAGACATGATTGTCGGCTACTGGTACAAAAAACTGATATTCTATCGGAGGTATCTTACTGACCTCTACCAACAAGTTCTTAAGGGAGATACACTTATACCAGAATGGTTGACATTAGCACAAACATTACTGGTCCCCAAGAACAAAGACACCCACTTGGCAAAAAACTACCGACCCATTGCATGCCAGAACCTGATGTATACGATGTATACAGCCTGCCTGAACCTATTCCTCCAAGATCACTGTGAAAATAATAACATCATCACAGATGAACAAGCAGCTAGAAAGAAGGTTTGGGGATGTGCTGAGCAACTCCTAATCAACAAAACTGCGATGTCGGAGGTGCGACAACTTAGGAGGAATATGGCTACAGTCTGGCTGGACTACAGGAAAACTTTCGATTCTGTTCCCCACTATTGGATGATAGAGGCCCTCCAACTTGCTAAAATCCCAGACATTATGTCAGAACCATAGAGAGGCTATCTTCTTCTTGGGCTACTATCCTAAGGTTAAAACAGAGGGAGGACTCTATTTTCACTGATAAAATAAAATATTGCAGGGGTATATTTCAGGGGGACAGTTTCTCTGTGATATTAGTCATCTTGTCATTAAACCTCTTGTCCTTTCTGCTCAAGAAATGTGAGGGATACATCATTGGCTCACAGGAGGACGGAAATACGAACCTAACCCATAATTTCTTTGTGGATGATCTGAAACTCTATGCCAAGAACATGGATGGGATGAAGAAAAATCTTGACCTCATTACAACGTTCCTCTAATGGTGTCTGTAATAAAGAACGCGTAACCAGGGAATACTACACCCGATTAAGAAAGATCTGGTCATCGGAACTCTCTGCGCAAAACAAAACAGTGGCTCACAATGTGTTTGCTGCGCCTGTCCTAACACCAACGTTTGGAATACTCAATTGGACGATAGACGAAATCCGAGTAGTTGATGTTGGAACTCGAAAAATACTAAACAACACCGGAAATTTCCACATCAACAGTGACATAGACCGCCTTTACTTGAAACGTAAGCAGGGTGGTAGAGGCCTAACATCAGTCAAGGGATTTGAATGTCGCATCATATCTCTCCGACAACATCTACGAACCTCGAAGCGTAGGAGCCCGTTTCTCGAGCAAGTCTATCTGCATGAAACAGATAAGATCATGAGAGTTGGGAAGGAACTCCTCGAGAGATATTCCCTGTGTGATAATCAAAAACTCACACCCAGGGATGTCGCTCAGCAGTATCGCAGTGAATCCATGGATGAAAAGCTGCATGCTTATCATCAAAACATCATGCATGGATATGTTGCCAGGAAGCTCCAGAGTGAGAGTAATATAGATAAGGAAAGTAGTCTATCTTGGACCAACTACCGCTATATTGGCTCCCACTTTGAAGGATACGTTTTTGCAATCCAAGAACAGGAGATTAACACGAAATAACTGATTCACAAAAGAGATAGGGATGCAGGCAAAACACTTAGATGTGATAACAAGTGCAGACTCTGCAGAACTAACATCGAGGATATCACCCATATCATCAGCAGCTGTCCAAAGATGTCATCGCGGTACTATCTACCTATGAGGCATGATGCAGTGGCCAAAACACTTTACAATGCAGTTCGTAAAAAAGATAGCCCCGATAATAAACACATTAAAAGCTACAGCAATGTGGAAGACATCCATGTACATAATATGAAAGAGTACTGGTGCAATGTTCAAGTAAAACCCCCAATAAAATGTAGGCATAACAGACCAGACATTATGATATGGGACAGAGAGAAGAAAGCATGCACAGTAGTGGAAATTAGCTGCCCAGCAGATGCCAATATAATATCAAAGATTAGTTAAAAGGAGAATATTTATGCAGAACTGATGAGAAATCTGCAGATACTCCACCCTGATTACACCTTCAGAGTTATGCCTGTGATTATTGGGGCACTGGGGTATGTTAGTAACTGCCTCAATACAAATATTGAGAAGCTAGGCTTCACAGGAACAGAAATAACACAACTAGTTAGGAAATTACAAGTACAATCCATTAATGGAACAGTAAACATATGTAAAACATTCCAAAAATGTTGCATCTAATAACTGCATATACACATGTACAGATACAAAGCATATACACATGCACACATACAACTCAAAATATACACATCCACTCATACAATAACATCCATATCTACACATGCATGCATACATACATATCTACCTAGTTGATGTTGTGTAAATTCCAATGAGAGAGTCTTGTGTCTATGTTAGAAACCGACTCTCTCTCTCTATTGGTAACACTTTGTGAAATTATAAAACCAGAAGAAGATACATACATATATATACCTTTATATATGGATAAAGTGTAAGAGTAAAGATCCCCTTCCGTCACGAATGACCACGGAATTTGCGTCTAGGATGTCACCCTCCGAGGCACAGGTCCGGGCAAGGTTGTTTATGGAAGACCAGCAGTCGCCCATGCATATCAGACTCCCTCTCCACTCCATCGATGTTGTCCAAGGTTATCCAAGGGAAAGGCAATGGCCGATACAGCTCGGCACCAGTGACGTCGCAACTCATTCCTACAGCTGAGTGAACTGGAGCAATAAATAAAATAAAGCATCTTACTCCAGGACACAGTGTGAAATATAGTGTCTTGCTCAAGGACACAACGCATCACCGGGTCCAAGAATCCAACTCACAATCTCATATATAGTGAAACGGCGTTTATCTCTACACAATGGTGACACTCCAACATACCATTTCGACTTGGAAAATATGATGATGTTTCAGCTATCCCTTCTTTTCGTAAGTGTGTAGATATCTATTGAGGCAAAGAATTGACAGCCACATTCGAACACCGACTAGAATACATTTGTCTTTCTTCTCTCTCTTCTTTTCTGGAAGAAGTCGGCTTTTCGCCTGTCTTCGCTGTCCAAACCAGAGTTTAATGTTCTATAGATCTTTCAATACTTGTAAGAAGGTTTTCCCTGTGCTGGATTTGAATATATAGGTATTGGGCTTATGATTATAACGTCGTGAGTTCGATTCCCGGACTGCGCGACGCATTCTCTCATTGAGCTAAAATTAGAGATTATAATCAATCGATTTTTCTACTGATTATAATGTGTTACATTATAATGAATTTGAATATATGTGTGTTGGGTTCACGATAGCAAGGTCGTGAGTTCGATACGAAGACTGGGTGGCACGGTGTGTCCTAGAGCACAGCATATTATTTCATGTTTCTCCACTTTACTTCGCTAAGAAAAATGTGTTACGACGATACGGGTGCCAAGCTATATCACTTTTATCTTTGTCTTTGAGAACACCACGAATGACAAGCATGGGCAATTGCTGGTCTTCCACAGAACATCTAGCCCAGATTTGTGATTTGGAGAGGAACTTCCCAGTTGCAAGCCCATAGTCAGTGGTATCGGACAGGAGCCTCTACTTCCCGTTGTTTCTTGATGAAATGAAACTACGTTATCATCGAGGAATGGCATAACAAACGTTTATATTATCTCTATATTATCACTGCTTGTCCAATAGTAATCACTGAATAGATATGCCAATGATTAAAGTAAAGTGCAAATTCTTAACTTGAAATTAGAACATTTATTTGATCTGTCACTACCTAATTTTGGCACGACATCGTAAAATGTATGGAAGAAGAACATTGTATGAAAGCCATGTATTTTGCTAAGGTGTAAAGCAAATACTTTTATTCAGCGGAGAGAGGAAAGTGCTCATAATCTTTTTTCAGGGTTTCCGTGATTAGTGGGAGGAACTGAACATATCCTCAGATGAGAAAACTGATAAAAACTTCTTCAAAAAAGTGCATTCTGCTAGAAATAATATCAAACCGCAAGAATAACTAATTGATTGCATTAATAGCATCCACAATATTGACCAATCACATTGACAAATCAACATCACAATATACATATCATCATTTTATGAGTTACAGACATATCATTTACAACAACAATTTTCATTTGTTTGCCAGTCCTTTCAATACAACCGAGACTCTGGTTGTTTTGTCTAAACGAAAAAACAAATTATATAAAATATAAAATACCATTGTATCCCATTTGTTTTCTTACCTCACTATAAAACACCTTTCATTAGTTCCTGCATCAAATAACAATATAAACTAATAGAAAGATGCTATTACCTACTTTGTTTTATATAGATAAGTATTATATAGAAACATTTTACCATCATTACCATCAGCTGAATTGTTCGAAATTGCCGAGAAAATGTTTTCTCTAAAACAGCCTAAAGCTTTGTAAGAACAACAGCAAATAATCTACGCTAATGCCGATATCGACTGGTTTAAGCTTCAATACTCTTTATACAAGTTAGAATTCATGGCAAATATTACATTTCTTATTGTAGTATTCTTAAAAGATTGTATTTTGTTTTTCTGCATTGCAAATAGCTTTATATATTCTTGCTAGCTAATACTATCGAATTTTATGTTACATTACTGTTATTGACAAATAGTTAGAGAACTTTTACTTTATATTGAAGTGATATAATTTAAAGAGTCTATTTCTATTTTTCATTCAAATAGTTTATTTCATTGTTGCATTGAATTGTTGGTAAAGTTGGTCTCATTGTATTTTTCGTCTGGGATGGGATTTACAATCGTTACTGAAAGTGTTTGTAGAAATTGAAGCCGCAATAATAGCTTACTCTAGCAAAAAAAATGTATAAATGTAAAACTTTACTGTAGGGATATATTACAATTACCAGAAGAAACAGCCTAAAGGTGACAGTGAATATGCAGTAATCATAGTAACAATTAATGTAATATTGTTAACAGTGGAAATGTACTGAAAGCTTACAGCTTCAATATGTATCAGTAGACATGTACTACACTTTTGCTGTGGAAACCTACTGCAAGTAGTAGTTGAAATTAAGTGTAAGAAGCCGTCAAAATAGATTGTAAGTAATAGTAGTATATTATGCTGTTATCAACAGACAATCTGATGTTCTCTTTTGCCACAGAAGGATATCTGTTAACGGATTCGCACGAATGAAACATTTACATTGGTAGAAGTAAATATGTAAGCGAATATAAAATTTGCTGTACTTTTATCATTATCACAGGTCTTGTAAAAGTGAGTTGCTGAATTATATCAAATATTAAATAAAATGTAGTATCAGCATCAGATTAAAGCTAATAGTGAAATGTTATTTTTCTCGGTCGTAAATATTTACATCATAAAATCGAGGGTAGATACAAATATTGGCACAACCCAGTAGGATCGAATTATTTTGGTCAGGTATTTTCTTGTATCTCTTTTATAGTCAGTGAAAGAATAATTAATTTTTCTGGACCCGAAAATAGGGAGCATCTACATGCTTACTCGTTCTGTTATAAATAGCAGCTAAATCTCACTCACACATCACGGCCTACTGTCGTAGCAACAACACTAATAACAAGAACAGTAAAATGCAATTATTTTATTTTCATAGTAGTTAATCTTTTCTATGACTTACGTTTTTTATGCCGCACTTCTTCTTCTTCTTTTTCTCGGAGACCATCTTCTGTCTAGTTAAATAGTATCATGTCGCCTGCAAATTCAAACTAACTGATACTGTACCTGCCAATCATGATACCACTTCCAACCCGGCTATGCCTGTCATTCCTGTTCATGTAAATGATAAACAGAAGTACGGATCCTTGGCGGAGTCTGACTCCCACATTTAATGGTTTCGGTTTTGCACCATTTATGCAAGCACAAATACTAGGGCATCCGTATAGAGACATCAGGACAACAAGAAGCTGTCCATCGATCCGATACCCCTGCAGAACCCTCCACAGAAGGTCCCATGGACCACGGTAATATGCCTGTTTGAGGTTAACCTCCCCCCCCCATCTCTTGGCAGTACTCTGACGATTTCTCAATGACCTGTCAGGTAATTTGGTTTGCTGTTGTTTAGTCACATGTCAACCTTTATCAAACAAATCATTCATCAAAGACGTTCAATACTTCTATGTTTCAGAGAGTGTGCTTCCAGAGCAACAATATCTAATGTCTTTTTCTCGTTTTAAGACGCTTTGCTGTCCAAGTCGAGGTTTTTGTGAAATTTATTTGAATGGCGGACACATTAAAGCAGGATCCGACTGTGAATAATTTAGGTACAATGCCTGCAAGTTAGTGGGGAAGGAGACATCGATTGTGTCGATTGCAGTACTTGACTGGTACTTTATTTTATCGATCCCGGAATGATGAAAAGCAAAGTTGATCATGGCAGGATTTGAACTCAGAATGTAAAGAGCGAGAACAAATACACACAATAACATTTTATCCGACACTGTACCAAATTTTCCAATCCACCATCAGATTCGATTGTTAACGACATAAGTATAGCTTGCGGTAGCTTCAGTGAAGTTCTCTACAATGGGAAGTCTCTGTTTTTCACGAAAAAGCACGGACGTGTGCAAAACACATTGTCTCTGTAAGTTAGACAGGAAACTGATTCTTACTTCGCTTCAATGTAGCAAGTTGTTTTACATGAGCATATAGAGATCTCTCGTTAGTAAGATAACATTCAATAAGTATCATACGATCTGTCTTTGTTAAATACTCTTTTAAACCAAGCCTCTATGTGGTCATTCGAGCTCTAAAAATAAATGCGAAAGTTGTTAAATTACGACTTACCAGCCTGAAAATATATAGCACCCACAGGATAATGTAAGTTTTGATATATTTTCTGAAAATAAGATCCCTATTCAAGTATGCTTGTTCACGATCAATCTGGAGTAAAATAGAAACAACGAAATCGTTTGGAAAAGCTTGAATATTACTACCTTCATATCACCTTTCTTAAAATATATAGTCTCTGTGCCTCATAACATATCTATGAATCTTTTGTTATATCACTTCCACTTAGTTTACGGACAGGTATTAGGAATAACATTCAAAATGCTAGCGAGAGAGCAAGGCTTCTATGTGATTATTTCATCTACTAGAAAGAGTAACAAATTCTCACTAAAGTCGCAATCTACAGGCTTAAAAAGAAATGATACATTTCATTATGTAGTTGTAGATAGGGCGGTGGATTGGCAGTATCGGTAGAGGGTCGGACGCCATGCTTTGCAGCAAAGAGTTACAGCCTTTTATGGTCTGAGTTCAAATCCCGCCGAGGTTAACTTTGCCTTTCATCCTTACAGGGTCGATAAAATAAAGTACCAGTAATACACTGGATAATTGCTGGCCTTGTGCCAAAAGTAGAAACAATTATGTAGTTGTAGATATATTCTATATAAGAATATACGAGCAGTGGTCTGCATGATCAGGGATGACGTGGAGATAAACAAAGTAGCAACATGAATATCACAAATTTCAAAATACTTTCTCTCTTAAAATACAGCTTTACTGTATCTGGTTTAACATGGTAAAAGGAAAGGGAAGACATGTTGATATAATACAATTACTAATACAATGACCTATCTGATGTTAACCCTTTTAAGTGGTACTTATGAGACACAGCAAACATTGATATATTGTACCTGTTCTGAACCCGATATACACAGCATACACACACACATATATATAATGTTTATATAAGGGATAGATTATTGAATAGATATAGATGGATAGCTGAATTCTCTCTCTCTCTCTCTCTCTCTCTCTCTCTCGCTCTCTCTCTCTCTCTCTCTCTATATATATATATATATAAAATTAGTCCTTCATCACTGATTTTCCAACCTTCATTGGTATTTCATCGCTTTAAAAATCATATACCTCTAGTTGGTGCGAGCAATAGCTAAATAAAGCTATTGGGACAAGTAAAATAGCGTGAAGCGAGCGAGACATGTAAACAAACAAAGATGGTATTGCAACGGAAAGATAGGAAGAGAAAAGTATATGATATCTATAAGCTTAAGCTTGGTGAATTCATGGACGAGAGAGATATACAGACCATCCGACATGGGTGAGATGTGAGCGAGAAAAGTATTTCACACAGGTCAAACGGGAGGAAGTGAGAGAGGGGTTAGTTACAAAATATCAGATAAGGAATATATTTACTTACATGTATATATATTTACTTACATGTACTTGTGTTTGCACTTAATTAACATTCAGACTTAAATTTTTCTTTCAAGTGTACGTATCCTTTCACCCACGCATTCACACACAAATATATTTGCACACCTCTACAAAATACATATACTCACAATTCACATATTCATACTTACATATATATACACATGCATACACATATATATACACACATGTATTCATGTACATACTTACGCGTTCATGTGTATACATTTTCATACTCAACTTATCTTTATATACACACGTATAGACACACACATATATACATACTTACTCTAGTCCATGTGTACACACATACACATACATACACATCTATATACACATATATACATACATATACATATATATACATATATATATACATATATATATATATATATATATATATATATATATATATATATATATATATATATATATATATATACACATACACACACACATATACACACATATATACATATATATATATAAGCACTTTAATACATGAATACACTTACATCTAACTATACACATCAAACATATATATATATTTACTTATTTATATACATTTTCACATATATATACATACTTATGGACGTTTTTAGACACATTCATTATCGCATATTTGCACCTATTCTCATCGGCATATCTTTCCATTATTAGTGTGGTAATTTAAGGTTATTAATATATGTTGAGAAGAGATTGTTTTTATATTTTTCTAACTAGATTAAGGTTTATATAGTTGGGGGATGTCCTGGATGTCACACTCAATTTAAACTCTGGTTTGATTAAACCGTTTCATAAATTGAATGAAAATCTCAAATACGTAAATGTTGGGTCTAACCACCCCATCTCTATAATTAAATCTATCCCTAAAAATATTTCCCTTAGAATCTCGGGTCTATCTTCTAACATACAAGTTTTTAAGGAACACGCCGAGTACTTCGATAACGCCCTTAGTAAAGCAGGCTACCTCAACAAAATAGAGTACATAGATGGGAACAATCAAAACACCCAAAATAAATCCCACATAGGTAGATATAAT
Organism: Eledone cirrhosa; assembly: GCA_964016885.1. Lineage (NCBI taxonomy): Eukaryota > Metazoa > Mollusca > Cephalopoda > Octopoda > Eledonidae > Eledone > Eledone cirrhosa. The sequence goes on from OZ024741.1 coordinate 181,808,459, forward strand.
AACACAACACCAAACCACACTTACTACCATAGTATGCACACCAGTAAACCAACAAACAAAACTAATAGAAAGCGATGCAAAGAGTACTTATGGTATAACCCCGAATACAATAGTTCCATTAGTACAAATTTACCAGTACTCTTCTTTAAAATAATTAAAAGACATTTTCCCACATCACACAAATACCACAAAATCCTAAACCCTACCACTATAAGACTGTCATACTCTACAGCGTTAAACCTTGAACAACACATAAAAAAGATCAATACTAGAAGGTTAAACGAAAACACTAAGAACTTAAGTACAAAGAACACAAAAAAAACAGTAGACAATACACTACAGAACATAAATAAACCACACCTAAGTTCGTCCGCAATACTACTCCAGAGAAAACCCAACGTACACAACTGTAACTGCACCTATCCTGACAACTGCCCCCTCGGCAATAACTGCCTGGAAAAAAATATTATTTATAAGTGTACCATTAAATCCGGAGGCAACGAGTGGTATTACGTGGGATCAACGGCAACATCGTTTAAATCTCGATTGTATAGGCATTCTTACTCAATAAAACACCAGAGCCAAAGAAATGTAACAACTTTAGCAGAAAAGGCTTGGACGCTCAGGGATAACGATCAAAAGTTTACCCTAAAATGGGAGAAATTAGCTAAAACCCAAAGCTTTTCCAGGAGCCAAAATTTCTGCAAATTGTGTAATCTTGAGATTTATTACATAATCACACACAAGAAGAAACTGCTGAATAACAGAATTGAACGAACATTATTCTGCCGTCACAGAACTAAAACCCTTTTTTCCCACTACAAGCCGAATATTACATAAAAGAGGGACATCCCCCAACTATATAAACCTTAATCTAGTTAGAAAAATATAAAAACAATCTCTTCTCAACATATATTAATAACCTTAAATTACCACACTAATAATGGAAAGATATGCCGATGAGAATAGGTGCAAATATGCGATAATGAATGTGTCTAAAAACGTCCATAAGTATGTATATATATGTGAAAATGTATATAAATAAGTAAATATATATATATGTTTGATGTGTATAGTTAGATGTAAGTGTATTCATGTATTAAAGTGCTTTTATATATATATATGTATATATGTGTGTATATGTGTGTGTGTATGTGTGTGTGTATATATATATATATATATATATATATATATATATATATATATATATATGTATATATATATGTATATATATGTATATGTATGTATATATGTGTATATAGATGTGTATGTATGTGTATGTGTGTACACATGGACTAGAGTAAGTATGTATATATGTGTGTGTCTATACGTGTGTATATAAAGATAAGTTGAGTATGAAAATGTATACACATGAGCGCGTAAGTATGTACATGAATACATGTGTGTATATATATGTGTATGCATATGTAAGTATGAATATGTGAATTGTGAGTATATGTATTTTGTAGAGGTGTGCAAATATATTTGTGTGTGAATGCGTGGGTGAAAGGATACGTACACTTGAAAGACAAATTTAAGTCTGAATGTTAATTAAGTGCAAACACAAAACCAACCACGCATATCTTTACTATCTCTAATCCTTCTATAGATTTAGAAAAATAACCAATAATATATTCTATAAAAAATGTCAAAACAACAGATGGGAATCTAATTACTCACTGCCACGAAGAATTCTCACTGCTATCGAAAAACCACTCCTTCAACTATTCTTCTAACAACTTCACCCCTCCCTCCTAATATTCTCTATAAAAACTAAATAGGTCCTCAGTAATATTATTCTGATGAAATGACAGTAAATAATAACATTGAAATATTGAATGTCTGCATAACTAAAAGTTTGTAGATAGCAGCTGTTTTAGGTTATGTAACTGTTATAGAAACACGTGTCAATAAATTCCTTTCAACTAAACTGTATCCATTCAAATCTTTCTATATATATATATATATATATGAGTGTGTAATTAATACACGCATACATTTATTTTTTCAATTTCAATTGAGTTCTTAACACGTTGGATTGATAATGTTTTTGAAAAAACTAATCAACCCGAGTGTATATTATTTTTTTCTTTTCTCGTGTCGTGGTTGTCTCCCTTTCCCGCTTCGTTACGCTATGAAACTTCCTCAGTCAAAAGATTGCTTGAATTTCAAATTTGGCGGTCATTCGATGCGTCAAGGAGCAGCTTAGCGGACACGATTTTTAACTGCGGTAAGAATTTTTTCTTATTTCAAAGTTTAATGGGCTTCCACTGAAGATTTATAAGTGCCCACCTAAATATATTCTTACATGAATATATGTTAGGCTTCTACATAAACTGGAAACATTCTCCCAACTTGTAGAAAACTTATAATGAAACAATTGTTTGGAAAGAGAGATATATTTTAACTTTAATTATATCTCATAAAATAATACAACTGGCTTTCCACAAAATACATATAGTTAGCACCCCAAACACTTAAATTGGGTTATACTAACATATAACCTAATGTTTGTTGAGTGAGATGGTTACCAGTCGGAGTTTAGCGTTAAGCTATCTCTGTTATTGTATTAATATATATATATATATTTATATATAGATATATTATAAAGAAGAGAGACGGTTTTAAATGTACATCCTATGTTTATTATCTATATATCTAAAACAGAGAATGTCTGTCTGTCTGTCTGTTTGTCTGACTCCCTAAAACTCGAGAACCACCCAACCTATTGTTTTCAAACTTTACACATGTAATATTTATGGTCCTGTGAGTGTTTTGAGAAAAACAATTTCAAATTTTCAATGCCCTAGGGACCGCAATAGGCGATTTAGCGATCTCTCGCTACAATTCTTAGTCTTTCTTTTTAGATAGATACATAGATATAGCGTTGCGCCCTTATAATAACTCTCTGTATGTCTGGTTGTCTGCATTACGACATTATGACGCTATATATCTGTGTGTGTGTGTATGTATATATATAGTGTGTATATATATATAGTGTGTAACATTTTTCGAAATATTTCCTTCTGCGTTTACAGATTGATTTTTTTAGTTTCAGAAGATCCCGTTAAGGGTGAAAGCAGGGATTCTTTGCTTAAAATTTAATCTGTTATTTTAATATATATATATATATATATATATATATATATATATATATATATATATAATTATAAATTCGTGTACAGATATTTTTGCATACACAATAACAAAATATATACAAACGTATTTAGTTCACGAAGCTCGATAAGGATAAATATATATCAAATATATAAGAACCCTAGAGCAAATCCTGAGCGATGGGGTTCTTAATGGGGTTCTTAACCCTACTATCAGGCTAAATAATTTCTTTAATTTCTTTAGTCCAAATACGGCGATAGCTTACATTTCTAATATATATATATATATATATTATATATATATGTAATGTATGTATGTATGTATGTATGTATGTATGTATGTATGTATGTATGTATGTATGTGTGTGTGTGTGTGTGTGTGTGTGTGTGTGTGTGTGTGTGTGTGTGTGTGTGTGTGTGTGTGTATGTATGTATTAGTTAATGGCCATCCAAAATCACCGGGAGAAATGACCTCTGAGCCTTTGTCAAGGCAGAATTCTAGGAGAAGGAAAACTCTGATATAACACCTGCAACTCTGATGGTATCCAATGATGTTGACTTGTTCTTCTTTTTGGTAAATATCATCTTGGTTAAGAGAGTGGGACTGGCTTTGTGCAGTGCCTTTGATCACTATAAAAGCTTCACGGCACAGGCATTGCTTTATATCTGGAGATCTCTCTGCACTTGTCGTCACATGGTACCATGGGCCCAGCACTATGTGTCAATAATTGTCACAAGTGTAGTGTTTGTACCAGAGTTTTCAAGTCGCTGGCTGGACTAAAAAGTCACACTCGTTCAGCGCATCGGTAGGGGTTCTCCTACAGGATATAAAGTAGTGGCCGTACTCGAAAACGAGTTGGCAGCCACCATATATATATAAATGTAAGTATATATAAATATGTACTGCATATATGTATATATATATATATGTGTGTGTGTGTGTGTGTCTATTAGAGAGAGAGAGAGAGAGAGAGAGAGAGAGAGAGAGAGAGAGAGAGAGTAAGAGGAAACGAGGAAAGAAGCGGCAAGAGGCGGAAAGAGAGTTATGCAGATAAGATATCTCTAACATTTTGGCAAAGTAAATTTCACCAATGAACAAACAATACATTCCAGTATAAGTTACTGCATCAACGGTAGTAAAAGCTGTATACGTCATAATACGATTACGTCACATATGTCTATTGTTTCCTTTAACATTACATTGCTTTTATGCTTTTATTTTTTAAAAATCTATTTGATTCCTGTGTTGTTCTTACTCTCTTTTCTTCATTGCTCTCTACCTTCTTTCTCCAACCATTCTGCTTGATATTCTACCCATATTTGTTACGTCATCGTCTTTGCAAGAAGTTTCCGTGATTTTTATCTATTTACGTCTTTGGGGAATTGTTGTATTTTGTATTCTTTTTATTAATTTTAACCGTTTGATTCACTTCGAGATTACAAAAATTGCGACATTTTGCTATAGGAAGTGATTGAATAATGCCGCAAGTATTCATTGAATGAAGATATTGTGATACTAGTTCTAAGGAATCTTTAGCAAACTGAACACGAGCCCACACACGTACTTGCACCCTTACACCCCATATACAGGGTGTCCCTCCAAAATGTATACTCACTTTGATCACATGTACAGGCAACTTTGTGTATACATTCACGGGAGACACTCTGTATATATATATATTTATACACATATATATATATATAGTAATAATAATAAATTTGAAGATTAAGGGTGAAAGCAGCGATTCTTTGCTTAAACGTTAATCTGTTATTTTAATATATATATATATATATATATATATATATATATATATATATATATATATATATATATATATATATATATATATATATATATATATATATATATGAAAAGATTCAAGATCCCTACGGCCGAGCTTCGGCCGTTTCGACAGCTAGATCCAAACGCGTTCGGATATAGCTGTCGAAACGGCCGGAGCTCAGCCGTCCGGGTCGCGAATCTTTTCCTATTACCCACTACTACCCAAGTATTGAGTACTCTTGTGGGTTATGGTCCACCTGATATTTTATCACACCTTTTATTATATATATATATGAAAAACCACAGACCCTCCATCTCAACTCTACTTTTGAAAAGCAGAAGACCTGCGAAACAGGTAAACGAACCAAATAATTATATATATTTTAAAAAAAAATAAGACTCCAGTTGTATTTTCGATTTCATCTCTTTTTCTTTATACTTTCACTCATGTAGGACACCTCGGTTATTTTTCATTTTGTAAAAAAAACCTCACTTTCTAATATACATATATATACACACACACACACACACACACACACACACACACACACACACACACACACACACACACACACACACACACACACACACACACACACACATATATATATATATATATATATATGCTGGACCTTCAATCGATCTTCAATCGATTCCAGTGATGAGTATTCGGTTGTTAAATCAACTGACAGTTCAAGCCGTGAATTAATAATTAAGTGCTTTTGTATTCCATATATTCGTGTAGACTTAACGTATTCTCCTTACGGAATCAGCGTGACATAATATATTTCACGGTTGTGCCTTAGAATTACTGAGACAATCGATCCGATTGTCTTCCATTTAGTTTCGATTAACTCAGTTTTACACACACACGATGCCATGGTGCGTCACATTGATTGCAAATTCTTCATCACTGGGCTATTGAAACGTCATATCGCGTATGTGGCTTAATAATTATTGCATTTGGCTCACGACCATGAGTTCGATTCTCGGACCGAGTAACACCTCGTGTCCTTGAGCACGTTGCTTTAGTTCACTCCCTGAGAGTTACATTAAAAGATATATATATATATATATATATATATATATATATATATATATATATATATATATATATATATATATATATATATATATATATATATATATGTATATATATATATATATATATATATAAAATTTCAGGTTATCAATAATGTAGTGATAATATATCGTTACGTTAGAGATGAACAGCGTACGTGCAGGTTTGCTCAACGAGTATAAATTATATTCCGGAGAAAATGTAGAAAGGATGAATATAAAATGAAAGTGCTTTTTTTAAAAAAGGAATTTAAAAAAAAAAGCACTTTCATTTTATATTCATCCTTTCTACATTTTCTCCGGAATATAATTTATACTCGTTGAGCAAACCTGCACGTACGCTGTTCATCTCTAACGTAACGATATATCATCACTACATTATTGATAACCTGAAATTTTATTAATCTCCTATACAGTTGGGCAACTAATTCAGCATACGCCTCTAAAATGGAAAGGCACCAATTGGATATGTCGTTAAAAAACATACCTATTCAGGCAAAAAGGGAATATATTCTAGGTATGATACGAAGGACTAATGATTTTATTCGACGAATCAGATGGAAAACATTCCATTTTGACAAAAGCCGTATAAACCAAACATCGGATCTTAACAAGGATAAATTTGGATTTAAATCTTACAAGAACCCACCCTCAAACCCACTTTTGGATGCATTTGAACAAGACCTAATGGATATGATCATGGAGATCAAATTTACAAAACGGAAGAACAATAAACTACAGAATGACATCACGGCACTGCTCAATAATCTAAAAAACGCCAATGGAATTATTGTTAGAGCAGACAAAACATCAAACGTATATACCATGGATGTGGACACTTACAATAACTTCATCCGAAAGGAATTGCATAAAAAATACAGGAAAACTAATGAAGCTACACTTAAAAACATCAACAACTCGGCATGTGAAATTGTTAAAAAACTTTGTATTGACGATAGAACGCAACCCTTAACACCAGCTATACCATCCTTCAACCTGAAGGACCACAAGGTAAACTTCCTATACTTCCTATACTAACCCTAAGATTAGACTTATATGCCCCTCTAAATCTGATATAGGCAAAATTAGCAAATATATACTAGACAGAATTATCCCCCAAGTTAAGGTTAAAGTAGAAATTAAACTATGGGGTAACACTCATGAAGCAATAAGATGGTTTAATAACATTACTGATAAGAAAAAAATCAAAATTTATTCAGTTTGATATTGATGAATATTATTCCTCAATTTCACCTGATACTCTACATGAAGCTCTTTCGTTCGCTAAGGATAATTCCGACCTTACGGATGCTGAAATTAAAATTATTATGGAAGCGAGGAAAACTATAGTTAAATTCGATGATAGCTACTGGGTTCGCAAAGATAGACCTTCTAATTTTGATATTACTATGGGTTCTAATGATTCGGCGGAAGTAACAGATATTGTGGGAATTTATATCATCCACAGACTACAAGGAAAATTCAAGGATCTCCACGGTGGAATCTACCGTGACGATGCGTTCCTATTAGTTAAGCATATGAATAACCAGAATTTAGAAAGGATGCGTAAAAATATCAGAAAGCTTTTTAAGGAACTAGGATTAAATATTACATTTGAATATAACCTCAAAGGGGTCAATTTCCTTGATGTTACTTTGAATCTCAATACAGATACGATTAAACCGTTCCATAAACTAAATGAGAACCTTAAATATGTAAATACGAGTTCTAACCATCCACTCTCAATAATTAAATCCATCCCTAGAAATGTTTCTCTTAGAATCTCCCGCCTGCCGTCCAACCAACAAACCTTCAAAGAACATGCCGAATATTATGATGATGCACTTAGGAAAGCCGGACACCTAGATAATATAGAGTATATAGTCGAAGATCACCAAAACACCCAAAATAAATCCCATAGGAGTAGAAATAGCACAGAATCACCACCATACATACACTACCGCAATAGACACAATAATAGTCGCACACCACCAAACAGAAGGCGATGTAAAGAGTATATTTGGTACAACCCGGTCTATAACAACTCTATTAAAACCAATCTATCCTCACAATTCTTTAGATTAGTTAAAAAACACTTTCCAACATCACATAAATATAATAAAATCTTAAACCCTAACACTATTCGACTTTCATATTCAACCGCCTCTAATATTGAACAACATATAAAAAAGCTTAACGCAAAACGGTTGTATAAACGCCTTCCAACACATAACAATACACGTAAAACATTAGCTATAACATCACAAAACAACAAACAACATCCTGTCCTACATAAGCAACCTAATCAACCCATCCATGACAATACAACAACGCAAAATTATAATTGCAACTGTGTCCAACCAGGAATGTGTCCGTTGAACAATCAGTGTCTTGAACGCAACATCGTATACAAATGTACTATCGAATCGGATAGACAGAAGTGGTACTATGTGGGATCTACAGCCACCTCCTTCAAATCACGCCTTTATAGACATCGATACTCGATAAAACATGAAAACCAGCGTTATGTAACAACACTCACAGACAAGGCTTGGCAGCTGCGTGAAAATAACCAACAATTTCACCTAAAATGGGATATAATAGCGGCTGCCCCCCATAATCCCATGGACAGGAATTTTGTAAATTATGTAATGTAGAATTATTTTGTATTATGAAATCCAAAAACATTTTATTAAATAACAGAATAGAGCGATCGTTATACTGTAACCATCGCTTAAAATCTACATTTTCATATTATAAATACTACCAGGATTGAACGCCTGTCTCTATCTCCGTTTGATTGTCAAAATAGATATTAACATTCTTTATTAGTCTTAATTCTATCAACTCTTCTATTATTTACCTTTTAATATAAACTGCTATAGATAAAATGAGATTTCTGATTCTTAATTCAATTCCCTAATGCATATACCAGCTGGCTACTAGCATTGATGTTATTCAGTAGCAATCAAAATCTCCCCCTTCCCCAATTGACACTTTATAATTAATACTACTACACCAAATGACCAGCTCTGTCCACTGTCCAATTGGTCAAGTAGAGATTAAAATTGGCACACCCAAAAATTCTTATTTAGATAAAATGAACCATTTACTCATGGTATCCTCATTAGAAACCCATTATATACTTGTTTAGCAGTAAATTGAATTAACATCTGTCATACACTATCCCCTCTTTTTCTTCCTCTATTACTAATATAAATACTTCAATTTTTCTGATTTTATCCAATTTATCCAAAATCTCTGAAGAAGTGACAACTGATTATACATTTGCTATCGAATACTTGCTAACATTATATGATTACGCAAGCAGCGATACATAGGTATTCCGTCTGTTACAGAAACATATGTCAATACCTAATAAATTCCTTTTTAAAAAAAAAGCACTTTCATTTTATATTCATCCTTTCTATATATATATATATATATATATATATATATATATTTAAATGAAGTAATTCCGTCGGAAAGGTTCAGGAAAAAAGAGTGTTCTATGTAGGTGACAAAGCTTATTTATGTATTAAACAACATAAGATGATTATTTCATTTACCAGTGGTTTCTTGAAAGCAAATAAAATAAATGCTTTCAAGAAACCACTGGTAAATGAAATATTCATCTTATGTTGTTTATTACATATATATATATATATATATAGAGAGAGAGAGAGATTACATGAATCAAAGTTCTGTTTAAATCATTTATTTGCTTACAATTGTTTCTTCCAAACCGAGGTTTGGGGTCTTCGGAGCAATTATTCAGTGATTTTTAACATACTTGACCTCCTTTTCAACACAAGAGACATATAGAAACATATGTATATATTGACCCACAGTGGGTTGACATCCATTATAATAATATAGCATGGTAATTTACATACAAAGATTACAGTCATATTAAAGGACAGAATTAAAATTAAAATAAAAATTAAAATTAAAATTAAAATAAAACATTGGCAGTTTACTAAGATAAAGCAAGAGGAAAGTTTGGAGTAGCCAGTGTATGCAACAGTCACGCGTGTGGCATGCACGCGTGTCCTATTTATACAAGATTATAGTGCGGCAGATTGTTACATGTAAAACAAGCAGTCAAAGCAGGCAATTAAGAGAATCATGGGGCTGTACTGGTAAAGCATTATTCACACACACCTGTACGATATAGAAGCCCGTGTGTAGAGAAACACCAAAAATATCAAAAATATTACAAATGAGAAGCAAAACAGCACCACTGTCCTCGTACACACCACCACTCTCACAATCCAAGAAACGGAATTTATAGACTACATGTCCATCACACAATCCACGATGATTTAACATTGGGTGCCTGGTGAACCATGCTAGAACATCACAGCTTGTCGTTTTTTAATTCGATTCTATAGAGCAGGTTGTATTTGTTGTGAGAGTTGACATCGTATTATATTCCGGAAGTGTGTGTGTGATTAAGGGGAGTTAATGCGTAAGGGGAGGTAACTATCTGATTTCTATAGCTAAATTTATTATCCTAAAGTACATTAATGGTGTCTCAAATGAGTTCCTATCATATAAGGTTATAAACAATTTCTAAATTTAAGTATCTTATCTATAAATTACAGTGTAGTCTATCAAGAAGTACTAAAGGTGTTCATATTAGGATGATTACCTTCTATCTTAGAGTGCCACCACCCAATATTCCACATGAAGAGTCAGATCTCCAAATCAATGATCTTTGTAAGTGTAGTCCACTCGTAGAACCTGGCAGGGTCTTATTAGAATCACTTCTATATATGACTCCTGGTAAGCTCTGGGTCATTGCATGTCTGATTGCATGGCAAAGTTAAATATCACTAGGGTAGTCCAGAGATCAATTCTCACCTACAAAGACACTAATCTGACCATCAAGTCATACATGTATTAATAACTCATACATCACCTGTACATAATTCATTGCACTCAGCATATAGATTATATAGCTCTTTTATGTTAATAAATTAATTATTTAATCTTTCATTTATCCAATGATGGCACTATATACACAGGAAAATGTTAGCACAACCAATTCCTTGCTTAAAGTTTACATTAATTATATATTGGTGTAATGTAGTCTAAACAATTGAAGGCCAATATACCAAAAGTAGAAGTACATGTGGATATCTCTAGGGTAAAAGGTACTAGGAGGATGTCACTATTTGCGTTAAAGTGGATTAATGGGTGTGGAGATGAGGTGTAAGGTGTGCCCCTGATGAAAGAACTAGAAAACTATTGCACAAGACATTCAAAAACTATAACCTTAGTATTACGATGGACAAAAACACTAAAAACGTTAACTTCCTGGACGCCACCCTCTACCTAGACTCAAAGATATTCCACAAACCTAATGAAAAACTCATTTACGTAGATACCAAGTCTAACCACCCTAGATCTATATTAAACTCTATCTCTAAGGGAGTATCTAATAGAATCTCTAATCTATCCTATGACGTAAACATATTTAGCAAAAACTCGCAATATTATAATCAGGCATTAGCTAGATCAGGCCATAATATAGAGATCGAGTTCCTACCTACAAAACACATAGCTACAACATTATTTCGCACAACATGTCCACGAGGAAATTTAGTAATAGGAATACCAACCACACACACACTAATACGGAGGATGCCAACAAAAGTAACCCACACCACAGAAATTACCATAGTACCATAAATGGAAACAACTCACCAGACATAAAAAACAAAAATAGAAGAAGAAATAATACATTTTTCAACCCTCCTTTCAACCTAAACGTCTCTACCAACCTACCTAGGGCTTTCTTCTCACTACTAGATAAAAACATCCCATCCGGCCACAAGTACCATAGCCTTTTAAACAAAAACACTATTAAAATATCCTACTCTACTACGCCTAACATAGCATACCACATAGATAGTAGCAATAAAAGAAAAAATAATTCTTACTTCCATCAAACTAAATCACAACAGACGATAAACCTTCAAAATAACATTATAGCAACTAACCCTAATATCAATAGAAATAATAGTAATAGCACTAGTGTAAACAATAACGCTGGGAACGTCAACCCATATAACCATAACCCTATAGCTACCATCCAGACTTCTACACAACATAATAACCAGCAGACTAACACCCAGAATAATTGTAACTTTAGATAAAAAATGCTTAACCAAGGATATCTCATGCACAGTCACAACTAGCAACTCTTCTGAAACCTATATAGGCTCTACTTCAAACTGCTTCAAAACCAGATACAATTCGCACCTCCACTCTTTCAAAAAACACAGTCTAGCCAACTTCACTTCACTATCTAGCTACATACACTATCTAAAAACTAAAAATAAACCATATACACTTAAATGGGAAGTGATAGGTAACGCGACATCGTACAAACCACCTAATACATTTTGTAACCTCTGTCTACTAGAGACCCATACTATCATCTTCTCAAACCATAACCTCCTTAATAAAAAATCATAAGTGTTCGCGACTTGCCAACACCGCTTCCGACACTCCTTCCAAAACTTTAAACCCTTAATATAAAACAATGTCAGACTTGAACCCGTCACCACCTCTAGCAGCAATCATCAGGGGCACACCTTACACCTCATCTCCACACCCATTAATCCACTTTAACGCAAATAGTGACATCCTCCTAGTACCTTTTACCCTAGAGATATCCACATGTACTTCTACTTTTGGTATATTGGCCTTCAATTGTTTAGACTACATTACACCAATATATAATTAATGTAAACTTTAAGCAAGGAATTGGTTGTGCTAACATTTTCCTGTGTATATAGTGCCATCATTGGATAAATGAAAGATTAAATAATTAATTTATTAACATAAAAGAGCTATATAATCTATATGCTGAGTGCAATGAATTATGTACAGGTGATGTATGAGTTATTAATACATGTATGACTTGATGGTCAGATTAGTGTCTTTGTAGGTGAGAATTGATCTCTGGACTACCCTAGTGATATTTAACTTTGCCATGCAATCAGACATGCAATGACCCAGAGCTTACCAGGAGTCATATATAGAAGTGATTCTAATAAGACCCTGCCAGGTTCTACGAGTGGACTACACTTACAAAGATCATTGATTTGGAGATCTGACTCTTCATGTGGAATATTGGGTGGTGGCACTCTAAGATAGAAGGTAATCATCCTAATATGAACACCTTTAGTACTTCTTGATAGACTACACTGTAATTTATAGATAAGATACTTAAATTTAGAAATTGTTTATAACCTTATATGATAGGAACTCATTTGAGACACCATTAATGTACTTTAGGATAATAAATTTAGCTATAGAAATCAGATAGTTACCTCCCCTTACGCATTAACTCCCCTTAATCACACACACACTTCCGGAATATAATACGATGTCAACTCTCACAACAAATACAACCTGCTCTATAGAATCGAATTAAAAAACGACAAGCTGTGATGTTCTAGCATGGTTCACCAGGCACCCAATGTTAAATCATCGTGGATTGTGTGATGGACATGTAGTCTATAAATTCCGTTTCCTGGATTGCGAGAGTGGTGGTGTGTACGAGGACAGTGGTGCTGTTTTGCTTCTCATTTGTAATATTTTTGATATTTTTGGTGTTTCTCTACACACGGGCTTCTATATCGTACAGGTGTGTGTGAATAATGCTTTACCAGTACAGCCCCATGATGCTCTTAATTGCCTGCTTTGACTGCTTGTTTTACATGTAACAATCTGCCGCACTATAATCTTGTATAAATAGGACACGCGTGCATGCCACACGCGTGACTGTTGCATACACTGGCTACTCCAAACTTTCCTCTTGCTTTATCTTAGTAAACTGCCAATGTTTTATTTTAATTTTAATTTTAATTTTAATTTTAACTTTAATTTTGTCCTTTAATATGACTGTAATCTTTGTATGTAAATTACCATGCTATATTATTATAATGGATGTCAACCCACTGTGGGTCAATATATACATATGTTTCTATATGTCTCTTGTGTTGAAAAGGAGGTCAAGTATGTTAAAAATCACTGAATAATTGCTCCGAAGACCCCAAACCTCGGTTTGGAAGAAACAATTGTAAGCAAATAAATGATTTAAACAGAACTTTGATTCATATAATCTCTATATAACTGCTCTGTAAAACAACTGATGTTGTTACATTGAGCTATTTATCTTACTGGTAATAAGATAGTAATAAATTACTGTCTTTCACTATTTAGGGTATAAAATATATATAACTATAAAAGGTTTTAGTATATACATAACCATAAATAGTATCCTTAATACTATATATATATATATAGTATTAAGGATACTATTTCAATGGCTATAATCGAAATATATATAGCAGTAAATATAGGATTATTAATTCATGCAATTGACTTATGTTTCGTCACTATATATATATATAGTGACGAAACATAAGTCAATTGCATGAACTCATAATCCTTTATTTACTGCTATATATATTTCGATGATAGCCATTGAATGGCTATGACCTCATCAGGCAGTTAGTCAGTTCTTAGATATGCCAGCTCTGTGTTTATAGTGTTGATGGTATCAGAGCCTTGGAACATATGAGCTTGTTAGGAACAATTTAATGTTGTCAGCAGGAATAGTCTTGATTCTCATTGGTCAGTTTGTAGATGGTAGTAGGGTTGGTATTTGACCTCAAAGAGGCAGGTGGTGTTGTAAAGTTCAAACCGTCCGGCAAGATGACAATAGTTCCATATGACTGATTTTCACAAAAAGCATTCCTGGTCAGATATATATTAAATTAAGGTTAATAGTATGATATATATATATATATATATATATATATATATATATATATATATATATATATATATATATATATATATACTGTATATATATATATATATATATATATATATATATATATATATATATATATATATATATATATATATATATATATATACTGTATATATATATACCACTCTCCTCGAACAGATGTTCCAACTCCTCTCGCTTCTCCAGCGTCCGAATAGTCCTCACATTCAAAGTGCCCATTTTGATGGCTCTTCTGCAGGACAAAACTGACACAGAGGAGACTGAGGTTAGCTGGACATGCTCACCGACATCCACAGTTGACATTGCACGCAGTGCTCCTGTGGGAGCTCCTGCATGATCACACTGGAAGAGGAAGACCGAGGTTAACATATGTTGATGCCCTAAGAACAGACACTGGTCTGTTGGAGACGCAGGAAATGGCAGCGATAATGAGGAACAGAGACCGCTGGAAAGAACTCGTCCATGGATCTCGGGAATTTTACCCACCCTAGATATATATATATATACATATATATATATACATACATACTTATACATACATTATATATATATATATATATATATATATATATATAAGTAGAAGGGGTATTTAATTTGTTGGAAGCCCGACAAATATAAATGTTTATAACTGATTTAGAGCACTCAACAGTTTAGTGGAGTAAATATTCAATGATATTAAATAAATGGAAACTATATTTATAAAACCATATTTATTTTATTATATATATTTCAAGGGTACCAAGACACATTGGTACGCTTTCCTCAGATAAAATACAAAGTTTGTTTTATAAATAGAGACATACCCATGAAAATCATACATCATCGGTTGGATATTCACTGGATAGTGAATATCCAACCGATATATATATATAGCTAAGGATACGCTAAGGTGAAACAATTGTTCTCGATATGGTGAACTAACTATTGTGTAACCACATCTATATATATATATATATATATATATATATATATATATATATATAGAGAGAGAGAGAGAGATTTTGAGTTTATGTTGGTTGTATACCAACACCTCAGTATGCAGGCTGGAGCACTCGACGAAGTGCGCAGGTTGGTTTGGTTACTCCGGAGTAGTGTAAAATAAAGTTAAATAAAAGTCAAATGATTAAAATTTAGCTTCGTTTATTACTGCTATATATATTTCAGTGACAGCCATCTTTGGCTGTGACCTCTTCAGGCAGTTTGAATTAGTATGGTATAGACAAGTACATATGTCTATACCATACTAATTCAAACTGCCTGAAGAGGTCACAGCCAAAGATGGCTGTCACTGAAATATATATAGCAGTAATAAACGAAGCTAAATTTTAATCATTTGACTTTTATTTAACTTTATTTTACATATATATATATATATATATATATATATATATATATATATATATATATATATATATATATATATATATATATATATATATATATATATATATATATATATATATATATAAATATATATACATATATATATATATATATATAAATATATACGTACATACATATATATATATGTGTGTGTGTGTATATATATATATATTGAAAATAAGGGGCACAGAGGACAAAGGCAACTGGCGAAAGCAACGGAAAGACGGACATGCCTATCTCAGTCTACCTCTGGAAATCATTTCGGTTTCGGTTTATTAAGCTAGATACCGTTCATTACAGTGCACTTTGGGACATAACAAAATAGGTAGAGACAAGTTATGCTTTTAGGTGAACTACACAAATATAGATGAAAACTTATTCCAAGGGCATCAACTGGCAAAGGAGAGAGAGAACGGTGTGCGAGGGTTTAGCCAAAGGAAAACAAATATAGAAAGAAAAGGAATAGTAAAACAGAAAAATGTTATGGACTCTTGTCCAACGTGCAGACAAAGAACAATGACTCTGAAACATAGAAAATCACTATTGTTCTTGTTTTGGTATTGTCCTTTATGTTTCGGCCTTAGTGACCGATAAAGTAATAATAACAATACAGCGTTCTGTGCCTTGAGTATGTGCAGAGTTGCTTTTGTTGTTATTCCTATTCTATTGAGAGTACTATTCGTAATAGGTGTTCAGTGCATAGTGACGCAAATTTA
>OZ024741.1:181830372-181875372 GCA_964016885.1 Eledone cirrhosa
ATCGATTCATGAAAACAGTAGCGATGTAAAAGGAGAGAAATCGAAACAATCGGCATACGAGAATACAAACATATAGGAACTAATGAGAGATCCACTTTTGTGTTGTTCTAACTGACAGAAATAGTAACCAAATCTCTCTTCTGATGAGAGACTAAAATATGCTAAATATCCTTGCTTTCGAATATATTTCTGTATAATATGACAATAGGGTCTATAGTATAAGGTCCCATTTGGCAAATGAAAAGTTCCCTGAACTGGAAATAGAGCACATAAATTGTGAAATTCTACGAGTGAGTTAAACAAGGAGAGTTGAGCATGTACCACCTCCTAGAGAAATAAAAGCAACTACAAAAAGCAAAACGGTTTCTCATAAATCAAGATATAGCACCAAATGTGATTTGTCTAAATTATACATAACCTGGAGTCAAACAAGTGCTTAAAAGCTATGAAAAATCCAAAAGATGCGATTCTTATAATATAGATATATCCAAAAATATCTAGTTATCCATTTGTAGAAGCTGATGCTATATTTGCAAAAAAAGATGAGCCCTTGAATCAGACAAGAATACAATACACAATGATTGTGGGCGATACTAACGCTAAGTTCGGATCAAAGACACATAGCTTTTAAAAATCAAAAGGGAATTTTGGAAATACGTGCGAGGAATGCCTAAAGTTTTAGAAAGTAAGAACTTAAACCATTATGACTGTATTCTTTAGAAAGACATTGGAAGTAAGGTTCGACGTAGAAGAATCCAGAGGATGAGACAAAAGATGAAAAACTGACAAAAAGGCAGAGCATAGTGAAATATTAGCAGACGTTATATCGTCTGGTACAGGTTACATATTTAATTAACACGAGACAATAAAAAGATAAAACAGACAGGAGTGAGAGGCCACAAATAAATGTACAAGTCTTTTAAATAAATGTAAAACAGAAATATGAATATGAATAAAATATATGGATATCAAAGTACAATATGACTATCACAGAGAAATATAAAATATGTTTTCAGTTAAAAGATGAACTACAAAACCGAAACTTAGATTATCACAGACACTGTATTCAACGTTGCAAGAAGAAAGACAGAAAGAGATACACTATCGAAATAATGATATCGTGGTAAACAGTGAAATGAAGAAAGAAGACAGTATTCTGAAGGTGGAATCTGTAGAAACTAAGGTCATTAAGGAAAGGATGAAATTGGAAGTTTGGAAATTTAATATGTATAACATTGCACAATCGATACAACCAAATAAAGCTTTAAAAGAGCTAAATTATTTAAGGAAATCACAAATTATTGCTCCGAAGTAGTCAGTAGTGATAAATGATAAAGAAGCGATTATTTATAGAGTTGAAGAATTATATCAAGATGTTTACTCATGGACATTAAATAGTTACCGAAATTAAAGTATTTGATGGAGATGAAGTATTAGGGATATTAGGAAGGCATCGAAGGAATTGAAAATGGGAAAGGCACCAGGTGAAAGTAATTGACAGATCTCAAAACATCAAATCAAATATAATCCCTATCTACTGAACACATTGCTATCCTCGGATGGTTATATAAGAGATATAGCAGAGAAAATACATGTGTGCAGAGAATGTGGCACGAACAAATGACAACAGGTGGAGAAATAAGTAGATCGAATGGAGACGTAGGGAAACGTGTGCATAGTCGTAGAAGATAGAATACACGATGGATAGATGAGATAAACTAATTTATGGGTGAAGGAGGCACAAAGTAAGACCTAATATCCCCAGCTTTGTGTAGGAAAATAATGGATGAGAATTGTGATAATAATGATGATGATGATGATGATGATGGATCCCCAACTACATCATTACTGTACAGTCTGCCGATTCTACACCTACGCTATATAATATTTATTTTGACAGGCATTTCATTTTATCCTATAGGCCTCTGATCAAGCTTCATCAATTGCCTACGATTTGTGCTGTATGTGGTATGCGGTGTTTATACATTTTAAACTTTTGTTAAAGATTTATAATCCTATGTTACCCACACAACTATGGTTAGTCTTAACAGAATTGTTGTTAAATAATTTATATTTATGTGGATTACGGAGAGTTCGTACTGGTCAGAGTAAGGAAAGTTCTAGCAAAATATTTAGATGCCTTTAAACTATGGGGAGTATTACACGTGTTAATATATCGGTGTTTACATTTGGTATGGGTTATTCTATGTATTTGAGCTTCATATTAAAAACACTTCTAACTAAATCTCTGTTATCATGTGTCACAGCAATGTTAAATATTTGTCTATAAAAAACGAAAAAAAAACATTTGGTATACGTCTGCCGCTACCGCTTGTAATACACCAGAGTGTATTGGGATGGTATTGGAACTCCTATTTATCTTTATTGTTTTCCTTCGTTGGCTTTACGGTAGACGAAATGTTCAATTTTGTTCCAATTTTTGTTGTCTAGAAAATTTATTATCACTAGTGTTTTTCTGATTTTGTATATACCATGTCAAGCCAAAGAATTGGCAAAGTCTTTAGATGGTCGGATAGAATGATTTGGGGTATTCGCTCCCGGTATCTGCGCTCTGAGCTTAAAACCCGCTGAGGTCAACTTTGCCGTTCTTCCTTCCGATTTCGATAAAAAAAAGTACCCGTGGTGTGAATTCTTCCTCTATATCTCTTTCACACTTCTTCTCTATCACTTCATCTCTAATTCTCTCAAAGAAATCGGTGAGATGG
This sequence comes from Eledone cirrhosa, assembly GCA_964016885.1. Lineage (NCBI taxonomy): Eukaryota > Metazoa > Mollusca > Cephalopoda > Octopoda > Eledonidae > Eledone > Eledone cirrhosa. The sequence continues at coordinate 181,833,099 of OZ024741.1, forward strand.
ACTCAAGCAGGTCGTAAACATTACTCACACATTATGTATGCCTCTACGGCGCCCCTACAATTTTATAAGGTCCATACATGCATGTGGTATGTCAATTTATGTTATGAGATGTGGCAAGTTTCTCTTTTCTGTAACATCCTTTGCCAATGGGACCTATACAAATTTCCAGCTTCAAATATATTCTTATACTAGTTGGTTTTCACTGCATCTAGCTGAACCTATATCCGATATATAGGATGTTAAGAAATTCAAGTTGAAATTTAGGATAAACGGTGACATCAACTAACAAGTGAAGAAGAGCTCAACACCTTATTATCTTCCTTGACGAAAGATGTGCTCCATTTTAGGTTGCCTGTGTTAATCAGTAAAATTGTGAGATCCATGCACCCTCTTGGATTAATAATTTTGTTTTTATTATGGACTAGTTTGTCCGTCTGTCAGATCGTGCAATTATGAAGCGTAAAGTAATAATTGTTTCTACTTTAGGCACAAGGCCAGCAATTACCCAGTACATTACTGGTACTTTATTTTATCGACCCTGTCAGGATGAAAGACAAAGTTAACCTCAGCGGGATTTGAACTCAGACCGTAAAGGGACGTAACTATGCTAGAAAACATGGCGTCCAACCCTCTACCGATACTGCCAATTCACCACCCCTTAGCGTAAAGTAATAATTGTTTCTACTTTTTGGCACAAGGCCAGCAATTATCCAGTGTATTACTGGTACTTTATTTTATCGACCCCGTAAGGATGAAAGGCAAAGTCAACCTCGGCGGGATTTGAACTCAGATCGTAAAGGGACGTAACTATGCTGGAAAGCATGGTTTCCGACCCTCTACCGATACTGCCAATCCACCGATATTAGCGTAAAGTAATAATAAAAGGTAAAAGCCGAATAAATACTATTTCACAAGTGGTAACACAACAGTTAGTTCACCATACCGAGAACAATTATTTCGCCTTAGTGGATCTTCAGCTCATAATGGACATGGTTATACGGAACAGGAAGGACAACCATTAGAACGCACATGCGTAGAAAAGGTCACTTCACCCAGTCAATACAAAACTGCACGCGAGAGGTGTCTCTGTGAAAGTCCGAAAGGTTCTAGTTGATAAGAAAATTAGGATGTTGCTGTTATTCAATCCTGAGCTTTGTAGTTATGTAAGAGGAGTTTTCAGACATGTGAGTTTAGGCAATCGGTATTGCGTAATCTCTTTAGAATATTTATCCGTTCATCAATACATAGTCCACAAGACGGATTGCCCCTTGCGTATGGCTTGGACTTAGTGATGGCTTTCCATTGAATGGAGTAGTCTATACTTGAGTGCTTGAGGGACCATACGTGGCTCGCGAGTTCCGTGGACGATCGTTTATCCGGGTATCTAAAGGTCGACTGGTGGTTCAGGAAACGATTTTTAAATCGGCCCTCCGCCATACCCACATAGTATTTGACCTCCTGTGGTTGATTTGGTCGGTTGGAAGTGACCACAGCTTCATAAACTACAGCGGGTGTGCTGCATTGCTGTTGAATGGGACAAGCTTCAGGCTTTCGGCAAGAGCACCCCGGTGGGATGTTGCTCTTAGGGCTGTTGGTGATGTGGGCCTTCATATTCTTAGCGCAGGAGTACTCTAGTTTACTTTGTCTCTTTTAAAGATAGAGCGGTATTTGTGACCTATGGGAAAGTGTTTATCTAAGAGGGCTAAAAGTTTTTTCCTACATTAGTTTTAACATTGAGTGAGAAAGGAGGCGAGAACCAGATAGTTTGTCTATTTTTACGCTTTCTTTTGTTATTGCTGTTGTTGTTAGTGGGAGAGTAAGTGATAGGTTGTGAGAAGCCGCTGTTAACTAACGCCGTGTTATAGTAGGGTGCCGCCCTGTCAAAGATAGCCTTATTAGAGGAGAGGTTAGAGATTCTAGTACTTATATTATTTATGAAGTTTCTAAAATCAGTGGGAGGATGGCATGAGTCCTTGTGAATGTAATTGAGTTTTTTGTTAAGCTTTTGGAATGGTCTGTAGGTGTGTGTGCGAAGGTCTAAATTAATGTCTAAGAAATCTACACTAGAGAGGTTGGTAGCTACTGTTATCCTAAGTCCTAACTAATTGAAGGTAGAAGTTAAATCTTTTTAAACCGGTTGAGGTCGTGACCACTTTTATGACTCGATAAAGTCAGACCATCGTCGCGGTATATTCCCGTGTGGAAGTCCGGGAATCTAACACGTAATATCTTTAAAATAAATAGGCCAACCAAGTCGCATACGTCAGCACTGTCAAACGATCCCATGGAGACGTCGAATAGTTCTGAAGTGGTTGACTTCTTTGCCCAGGCTACTCCCTTGTTGAAGAGGGGGTTCCAATAGCGATAATTTACCTGTCTAAAACATGGCCGGTAGTGTAAGTGGTAGCAAAGTCCAACTCTTTGTTTAACAGGGTCTCTGAGATCGACGGGTAAAAATCTACAATGTCGAATTGCGTGAACCTCGCTTTTTTGGATTTGAAGGAGTTAAACTACTTAATGACGCAGTCGCTGTTCTCCCACTGGGACAGGTTGGACTTGGTTCTAATGGTCTTAACTATGTTTCTAAGTATGGCTTTACTGACTAGTCCCATATCCGTGCGTGCCGGGTTTAGTAGTCTACACGTGGGACTAGAAGTAAAGTCTACCTTGTGATCGTTCAGGGTGAGGAACGCCTCCCTCTTAGCTAAGCATTGTAGCTTCTTATCTACCTTAAGGGCGGCCGCAAGGTCTTTGGCTTCTGTATTAATGTCGTGGTAGGCCACAGGGTTAGCCTTCTTATATTTGCAAGTAATAGCGTTATGGGCCAAGTGGCTGTAACTAGTGTTGTCGATTTCGTAAACATTATTGGTTTTGTCAGAAAGAACGAAAGTGTTATCGGAAGACCTAAATTTCTTAATATCATTTCTAAGTTTAGTTTGAAAGGTGTTAGGGTATTTGCGAAAGGAAATGTTAGCGACTAAGTCAAGAAGGTTCGCATCGAAAGGAACGCGTTCAGTTACCTTAGGAGGGTAGGCTCTCGATTTCAGGTTGAAGGTGTTACTGGTGCCTGTAATTTTGCCGTCAAAGGCTAGGGCTCGTCATCTTAAGCGTCTGACGACATCTTCCACTTTTTGTTCAAGATAAACAAGACGAACCCCATCGATACAGTAACACTAAGTCTTATTAGTTTCACGCTTGTTGGAAAAGGTAAATGATTGTTTCAGCGTATCGGATGTTAATCCTTCATCAGTAATAAACAAAGTTCAGAGAAAGAGGAAGTTAGAAGGTGGGAAAAGTAAAGTTTTATTAGGATGGCAGAAGTGGAAAGGCAATAAGTTCTGCATGTATAGGTGAGGGCTATTATTGGTAATTCCTATGCGCGCGCGCGTGTGTGTGTGTGCGTGCGTGTGTGTGTGTGTGTGTGTGTGTGCGTGAGTGTGTGTGCGTGCATGTGTGTGAATCTGTGTGCGTGTGTGTAATGAGAAAAGAGAAAAAGATAAAGAATGGAATTAGTAGAGAGACAAGGAGAGAAAGAGAGATAGAAAGTAAAAAGAAAGAGAGAAAAAAGGAAAAAGGGAGAGTTAATCGAGAAATGCGAGATAGTTTGTCACGTGATATTATGCAATCCCTGGTTTTACTTGCCTTGAGTTAAATTTTTATTGTTTTGTCTTTTGTTCTATTGCATTGGGAGGTGGAATACTTCTGTTGACCTATCTACCTAAACTGTTTTACGAGTGGGTGTTGAGATTTTCATTTTTATTTTTCGCATCTTACAAGCAAGCAGCGGATGAATAAAAACGAAAGAAATAAAAAGGATATATATAATATATGAAAAATATCAATAAATATCTGAAAATTGTCTATGTTATCTTTAAAAATAAAATAAAATGTCGGTGGAAAGTAGTAGTTGTTTCTGTCGGTACAAATCATTTTGTGGAATGTGTTAGTTCGTATGCCTTGGGGAGATTAGTGTACTGACTTCTCAGTACTGACCCATCCCCCTCAAGAAACATCAGTAGGCTGTTCTACCCAAGAGCTATACGAACGTATCAACATTTTGTGAACTTTACTATGTTATCTTTCGGCAAGTTTATTCCTCCATTCATTACATAAACAATGCAGCATACTATGTTGGAATTGTAAAAATACCTTCTCGTTAAAGGAAATAAAATGTTAAAATTAGACAATAAACAAAATAATTAAATGATTTATAGCATCATTTTTCTTGGTTGTTGCCCTTTATAGTGTTGTTTGTTCCAAAACCAGGATCAATATTAAACAAGGTAACTCCTGACTACTCGTAGGAGCAAGGATACAGGTCGGAACACAGCTGATTTTTTCCAGAAAAAGGAGAATTGAGTTCAGTACATGACTAGTAATGTATCAATTTCGAATGGATGAAAGGCAAATTTGACTACGGGAGGTGTTGGACTCAGAGCACAGTAAGTCAGGACAAATGAGGTGATATTTTAATTCGACGCCTTAACGACACTGCCAAATCTCCGCTTACCAATATTATTTAAACATTTTACAAAACCTTTTTCAACTGTGATCACCATTTCGTCAAAAACAAAATTATCCAATTGACGTGGGCATGGCTGAATAGTTAAGAAGTTTGCTTCGCAAACACGAGAATCTGGGTTAACATATTTGTGGAGTACTTATACATTAATTCACGAGTGAGTTACCGTTGAAACCGACGCAAGAGTCATCATCAACCCCATCCAATAAGTTTTTTAATTATATAAACAGCAGTAGAATGAGATACTTGGAGGTCTAGTTGTTGAAAACGAAAGTGATATAAAATCGAAACTTGTAGTATGAGCGGCAAGGGATGGATTGCGGTCTAGACACAAACTTTAAATAAATATTGCAGTTTTAAAATTTATGTTTGTGTACAACAGTACAGATAAAAATAAAATCTAATATACGAAAGAAGCTAAAAAGGAGACAAGTGAAGGACAAGTGACATTTTAAGAGATATATAATTTTGTAAAAAGGAGCAAATTGTCAGAGTGGTTCGAGCGTTGGATTAAAATGCTTTGCGGTATTTGTTCCGATTCTCTGAGGTCTCTGAATTCAAATCACATGAACTCAAGGTTGCCTTTCATCATTTTGGGATCGATAAATAAAGAACCAGTCCAGCCCTGGATGGTGGATTAGGGGAAATGAAATTTTAGAGCGTTGGATGTGATGTCTTACGATATCTCTTTCTTCTGAGTTCGGCATCACTGGTGTCAAACTGTATTGGACTTTGTCTCTCTTTCGGACAGCATCGGTGATGTGGAGAGATGATATCTGTATGCATGTAGGACTAATGTCTTTCAGAAAAATCCTAGCCTAGGCTTGCGCTTTGGGGTTAATCTTCCCAAATGCAAACACGTGTTGTAGCAGTGCACATGAACACACTAAATAAAAATCAGTATGTGATCAGAACTAAGTATATTTTATTGTTTCGCCATTACCGTTGCAATTTTAGATTATAATTATGAAACATTTTGAAATGTTAGTTAATTGTGAAACAAACAGGTGGAAGTTCATTGTAAGATGCCTGCTTTGATGTGACTTATTTCAACATTGGTAACAATCTATCTGGCAGGCATACAGTTTTGTAATTGCTATTTGCTAGTTCCTTTTGGATTTAAATAAAATTATCGTTAGTAATTCTTTAAATTATTTGGCACTTTTCTTTTTTAATTTATTTTACGGGTGAACATTTCACAACGTATTTTATTTAATCTAAAATTAATTTCTTTCCGCCTTCAATAATAACATTATCTTGGTAAAGCGTGTTTGTTAAAAGTTGAGTCGCGCAATGTCAGATATTATTTTTGCTTATATTGGCATTAAACTGCGATTCGGTAGAATCGTTAAAATGTCCGATGGAAAGCTTTACGCTAGTTGTTCCGACCCTCTGCGCTCTAAAATCAAATCCGGCGAAGTTAACTTTGCCTTTTATCCTTTCGAGTTCGATAAAAGAGTACCCGTCCAGGGATCAAATTTTTTCTATATCCATTTCTCACCTACTCCCTCTTCTCTCTCTCCTTCTCTAGAAGGAATTGTGTTCAAACCTAGGAGGGGATGGGCTCCACCAGATTTTAAACATATCTACGGGGACACCACCAGGAGTCATGGAGGGACATACATATTCGGCGTATATCAATATATCTATTGTCTTGCTCACACTTACTAACGGCTCAAATTTACTACTGCTGTTATCGTGTGCTAAGTTCACTACCAGTATAAGTGTAATGACACGTGGCTTAGAAGTTAGCAGTTTTCGGCTCACGATCGTGTGATTGTAAGTTTGATTCCCTGTGACGTGTTGTGTTTTGTACAAGACAAGTTATTTTATGTCCATTCAGTTTGCACAAATGACCATATTTCCATTATGCCACATTAAAAGATCTTCCTCTAAAACACGTTAGGGGTACATATGTCTGTGGAAATTTCAATAATAAGTAAGCTGGTCTGTTGAACGAATAACTGGAACCGACGGTCCAACACGTATACAAGATTGTACATATAATTTTATTGTGACTTTTTTATAACGTTCTCCCTGAGACATTTTTACCTAAATTCAGTATCCTATGACTGATACAAAACTAATACTATTAGAGAATGGGTTTATTTCACCCAATAAATTACAAATTAGGTTAAACTAGTTCACATGAAATCGGATATAGAGCGGAAGCGGTTTATTTTATCTAAGCCTTGGGTTGGCGGAATTGTTAGAAAGCTCAGCTTCCATGTAACGAAATACAAACTTCGATCATTCAAACACATTTCTGTACAAGTTGATTTCAAACTGCAAACTGGTTGAACCAACAGATGACTCATGGGTGATACGAGATTCGACACATAAACCAAACTGATATTTCTGTTAAGTGCTGACTATTACTATGTAAGGAAAACAAACTTCTGTCGGCATCGACAAAGAGTGTTCCTGTTTGATCAACGGAACAGCCAGCTTGTAAAGTTAACGCTAATGTGGATAAGCAGTCTCAGAGACGTGTACACTTAATGTCTATCTGAGGAAGATTCAGTGTAATAAAACATCGGTCCTTTGAACAACAGATAACTCACTTTTCCAGTTGAGTGGCCTGGAGCAAAGTAAAATAAAGTGTCTTGCTGAAAGACACAATGCCTCGCGAAGAATCAAACTCACGACCTTACCATCGCGAGTAAACCATTCTAACCGCTAAGCTAGGCGCGTTCAATAACTCCTAATACAACGAGCACATCATCCCGCCTTACAAAATCCATAGACCCACGTGCAGGGCGTGACATATGGTGTACCAAGAAGCCTGACACAGAAAAATGAGCTGATTTACAATGAAATCAAGAACAGCTGTATCGCAGAGTCGTTAGAACGTTGGATAAAATACTTTGCGATATTTATTCCGGCTTTCTATGCTCTGAGTTCAAATCCGGCCGAGATCAAATTTGCTTTTCATTCTTTCAAGGTCGTTAAAAAAACCCACACTTTACTACATACTGTGGTCGATTCTACTTCGATATTGTTTGCACTTTTTATTTATCACGCTCTCTCTCTTTCCCCCGTGAGGGAATTGGCTCTACCAGGTTTAAAGCGCCCCAGAAACGCATTATGTCACGACGGCACCCCTAAGACTCCATCAGGAGCTACAGGTATATACAACTGTATTTCCTTAAGACAATATATTATCTATTAGCCATTTACCCGTGGTTCCAGTGGTATACGATAACCAATGAGGCAATGACACCACGGTAACTTCTCTGATAAAGGCATATCTAATATAATAAAGGGAGGAGTGCGGGAATGCGTCCTGAATATATTTGTTTACCCCGTTTGTAAAATAAGTTGGATTACTTTGAATGCATAATGAATGAATATTACATAATTTATGTACAAAATTTCGCAACTCTTGATTAAATATAAATAATTTTAGATATAACTAGCAGAAGTACCCAGCGTTGTTCGAGTATTACTTAGCAGTTATGTATACCATTTATGTCAATACTTCACTGCTGCTTCGAAAACTATACTTTTACAAAATCATCGGCTTTTTTCAAAAGGGGGTTCCTGCCTCCAGGGTCCTCTACTCAATATGTGCCAATTCTGAGAGTTCACATTCATCTGTAGAACAAACGTAGCCCATGTGGTTTACACACACACACGCGCGCGCGCACACGTGTGTGTGTGTGTGTGTGTGTATATTTGTGTGAGCGTATGTATATGTATGTGTATGTTCGTCGGCGCATACGTATGTACTGACCTAAATCTTCACTATTTACTTTTACTATGTTAAGGCAAAGTTAAAATCCCGTCGAGGTTAACTTTGCCTTTCATCCTTACGGGGTCGATAAAATAAAGTACCAGTAATGTACTGGGTATTTGCTGGCCTTGTGCTGAAAGTAGAAACAACTATTTTAATAACCTGTCATTTTCGTTGACAATTTTATTTACATCATTCTTAAACTCCAGGGCTACATGTGCGTGTGTGTGTGTGTGTGTGTGTGTGTGTGTGTGTGTGTGTGTGTGTGTGTGTGTGTGTGTGTGTATTTGTGTGTGCGTATGTATATGTATGTGTATGCTCGTCGGCGCATACGTATGCACTGGCCTAAATCTTCACTATTTAGTTTTACTATGTTAAGGCAAAGTTAAAATCCCCTCGAGGTTAACTTTGCCTTTCATACTTACGGGGTCAATAAAATAAAGTAGCACCAATGTGCTGGCCTTGTCCCAAAAGTAGAAACAACTATTTTAATAACCTGTCATTTTCGTTTATAATTTTATTTACATCATTCTTAAACTCCGGGGCTGGAAATCATTCGGTTATTTTAAATAGAACATTAGTCTAACGACTCCATTTACACCATAAACTTGGTCTTGTCTTTACATGAAATTGTTCTCGGTCCACCGCGTCGTTTATACATAACATAAATAGATAAGCAAATGATACCATAAAAGGGAAATAACTCGTCTCTCATCTCTATTTATACATTTGAACTGAAAAATCAATACATTACAAATTCGATTTTTGCACTTGGCATGGGTCGATTTGAAAATTCTTTTGACCGAGATCTCCGGCGGATTTTCATCTATGAGTGTAGCAATTACACCGAGGAGGAGATGTGTGCCGAAGGTTTTAGTAGACAGACAGACAGATAGACAACCTCGGTTTTATATATATAGACTAGCAGAGGTACCCGGCGTTGCTCGGGTATTAAATACCAGTTATGTATACCATTTATGTCAATACTTCAGTGCTGCTTGGAAAACTATACTTTTACAAAATCATCGGCTTTTTCCAAAAGGAGGTTCCTGCCCCCAGGGATCCTCTACTCAATATGTGCCAATTATGAGAGTTCACATTCATCTGTAGAACAAACGTAGCCCATGTGTCAAGTTTTGTGAAAATCGGTTGCGAACTCCAGAAGTTATGACGTTTTGTTGCATTGCACTGCAGTTCTTCAGTCGACTCCAAGGAGGTGGTTAAAGGAGGTTATCTGCCGGGAGGCCCTATAATCAATATCTGGAAAAATGAAAGTATCCCATGATCATCCGAAGTACATAAGTAACCTATGTCTTAAGTTTGGTGAAAATACTGTAGAAATGCATAAGGTTTATCCACCTGAAGGGTGGTTTTCTGCTAGTCTTTCATAATAACCCAATCATGACGTCGGATTGATCGAATATTCGCAAGCATTAATATAAGAATTAATGTGATCAGTTAAATAAATATATAATATTACTTTATGTAACGGACTGGATACGTTTCCGCTTGTTCGTAATTTCAATTTAAACAATGTGTATTGATCTGCATTTGTTGGATCCCGTCGGTTTCACCGATGAGCATTGGAAAAGCCTAAACGTGAAATTAACCTGTAAATGACTGAGCATTGCATAAACATGTGTATCTTTAACGTAATTCTCAGGGAGATCCAGCGTAACGCGCTCTGTAATAAGGCGGCCCTTTAAATTATAGGTCGAACTCACTTTTGCTAGCGGAGTGAACTGGAGCAACGTGAAATGTATTTATGTATAAGTATATATCCCGGCATTTCTAAACACATGCATATATATATATACATTCATATATATATATATATATATATATATATATATATATATATATATATATATATATATATATATATATATATATATATAATTAATACAATAACAGAGATAGTTTAAAGTTAAACTCTGACTGGTAACCATCTCACTCAACAAACATTAGGTTATATTAAAATATAAACCCAATTTAAGTGTTTGGGGTGCTAACAATATGTATAATGTGGAAAAACCAGTTGTATTATTTTATGAGATATAATTAAAGTTAAAGTATATCTCTCTTTCCAAACAATTGTTCCATTATAAGTTTTCTACAAGTTTGGGAGAATGTTTCCAGTTTATGTAGAAGCCTAATATATATTCATGTAAGAATATATTTAGGTGGGCACTTATAAATCATCAGTGGAAGCCCATTAAACATTGATATAAGAAAACAATTTCTTACCGCTGTCAAAAATCATGTCCGTAAAGTAGCTCTCCCTCGCCTCGAATGACCGCCAAATTTGAAATTCCAGCAGTTTTTGACTGAGGAAGTATCATAGCGACACGAAGCGGGAAGGGGAGACAACTCACGAAATGAGGAAAAAAATAATATACACGCGGGTTAATTAGTTTTTTTGAAAACATTATCAATCCAACGTGTTTAAGAACTCAATTGAAAATAAAAAAATAAATACATGCTTGTATAAATTACACACGCATAAAGATATTTTCTTAGGCTAAATCAGAAGTTGTACCCGAATAAGAACCGCTTCTCATAACCGCAGTAAATGCAGAAAGTTATGCTATAAAGGGAAAATGGGAATATAATTCTCCGGCCGAATTATTAAGAGTAAAATATAAAACACGCGGGTTAATTAGTTATTTCAAAACCAATATTAATTCCTCGTGTAAAGAACTCAATTAATAAAAGAAAATAAATACATATATGGATGTAATTATATACGTAGGCATATATATATATATATTTTCCTAGGCTAAAAAACAGAGAAGTTACAACCAAAAAAAGCCACAATATTTCACAACAGTAATAAATGCGGAAAGTCAAATTCATAAGGTACCTGGAAATAAACACCTCTGGCCAATCAAGAGTAAATATTTAATACAATAACAGAGATAGTTTAAAGTTAAACTCTGACTGGTAACCATCTCACTCAACAAACATTAGGTTATATTAAAATATAAACCCAATTTAAGTGTTTGGGGTGCTAACAATATGTATAATGTGGAAAAACCAGTTGTATTATTTTATGAGATATAATTAAAGTTAAAGTATACCTCTCTTTCCAAACAATTGTTTCATTATAAGTTTTCTACAAGTTTGGGAGAATGTTTCCAGTTTATGTAGAAGCCTAATATATATTCATGTAAGAATATATTTAGGTGGGCACTTATAAATCATCAGTGGAAGCCCATTAAACATTGATATGAATGTATATATATATGCATGTGTTTAGAAATGCCGGCATATATACTTATACATAAATACATAGACCAGTTCTATCCAGTGGTGAACCTCAAACCTGAATATATATATATATATATATATATATATACACACATATACATATCTATATACATATATATATACATACATACATACATAAACACGCGCGCGCGTTTACACACATATACTGTATAAATATGTATATATTCTAGATGTAGTACAGCAGGAATGTCAAACTGAGAGTTCCCCGAGGGCTACATGGGTCACATATGTGTTGTCTGAGGGTCACACATTAGAACTAATTGCCTATATTACAACTAATATTTTTTATTTTATAATACGCTCGCGCTGTAAAAACCTTTGTGCGGGCTGCATGTTGGCATACCTGTAGTACAGGAGGTTCACAAAGTATACATCTAATACCCTATATCTTACTCCACGAATGAAGGTTAACATTTTTTACACATATATATTTTTTACACAAATATCTTTTCACTAATTTTTCTTGCATAATTCAGTACATTCTACAAAGTTTTAATCAAACTATGACGTTATATGGTTTTCTACGCTTTAAATCACTCTAGCAATTTTCTTAATCTACTTGTTGATACAAAATAATATGTAAATAGTTCATATATAATATTTCATTATATTCTTTTTCTCACTATTTTTAAGCCGCTCACTTTTCCTCCTTTATCACATCAAATTTTCAGTATAAACCTTCGTAGATTTTGTAAACAAACTATGACGTCATATGTTTTTTTCTATGATTTTTTTCTACGCTTAAATCATTCTAACATTTTCCTTTATTTACTTGTTGATTAAAATAATATTTAAATATTTAAATAGTTTTCCCACATATATAATTTTATTATATATAATTTATAATTTTTAATAGTAAATTTTTAATTTTGACATGGTTTGACTATTCTTATTTATTTTTTTCTACACATATATATTTTTTTTTACACAAATATTTTTCACACATTTTTCTCACATTTCTCAATACACTCTGTTTAAATAAACTATGACGTGATATGGTCTTCTACGCTTATAAATCATTTAATTTAATTTTATTCTATTAATACCTTTTCACACCTCTTAATCAATTTTGTTAGTATATAAACCCAAAATAAATAATATACCTAGTTTCTATATTTGTAATCTAAGCACCTAAACCTCTACCTTATTTTATCTGATGAGAACGCAATTATCGTCCCAGGATGATATTTGCTTTTGAAATGCGCATAATAAAATATATGGAACTTTTTTAACCATCTTTTAATTTCTTCTATATATACTCCAGTTCTATCAACTGTTGAGTGCTACTTATCTGATATATGCATTGTTTTATTGTTCTACAACAAAACACACCTCTTACATACACATATATATATATATATATATATATATATATATATATATATACATATATATATATACATATATATATATATAAATATGCATGCATATGTGTGTATATATATAAATATGTGGGGGGTTGGGGGCGTGTGTGTGTGCTTGTATGTATGTATATATGTGTGTGCGTGCGTGTGTATATATATAGTTTGGATTTGTCTTTGCGCATTTAAACTCGCATATCTGATGAGATGTCGAGGAAGAGTCGGGTCCCTGTGCTGATCGATATTGAAAAAACTGTAAATATGCAAATAAAGTTTATATATATGCTCCGACAGTGACTTCGATCCCACTTTCATTTCTCTCTGCACACTACAGACGCCTTAACTTTGAAATACAACCCAATATGAGACGGGTTTCCTAACAGTATCGAGTGCTCCGAAAGGCGCACCACCTGTAACTATAATTACACACTTAACTATTCCCGCCCACACACACATACAGGCCCATTCATACTGGTCTTCTTTCTCCACGCCATCGATGTTGTCCAAGGGAAAAGCAAAGGCTGATGCAGCCCCGTACCAATGACGTCATAACTCACGAGGTGAGCCAGGCGGAGCCGAAGGAAGGTGGTGATGTTAACACACACACACACACACACACACACACACATATATATATATATATAAAAGCAATAGGATTCCGCTTCAAGCATAGCTTTATACAATACTAGCAGTAAAGCCCGGCGTTGCTCGGGGTCGCTCAGTAGCTGTGTTAAAGTTACAATGTTAAGTTTCCTTTTTGGCTTAAAAACTGTAGTGTCTACTGTGCAGACTTGCATGTGGTGTTTTTGATTAATATTCCCTCAACCAACAATATGCCTGATGAAGTTAAGAAAACATAACGATAACCCGAATGTTATAACAAAAGAGGATGCTGGGGATAAAAACTGCACTGGTTATTTATTAACAAAGATCGAAAATGTAAACACTGCAACGCAGAGAAAAACATTAGCGTAACCAAATTATCAGTTATGTCTGTCTGCACGCCTATATCACCTCTCTGCACGACTATCTGTCTGCACGCCTATATCACCTCTCTGCACGACTGTCTGTCTGCACGCCTATATCAACTCTCTGCACGACTGTCTGTCTGCACGCCTATATCACCTCTCTGCACAACTGTCTGTCTGCACGCCTATATCACCTATCTGCACGACTGTCTGTCTGCACGACTGTCTGTCTGCACGACTGTCTGTCTGCACGCCTAACGACGAAATATTTGCTTGTTTTACGTAGTCTTTAAATAGACTTGTTTTCAAGTAAAAATATTGTTTTAAAAGGCTTTTAAATGGAAATGAAGCAAAACGGTAGCTTAGTGTTCGAACTGATGAATTTTGCAGGTCAAAATTTTGCTGGCTCGACAACTGTTCGTGTAAAGCCAGCGTAATTTTTTTAATTTTTGCCAGCGTAATTTTTTTAATTTTTGCACGCAGAAAATGTAAACAGAACGTAAGACGCTACGCTGAATGTAAACAGAACAAAGGGAAATAATTTTTTTAATTTTTGCACGCAGAAAATCTAAAGAGAACGTAAGACGCTACGCTGAATGTAAACAGAACAAAGGGAAATCATTTTTTAAATTTTTGCACGCAGAAAATGTAAAGAGAACGTAAGACGCTACGCTGAATGTAAACAGAACAAAGGGAAATAACTGATCACTTACGCTCAAAAATCGATACATTATATTCGATTTCGTCAGATAGGGCGGGTCAATTTGAAATATTTTTTTTCCGATGTCTTCGCTAGGGCTCAATGTACAAGTATAGCAATTTCGGTGCAATTCCGTGAGAGATTCTAAGAGGAGATGTGTGCCAAAAATCGATAGACAGACAGACAACCTCAGTTTTATATATATAGATGTATAAATATTTCGTATCTCCAAAGAAATACGGCTTTAGGAAGTCGTAGCTATGCAAACACCGGGGTGCTAACGCCCTATTGTGATGTCCAGCAGAAGCAAGGGGGATAACCGTCTATGCGTTTCAGGCTTAACTGGCCTTCGTCAGGACGGTCCCTCCCACCGCTTGCGATTGCTGGATATCACCAGAGGGCGTTAGCCCCCCGGTGTTTGCATAGCTACGACTTCCTAAAACCGTATTTCTTTGGAGATACGAAATATTTAAACATATTGTATAAAGCTATGCTTGAAGCGAAATCCTATTTCTTTTTTACTATAAGTTGAGCCAACCTATGCAGCTTCATATGCAAATGAGATTAATCACCTCATGTGCATACTAGGAAAATACCTCGAAATTAACATAACCCTGCAAAACTTCGTAAATAGCCAGAACATTGCATAATAAGAAAATACTCTGAATAAAACAAGTTTGGCGTAAATCGCACATGGACAATATTTTCAATTTTCCAAAAATCGCAAGAAATTCATCTAAATTCAATTTATCTTATTTTATAATGAATATCGAAAGGAATAATCCATTTGTTTTTTGGTTGTCCATTCTGTAGGTAAGAGAGACAGAGAGGGGGAGAAAGAGAAAGAGAGGGGTGAGAGAGAGAAAGAGAGAGTGAGGGTGAGAGAGATACAGAGAGAGAGAGTGAGGGGATGAGAGAGAGAGAGAGAGAGAGAGGAGATGACAGATAGGGAAAGAGACAGCGTCCTTAACTTTTATTTATTTTAACTCTCCCCTCTATCCATAACGTTATTTCTTTTTCTCGCTTTCACAGTTATACTGCCACCGTGTGTATCTGTATATGTATGTGTGCCAGTGTGTGTGTGTGTATGTGTGTGTAACAGTACTTAAGTTAGAGACATATATATATATATATATGTGTGTGTGTGTGTGTGTGTGTGTGTGTGTGTGTGTGTGTGTGTGTGTGTGTGTGTGTGTGTGTGTGTAGGATATCTTCGTAAATAGCCAAAATGGTGCATAATGGAAAAATATCCCTGTAAGTGATATAACTCTGAAATGGGGATAAAACAGATTTGACGTAAATCGACATAAAAATATTTCTCGAATGATGAAAATAGTTTAATAATTATTAAAAAAAGATTTTTCAGTGATTTCTCAGTGAATATGATTTCAAAACTACAAGTTGTTTGTACTTCAAGTATCTATATTTCAGCTTTCTTTAAACAGAGGATATTTGAATTATCAGAATAGCATTAAGTGAATAACACTGAAAAATACCAGTTGGTGTTAAACAGTAGGTGTTTATATTTTTGCTTTTGTTAAAAAGAATATTTCAATTATTTAGAAATATTTTAAAGTGAATTTGATTTTACAAATAGCTTTATTTACATAGACAATATCTTCAAGTGAATACGATGGAAAATATATTTCTTGGCATATTTAAAAAAT
The DNA here is from genome assembly GCA_964016885.1 of Eledone cirrhosa. Taxonomy (NCBI): domain Eukaryota; kingdom Metazoa; phylum Mollusca; class Cephalopoda; order Octopoda; family Eledonidae; genus Eledone; species Eledone cirrhosa. Next base: position 181,849,344 of record OZ024741.1, read on the forward strand.
ATTCTTAAGTGAAAATGACTTAAAAAATACAAATTATTTGTACACTGAGTATATATATTTCAGCTTTCTTTAAACAGAATATTTTAATTATTAAGTATTTTTTAAGTGAATATGATTTGAAAAATACGAGTTGTTTAAACACAATATTTTCATTATTTAGAAATATTTCTAAATGATGATTTAAAAAAAATATTTGTTGAGGTAATAGGAATTTTTTCTAAGGTGAATACGATTTTCGATTCTTAAATAATGCCTCAACGAGGAAGAAAGAAAACATCTGGTTGGTCTATCGATAGTGAAAAGAAAGCACGGCGAAGGAGAGCCGAAGAAGGTGAGCAAGATAGTGGTTAACGCAAACAAGATCGGGACAGGCATGCGAATAGAAGGATCGATGAGACTGATAAAGCAAGGACTTCGCGTCTGACGGAACAGACGTAAAGAGAAAGAAGCAGGAGAGATCATGAATCGGATGGTCGGAGAGCTGAGCGTCTGGCGGAACAGAGGGAAAGAGACAGAAGCTGGAGAGATCATGAATCGGTTGGTCTGAGAGCTGAGCGTCAGGCGGAACAGAGGGAAAGAGACAGAAGAAGGAGATATGACGAATCGGACGCTCCGAGAACTGAACGTCTTTGCCAACAAACCATTAGAGATATAGCAAGGACAGTTCAACGATGTGACCTCTCTGCTGATGTTGGACAGATGAATAAGATCTGTGTCTGTTGTCATGCAATGCTTGTTCATGGTGAAACTGCTAACTTTTGCTGTATGAATGGAAAAGTCAGGTTGGGGAATCTGCAGCCTTTACCCCAGGAACTTCACAGTTTATTTAGTACTGATCAATCTAGGGCAAACGAGTTCAGGAAGAACCTCAGACAATACAACTGCCTGTTCCAAATGACATCTTTTGGGGCCGATGAAGTTCGTTATTCATGGTCAAATCCACCATTTGATCGGTTCCTTAACCCCTAATCCCAACGAACAACCCCAATTTCTTCAAATTTACTTCTTGGATCCTCAGGATAGTGTTGATTTGAGGATCAGGATACTCCATAACGATGGCATTCAGCGCGACATAGTTGAATTATTGGAAATAATACTCAGACAATATAACCCTTACGTTGCTTCATTTCGAATGGCAAAAGAACAAATTAAAATATTCCCGAAGCTTCGATTATTATTGAACCTGATAGGAGACCAGCAATGGAATATGAGAGAAGATTCAATGCACAAACTGCAAACGAAGTTGCCGTTATTATACAAAACAGCACCGAAGTTCAAGCAAAAGCACGGCACATTGTGTTGAAAGAAAAAAGCGGACAATTGCAAATAATCTCAGAGTCCCATCGGTTCTATGACAGTTTGCAGTATGTTCTATTTTTTTCCATTTGGCGATGACGGATCGCATCATGAGCTGTTAATGAGCAACAACAAGAAGTTGACGCCAATGCGCTACTATGCCTATCGAATAGTGAATCATGAGAATGAATTCAACCAACTTCTCAGAGGCGGTCGTTTATTTTAGCAATATTTGGTTGACATGGCTGTGAAGATTGAAGAAGATAGACTGCAATACATCCGAATGAATCAAATATCATTGTGATCTACAACATACAAGGGCCTTACTGATGCATTGAATGATGGTGACGATTTTCGCATATATTGGCAGGCGAATCATACTCTCTTCCACATTCGTCGGTGGACCGAGATATATGATGGAGAGATGCCAGGATGCCATGATGTACATACGGAAGTACGGCAATCCATCACAATCGTTCTTCATCACAATGACATGCAATCCAAACTGGCCTGAAATTCAGCAAAACCTATTCCTGAATCAGAAGCCAAATGACAGGCCAGATTTAATTGCCAGAGTATTTGACTTGAAGCGGAAACTGTTAAGCAAGTATCTTACTGGAGTAGATGGCCTATTTGGCAAATGCATAGATTACGTCGAATATCAAAAGCGAGGTCTTCCTCGTGTGCACTGTTTGCTATGGCTCAATGAAGCCTCCAAGCCCAGACCGCAGGAATATGATAAATTTGTTCAAGCCGAAATACCAGATCCAACCAAAGATCCAGAGGGTCATGATTTGGTGCTGAAGCACACGATCCACGGTCCGAATTGTTCTAACGATTCGCCGTGTTGGAAAGATGGAACGTGCAGTAAGCGGTACCCTAAGCCCTTCAATGAATATACATTGTGTGGAGAGGACTCTTATCCTGTGTACAGAAGACGGTCTCCAGGAATGGGAGGATTTGAGGGGCACCAAGAAGGAAGGGGAAGACGAAATATAACTTCGGAATGGGTGGTTCCCTACAATATGAAACTATTAAAACTGTTCAACTGCCACCTAAACGTAGAGATGTGCTCTTCCGTGAAATCGATAAAACATGTTATCAAATATACCATGAAGGGCAGTGATCAGGCAATGTTTGGAGTGAACAGGGAAGTTGAGATACTACAGTATTTAACAGGAAGATATATCGGTCCTTCAGAAGTTGTTGCCTTGGTACTTGGATTTCCAATTCATGAGAGAGAACCGGCCGTAGTTCGCCTTCAATTTCATCTACCTGAGGAAAATCAAATCTTCTTTCGGGTCAATGCTGCTGTTAAAGTAAACAATAACATGGCTAAGACGACTCTGACTGAGTTCATGGATCTTTGCGATCGCGATTCGTTTGCAAAAACATTGTATTATGCCGATGTGCCAAAGTTTTACACTTGGAGTAATAAGAGATGGGAAAGGAGAAAGGTGGGGAAAACAGTTGAGCAGTATCCAGGGATTTTTGAGTCGAACGTTGTGGGACGAGTATACAATGTTTCTCCACGAAGTGGTGACCTGTATTATTTAAGACTCCTTCTGCATCACGTCAAAGGGCCAGTATCCTTCAACTCTTTGAAAATGTGTGATGGAGAACTCCTGCCATTATTCAAAGACGTCTGCAGAGAGAAAGGTTTGCTTCAATCGGATGATCATTGGCAGCAGACTCTGGAAGATGCTGAGCGAACAACGCTTCCCAAAGCCATGAGAGATCTATTCATCGGGCTCCTCACAAATGCGGAAATTGGCCATTCCAGTGCTTTATGGGCTCGATTTAAGCATTCGCTGTCTGGGGATTACCTTCAAATAGAAAAAAGGGCCACCAGAAACTCTAACCTTTTTATTAGCGAGAGACATTATGATCAATGTCTTCTGTATTTTGAAGACAAACTTAACGACCTAGGCAAAGGTCTTAGCGACTTTAACTTGCCAAGGCCAAATAATATTGTTGCTAATCAGGATATTGGCAATTTGGTGTTATTGCATGAATTGCAATACACCAGAGAAGAGCAGCGTCGATTTGTAGAAGAGACGGAGTCTCTATTGAATAGTGAACAAAAACACGTGTATGACTTGCGTTTGTAACAGTTTAGAGACGAACACATCTGCATTGAGTTTCATTGACGCTCCAGGTGGAACAGGAAAGACATTCCTGATTAACTTAATTCTTTCAAAGGTCAGGGGAAACGGTGACGTGGCTATTGCTGTTGCGACATCTGGCATTGCCGCAACACTGATGCCTGGTGGAAGAACAGCGCATTCTAGGTTCAAAATACAGATAGTAGTGAAAGAAAATGGTCTGTGCAACATTGATAAAAACTCAAAGACGGCAAACCTCTTCCAGCATACAAGGCTGATTATTTGGAATGAGTGTCCTATGATTCGGAGGGAAAGCTTCGAAGCTGTTGACCTCACTCTGCGTGACATATGCGACAACCATGAGGCATTCGGTGGAATTTTGACAATCTGCTGTGGCGATTTCCGTCAGCTTCTTCCGGTAGTGAAAAGGGGAATGAAGCGGACGTGGAAAACGCCTGCATTAAAAAATCCTACTTATGGCGAAGCTTCAAAAGATTTCAGTTGAAGACAAACATGCGATTGGGTGGGGGAGCAGGAGACTATTCACAGTTCCTATTGGATATTGGAGAAGATAAGATAAAAAAACTGAAAATGAGGAAATTATTTTGCCAAAAGAAATGGTTCTCCAAGCAACAACTATGAAAGAATGTATTGATTTCATCTACCCCTCATTCGACAATACAGCTGAAGTGTTTTCGAACAATTGCATCTTAGTACCTCTCAATGAAATGATGAGAAGCATCAATTCCACCTGTATCAGACGCTTCCCTGGAACCATGAAAGAGTACCGATCCTATAATTCTGTGAGTGATGGTGCCAATGCCACTCATTTCCCGACTGAATTCCTTGATTCGGTTGAACTATCAGGACTGCCACCACATAACCTGGAATTGAAAAAAGGATCGCCAATAATTCTTATGAGAAACTTGAATCTTCCAAGGTTTTGTAATGGAACGCGCATGATCGTGGAAGAACTGCACGACAATCTCATAGTAGCAAGAATCAACACTGCTGCTTTCAGAAATGAGATCGTTATTATACCTAGAATACCTTTGCAGCGAAGCCAATTCCCAGTTCAATCGTGCTTCGCTATGACTATTCATAAAGCACAAGGACAAACTATGGAAAACGTCTTGGTTTATCTGGAACGACCTGTATTCCAACACGGTCAACTGTATGTAGCCCTTAGCCGCGGAAAACGAAAAGAAAATGTCAGAGTGTTTCTGAAGGATACCCAGTCAACTAAGAATGTTGTCATCAAAAGCCTTCTTTTGAACAAACTGTAACAGTATAAATATGAGAAAATGTTGATTCCGACGTCAGAAAATGAATGGAAAAGGAAAAACTAAGACAAGTAAGAATAATTTCTTTCAAAATTTTGTAAATAAAACCAGCTTTTCATTAACATTGCAACTTTTTAAGCAGAAAAATCTTTCACAACAAACAGTCAAGTATCCATAGAGATATAGAAAAAAGAATTTTGAAGTGGAGTGATTGGATAGCTATTAGTGAAAAATGATTTGATATTTTCTTTGTGAAAATACTTGTGAATAATACAGTGAAAAGACAAGTTTCGCGTAAATCGGACCACGGGGCCCCGAGATACGCGGGTTTTTTCGGGTACCTTTATAAATAGCCAATCACTCTCTCTCCCTCTCTCTCTCTCTATATATATATATATATATACTTTTTCTTTTTTTTTTCAATGTGGTTTACCGTTCGTGGTAGAGTCCGTACCGTTGTTAAATTAATATCTTATATATATTGAGAGAGGGAGAGAGAGAGAGAGAGAGAGAGAGAGATAAAGAGATAGGGAGAGAGGAAGTAAGTGAGGAAACATATATATTCACACACACACACACACACACACACACACACACACACACACATATATATATATATATATATATATATATATATATATATGTGTGTGTGTGTGTGTGTGTACTATCTATAAATAAATAGATATGTATGTATATTTCTATGTTTATGCGCGTGTGCGCATGCGTGGGCTACCAAGTCTACAAGCACGTGTCTGGCTATTTGAAGCATTTGGTAGTGGGGGCTTGTAATGTTCATTCACCACGTACATACACATATACATGTGACTGACAATACACCCTTCCGCTATAATAGTCTATCATAGATATTCAACATTCTTATCTTTCTGAACTCAAATTAAAACAGTAATAGAAAATACAGAACACATTTAAATTGTTTGTCTCTATGTTGAAGAAACAAACAGAAGGTAGAGAAACCATGAACACGTTAAGGCTAATAAGAAAAGAACACGAAAAGCTAATGAGATAATTTCTCAACAGACAAGTATTAATAGTGCTTTGTGTAGAAATGAATTAAAACGAAACTAATCGAAAGTGACGTCAGCCAAGCTTCTTCGATGAAGTTGCTGTGCATTCATGGCGGCAGTTGTAAATATGACGTCATCATGACGTAACACAATATGAAGTAATCATAATGTGTTTGTTTTACTTTTTATCATATATTGTACATTTTAGCTTCAATGCTGCTTTTACGATGTATCTAGATAGGTAAACACGCATACATATATTTATAGTTGACATCTCAGATAATGTTTTTCATACAAATCGTTATCTATGAGTACTCAACTGCTGTTGCTTACGCACAAGATTAAAAGATTTTTGTCTATTGTATATATGTATATATGTATATATGTATATATATATATCTATCTATGTACGAATATATATATGTATGTACTTATATACATATAAATACACACACACACACACACATATATATATATATATATATATATATATATATATATATATATATATATATATATGTATTTATATATATATAAATACATACATATATATATATTCGTACATAGATTGATAGATATGTAGAGTGAGAGAGACAGAGAGATAGAGAGAGAGAGAGAAGTAGGAAAAGATAGGCACTCGATGGTAACAAGTCCCAGTGTACATAAAGCGCTACTCATTGATACACACATGTCTATAAATATCTTTAGTCTATAAATGAGTATTTAGTATGTTACGCACCCACACAGGTCTATATATACAGTGTAACCCAAGGCTTCACGGTCCTGGTTATTCGTGGAATTTTCCTTAGAACCTAATCAATAATTGTTTGTGGAAACCACCGCATATTCACGGAATCGTAAATATCTCCCGGGATGTTTTTAATGGCTTTTTCGTGGCAATATATATTCTTTTAACGCCAAATTATTAATAACAATGTACCGTATTGGACGCCCCTTCGCCTTCGACGTTCCCTGGTTTTTTAAAATTATATTTTACGTTATATTTTGACGTTTATAGACATTTCTATGGACCACATCCAATATTCGCGGATTTTCACTCTTCGCGAGTGATCGAGGAGCGTAACCTCCGCGAATACCAGGGGACAACTCTCTATATATTGAAACATGTATATATATATGTATGTATTCATGTATGTATGTATGAACTATAAGCAAACTTGAAGTGGAAACAAGAATGAAACGAGACACCATTGAATTATTTGTGGACGGGGTTTCACAGGGCTTCAAAGCCATTTCAGATCTCATGCCAGGAAGGAACAGACAAAGTGCAAGAAGTGGTCAAGCTTTGTAGGGATTAGATAACCCTCATGTATATATCATTTTTCATGCATATATAATTTTTCAACTATATTTTTTTAATTCAAAATAGCTAGTCGGTTATGATCAAAAGGGTTTATGACAACGCCGGCTAGCGTATCTATTCTTAACTTTTACTTTCAACAAGAGATTATGATTTGTGAGTACTTTGGCTACTGAAGCTAGCACATAAAATGACCGTATGAGCTCTCATATGGGATAGTGTATAACTACAGAACAGACAGAACCGGCGCTATCATTAATGTCAACTAGTCGAGTGTCAAGGGCGCAGACTACAGAGAGGTGTATTACTGAATCTTAGAGTATCAGAGATGTAAATTAAATGTGTAGTAACAAATTGATGGTCAATATATCGCTAAAAATCTTTGCCGCATAACAATGTTGTGAAAATATCGTAAGCGGTGGTGAGGGTCATATGGAGTAATGACGTGTCACAAGGGAGAGTATGGACTGTGTAGGGGTCAGAGAACAAAATATCAAAATCTATGTTCGTTAATTTGCCAAATTAAGTTGAAATTATTATAATTTAGTGAGTGTGGCGTATAACTGCGAGAAGGGAGTGTACATTGTAGAGTTAGCCTATGGTGCTACATACATAGGCATTGGGGTTAGGATCAGATTAGCTTTCAGAAATCGATAAACGCAACAACTTCGAATCCTAGTAGAAGCTTCTCACTTCACTGTCATTGGCAGTGTTTATAATGTCCTTCTCTTTCTATCGCTTTTAAAGTATTAGGTGTGTTTGCATAGTTAATGAAAGAGACCAATATATGATAACAACAAACGAAAAGCGAAAACTAACGATAAGTATCATGGCATGGCGTCATTTCTGTCACCGTGTTTGTGATTATTTTGAATTCTGAAGTCATCGAGTTGAGGGAGCATAAGATCTAAGTGGAAGCTTTTCTATAATCAAATTCTGCACCTCGTTAGTCTCAATTGAATTACAAATAGGGCCAAATTTGTATTTCTATTCTCTGGAACATTAGTTCATTAGTTCATAAAAACTGAGTGTCAATGTTATCCTATTATTGGTTCAAAGAACACACACACGCACACACGCGCACACACACGCGCACGCACACACACACACACACACACACACGCACACACACACGCGCACGCACACACACACACACACACACACACACACACACACACACACACACACACACACACACACACATATATATATATGCACACACACACACACACAAACAAGCAACAACAAAAACAACAAAACACACACTTACATAGAAAAAAATACTAACAAAGAATTTGCCATATGTGTTGAGAAAGATTTGGTTTTGCAAAAACAGGGTTTTGGATTCAGTTTGGCTGAGTATCCTCTGCTATAGTCCCGGGTTCAATAATGTCTTATGAGTGAAAACTGGGGGAGAATACCGTCATATACACATACACCAACATTCCCACACACCCTCAAACACATAAGCACACACACATATATATATATATAAATATGAGTGTGTTGGTGCTTGATTTACTTTTAGTCGTTTGACAAAAATACCTCGATAATATAAGTTCTGGGATGGATATGGCCGATTAAATCCCTTGAAGGTGATGCTACAGAATGGCTGCAGTCCAGTGATTGAAAATATTTAAAGAATAACGGAATTACAAAAATTAAATCAATAAAACATTTTTTAATGATAAAGAACTAAGATATAAATATAATTTACATATGTATTTGAGAACCTAATGAATGCGCCTCGAAATATCCTAGAAATCTCAGACAAAGCACCCTCCTTTTCTCTCCCAATTATTTTTGAAAAAGGGATTACATTAGAGAATAAACGTGTAAGGATCAACGCTGGATTACAATTATTCATAAGATTACTGAAGGGGTGCGGAGCATGCGGTTTTCTAAAAGACAAAGTGCGACCTTGTGAAATAAGTTTAGTAATAAGTACTTTTGTTGTAATGGTAGCAGAAAGGCATTCAAGAGAGGTTCACAACAGTACAATTCATAAAGGTAGCAATTCGATGTTGGACTGATATGTTAGTAGTGATTACTACTTCAGGAAAACAGAGATGTAATAATGATGTTCACATTCCATGGTAGCGGAAAAGATCAGAAGGCATATTTCAAAACATAATAAAGATTTATTTTCTTCTTCATATTAATACAAATACAAGGCGAGTGAAGAGCTACAAACATATCGCATTATCAAGTTGAACGATAAATGTAATTCTCCGACTTTAGAGGGCAAGATCAAGGAAATCTGGAAGCGAGTTACACGGTACTGCTCAGTAGAAGATTCCGAAAGTAACTGCGGAAAAATTGGTAATTAGGCGCGAAATCAACTGCTGGGCGGAAGTCGTTCTTAGTATTACTACGCTACCAACCCTAAGGTTGGCGACTGACCAAGCACGACCAAATTACTCCGCCGCGATAAAGTAGCACTATTGCTTGCTACATAAGTAAGTTCGAATGCAAACCTTCATATTGAGGTATATTCTTGCTGATTTTATTTTATTTAAAGTTTACCTTTCGAACTAATTATGACCAGGAGAAAACACTCCACTTATATTTCTTTATTTACAGTTCTAATTGTATTTCGTAAAATTTCATATTTTAGTCAGAATATGACCTCACTAGATGTCTGTTAATTTCTATGCCTCCCTCCAGCGTAAATATGTTCCCCACCCTCAGTCTACTTTATGAAACCGACCCAGGATTAAACAAAAATAAATAATCCATCGTGCATTGGAGAGTTTAATCAGTGCATTTCCTGTGAGCTGTTTAGTGTCTGGTGTTTCGGACTTGATAGCTCGTCTGAAAAGAAGAAAATGAGAAGAAACAAATTGGTATTGTTGCTTTGGTTGGGAATAAGTGTCTCCAATAACTTCGATAATAATTTTATGGAATAACTTTTCTTGATTTATGGTCTAAACCAGGCGAGGGCAACCTTTTTCGAGAAGCGGGTCGCATGAGATATGACTCATTATCAGACGGGCCGCAAGCTCTAATTTACATTCGTGCCCACATAAAAAAGGGCGGTAACTCAGGTTGTTTTGATTTGTTTCTTCAGAATTCGTACACGTTGTTTTCATCGATCGTCAAAATGATAGAAAGATAAATTACGATTAAAAAATCAGAAAGATTTCACTAAGGTGACTTAGGCGAGCCATTTAGAAAGCTTCGCGGGCTGCAGATTGCTGTGACTGGTCTAAACTTTAGTGGAATAATGAGATTCTTTGTTATATTACTAAATCTCTCCAAATTCTTCATTATTTTTATAATTATTTGAAAATCATAGACAGTGCCTTTCATTAGAAATATGGAAACAAAAATGGTTAATGGGTCATTATGACTTCAGTGAAGATGCGGCGTCTCAATGTAAAACGCTCTGAGCAAGACCTCACGTAAGAATATAATTCTTTCCATGGCCTGAAGTCGAGCGTTCGAGAATAGATCATTCAAATATGAAAATCGAAGCGTTTCAGAGATACTTTCAGGGTGCCCCCTACCAACATTAGCACATTACCCAAGATAAAATAGATCAGTTAGTTGATGTAGCCTCTTGGCTCTAATTTTGTCGCCTCTCATCTCGAGAAATAAACGGTAAAGTCAACACCGATGGAGTTTGAGCTCAGAATTGATAAGAACGAAATCACATACTAAAAGTCATTTAAACAAGTGTTCTATTATTTCTACCATATCAGTGTTCTAGCTCTTTAGAAAATAACATTGAAAATTGTATCAGAATTAATGTATTAAGTCATATGTAGTTACATTTTAATGGGTTGAGGAAGCGATATCTAAATGACACTTCCATGGAAGCAGCAAAACACGAATAAATGAACACGAATCATCAGTACTTCGGTCATTTGCGACACTTTAGCTAGACTTGGCCAGCTGCGGTTCTAGAATAGTAGGTTTATGTTGCTGTAGTGTGTGGTCATTGTAATATATGGTTCTGTGTTGTGGATGTGTATTATAATATATTATTTAGGGCGGTGGATTGGCAGTATCGGTAGAGGGTCGGACGCCATGCTTTGATGCATGGAGTTATGGCCCTTTCCATTCTGAGTTCAAATCTCACCGAGGTTAACTTTGCCTTTCATCTTTACGGGGTCGATAAAATAAAGTACCAGTAATGCACTGATTTAATTACTGGCCTTGTGCCAAAAGTAGAAACAATTATAATAGATTTTAATATACAACATAGTTGGTTACTGCAGGGGAAATGTAACCTCCACAAATCATGATTTGTTAGCCACTATAGTAATCCTTCTCCATGGCTTAGCTGTAGGCCAGTAACCACTGGTAGGGTGTAATTCTGATATAGCAGACGAGAGCAGCGGATTGGCAGAATTGTAAGAGCGTCAGACAAAATGCTGTACAGTATTTATTTCAACACTTTACATGTTCAAATCCAGCCCTGGTCAACTTTATCTTTCATTCTTACAAGTTCTATAAATTAAGGTAGCAATCAAGTATTGTGATCAGAATAACTGACTGTTCCCCACACCCAATTGTAGCTAGATTAGAAACCATAACAATCGATGTCAGCCTCAATCCTATCCCGCAGTGAGTTTCCGCTGGGAATCTTTAGTTGCTGTATTCTACTTCAAATAGTGATACTGTGGCATAGAAAATACAGTTAGAGAAAGTACGTCAAGAGGGTAAGTTATCACCAACTCTACTAAAAGTAACCAACAGTCTGGTGACGGCATCAAACCGAACGTTGTGTTAAATTTACCACACAAGAAAATATAAAACAAACGAAAACATTGCTTTTTTCAATTCCTAATGATAACTGCCTATTGTATAACATTTGAGAAAGGCATGAATGCTATATATAATGTTCTACACTTGCCACTTTAACATTCTCTAATTTGAAACCTCTAACAATTCTAATTTATATGATCCTTTCTTTCTTATAACCCTTCCACCTGCTTGTGTATTGGTATGCAATAATTTACTATATACTTGAATGAGAAACTCGAGGCATTGATAAGAAGAGTGTTTAACATTCACAGAACATTTTATTGCAAATATGAAATTGAAATAGGGAAACAGTTTCAAGTTATACATATATTTATTGGCGAGTTCTGAAATAAGAACCTTCGTGAACAAATGCCAACATCTGGCAGCTGGTAGTGAAATCTTGGTGAAATGTCATTTCACGTAAAAACAAAATTGATAGAAAGCAGTACAGTAAAGAAATGCGAAATGAAAACTATATTGAAGTAGGAGGGGAAAATATGAAGGTAAGAGGTATGAGAAATATGATATACTTGATAATACAGGTAATACTGGTACGCTTATTTAGCTTAAAACCTCTTAAAATAAATAATTGCTAGTTTCTGATTGGCTACTCGTTTCTCTGTTTTCTTTGTTTAATGCAAGGGGAAGAATTACATCGAGTTTATAAGTATGTTCGTGGATATTTATTAAGAGAACTCATTTTCCACAAACCATAGAAAATCCATCACGGTAATCATATTGAGAGTTTATTTTAATTTTAAATGTTCAATTTTCAATTCTGTATAGATAGACAAATTGTTTGTTACCAATTATCTATTTTCTCTCCATTATCACTCAACAGAAATATATAGAAGAGTTTGTCATGTGTCATGTGTGTGAAGGAGAGAAATAGCAACAGATAGACAGATCAAGAGAGAGGGAGAGAGCGAAAAAGAGAGAGAGTGTGTGTATTTGTGTGTGTTACAAGATTCGAGAGCATCGCGATCATCAAGGGCTCAATAGCCAAGTGCCCCTATTTCTCCATCCTTTCTATCTTACAGGTGTACGTTTTGAGTAGGTCTATTTAACCCGGTTATTCTCATTATATTCACCTACCTTTGTCCAAATATACGGGAGAGTAGTACATATCTTCACTCGTAAACAAGTCAGTAAGATCTTGGACCACAACACAACCTTTTTCACCATAGCCATTGAACAGAGGTAAAGTGAAACGGTTTCATTACTCTGCGCGCATCTCGGGAAGATCTGTCTGACAGCATTTCCATGCCTGTATAGTATCTCAAGCCGACATCGACCATCAACAGCGCTGATAAACCTGAGATTACCAAAACTTATCTTTAGTCCCGCGGTTGAAAACCTCCGGAACAGACTAATTAATTAATTCTGGTCGATGCCTCGAGTTTTACCAAGAACGTTGTCGCTCCTACTCCTTATTAATGCTCTATAGACTGCTATCATAGAATTTCCACCGATTCGAAATCTGGAGAAATAAAAACTGGGAAAATGTGTGGTGGCTAGACAGTTATATATAACAGGAATGGTGTACGCGTTCACCATTTCTGCCCGACCTTTCAAGGATAGCTGCCTTTCGGTCTATTTCTGAGTAAAGCTATTTACTCTGCTCGTTCCCTCGCTCCAGATGTTATCCATCTGAAAGCCTGTAGCAAACCAAAACACGAGCAACTTAAATGGTCCGTCCGTTCAGCGCCTCACGATACGAAGGGATGGCATGGACTTGCCTCTCCATGTGTCGAACTGCAATTCCACTGTTTTCCTTTTATTTTTCGATCTTGTCACCCTTTCGTATTCCTTTATTACGGTGACGTCGACAGTACGTACTAATGTAGCTCGTCTGCATCCCGGTTGGTGCGGGATACACTTCCACAGCTCTAGCTTCAGAAGTAATGACTCGAGAATCAGCCTCTACAGAAGGGAGATATATGTAAAATCAGGTTCAGAGATGGTATCTCTGAACCTGATTTTATATATATACTGGGAGAAAACAATAAAACATCTTTTATTTATGGTCAACACTTCAAGAAGTTGTACGCTACAGATGATAGATACCAAGTAGCACTGCTCCAGACATTTCACGAATTTACTAGATAAATTGATAAGATTTGGATTAGAGAAATGTGCTGAGGCAAACTTGAAAACAGGAAAATTAATTAAGATCACTAATATTATGTTATATAGAAAAACAGAGATAAGAGAGGTAGTCCAAACGCAGACCTAAAAATACTTAAACATCAATGGAAAAGACAATGTACAGAAATAGTTTGCCGACATCAAGAAAACCAACAAATAGAAAACTGATACGGAAGTGACAGACAACTGTCACGAGAAAGAACTGAAATGAAAAATAAATAAATAAATATAATGCAAGTGAAAATGAGGCTATAGAATTGATGGTCAAAACACTCTTACGTGGTTAATCGATAGACAAACCGGGCAAGGTGTACAGAACTTGCGAAAAAAATAAAAGTTAAGTTAAACATAGTAAAATGTCCTCACACGGCAAAGACCTAAATCAAATGAATATGGTGGAAATAAACAGAGGAAAACTTCCAACAACAACTGAGGAAAGCACTGGACTCAAAGCCAAACGTGAAGGATCTTGATGGCACCATAAAATTAAAACCGGTTACTCAGTCACAGCAAACAGTGACTGCATCTACAGTTTTGACAGTTTCCCGTGTTCCCATATACTGAATATTATGTCAGTATTATGAAATACTAATAGAAACGTGGTGATATAAACGTATACCAGAAAAATTCCCAAAATATATGAATCTACGCAAACATGAAGATTAAAAATTAAATTGGCTGGATACTATTGTCAAGAACATACTACGAAAAGAAGTGTCTTATAATTGGAATATTATCTTCAATAGACGTTAATGTATCTTTCTAAGAAATAGAGAAACTACCCAAATATTCGGAAATATTAATCACCAGAATGTGTTGACTAACAAAAAGAACACTCTCTGTGTTATTAAGTATCTTGGTGATGACCATAAACCATACAAATATATAACTCAAACTTGAAGAAATATACATATACAGAACATACAGAAAATGGCTGTACTAGGCACTGGACATATTTTATGTAGAGTACTTTCAATGAAAAAGAATACTCTAATCCCCCATTCACCCCAAAATAAACACTATATATACCCACAGCACAAACAACTACCCTCAGTAGTGTAGTGAAAACACACAATAAGTGTACGACTAGTGACTACTACTTCTACTACCATGATGATTTCAAATACAGGCACATTAAATTGACTCCAGTGTGTTACTGGTACTTTATTTTATCGAACCTGTAAGGATCAAAAGCAAAGTGAACTTTGGCGGGATATGAACTCATGCCGCAAAACATGTTGATCGATGCTTTACCGATACTGATCATCCAGCGCCTTTAACTCAGAGAGTAATAATAATTATTATTTCTATTATAGGCACAAGGCCAGCAATTTTGGGGGAGAGGAATGTCGATTAAATCGACCCCATTGCATTACTCGTGCTTTATTTTATCGATCCCGTAAAGATGAAAGGCAAAGCTAACCTCGGTGGGATTTGAACTCAGACCTTAAAGGGACGTAACTTCTATGCTGCATAGCATGTTGTCCGACGCTCTACCGATACTGCTGATCCTAATAATAATAATATAGTAGAAAAAAGATGTGAAAAATGAATCGAAACCAGATCATATATTACTCGCTGAAACTTGTAATTTTTTAATTTTTTGTGAAGATGCCGAAACGAGGTTATGCATAATCTGCTCATTGGAAGTCTACCTCTTTTACTTTGGTGATTGTTACTATCGCGGAATATGGTTATGCATAATCTCATGGAGACCTTTTGTGACTGTTAAATACCGAAATTCTCTTATATTATTTTTTTATATTTTTAAGTGGTCAACATGGGAGAAAAGGTCATACACCATTTCAATTGAATTCTACTGCTATCATTTGCAGATAATTTTTATCGGATGTAACCGAATACCCTTTCTAATTTTCTAGAAATGTCCAATAAATATTCCAATGGTGTCGTTTTAAAAGGGGAAAAATTTTCAGATTCCATATAACAAATGCCTTCTCTTTCTTGCTCTTTTATTATAAAGCTCAACCGAATACCAATCCTTTGCAATTTATCGATTAGCAATATCTAATAACAATTCGTTGTATAGATATTAAAATAGCCACCAGAGAGAAAGAAAATTATTGATGCTGTGAAGATAAATTAATAGCTTTCAAAATTCTCTATTGTTGTTCACTTCTGTAGCCATATGTTACATGTACAATGTTGATTACGGTACTAGACAATGTGTGACCTTTCAAAAACGCACCAGATAAAAACGAACTGCTTTTTATTTTATAAGTCACATATGTTCGGAGGATGTTGTTGATATTGTTATTGTTTTATGTGTTGCTGTAAATAATTCTTGCACTAGTTGTAACACATGAAATACTGAGATTTAACAATTATGTAGCGTAGGATAAAACGTATAATGCAGTTTAGGGTGGTGTAGATGTGTCGTTGTGCAATTATAGTGAAAATTTGGATTCTATTCTACCACTTGGAAATGTTCAGAATTCTTTAATATCTCAAGTGGATATTAAGTTGTCTTTCAGATTAGCAACGCATTGCAATAGTCCAATATTCCAATATACCAATATTTCAATATTTTCTGTCAACTGATGGGGTTTAAATATTTTCTTTGGTACCATACAAAGATAATAGGCAACATTGCTATATTAAATGCGAGAGTAGAAGAGCGTAAGTGAGAGAGAGACAGGGGACAGAAAAGAGATAGATGGATAAGAAAGAATGAGTGAGAGAGAGATGAGAAGGAGCGAAAGAGAGAGAGCTAGAGATAGATATATAGATAGATAGAAAGAGAGAGAGAGAAGAAGAGATAGATAGATAGAGAGAGAGAGAGAGAGAGAGAGAGAGAGAGAGAGAGAGAGAGAGAGAGAGAGAGAGAGAGAGAGAGAGAGAGAGAGAAAGAGAAAGAGTATCGGTGCTGAAGATCGTTTAGTGTTTCCTGGCAATATACACATAATTACAAATTTCATTACTAGAGTAGATCTGGTTTTGAATAGCATCTGCCTCAATGTTTTTGAAATTCTTCCTTTAGTTCCGTTCTTCATAAACAACAGAGATGAATAAGGTTAATTTAGCTTTGGAAGCAAATGCATACATTTCTGTTAACTAACTACTATCAATGTCAGTAAGATATCATTCCTGGTGCTGTATTATGTGGCTTTCCTGATTTTGCTATGTAATTTATGAGATTTACTGTTTACGGTTATTATCTCTACTGCAGTTTAATCGCTCTGTAGAAATCCCTGTATGGGCGTTCATGTTGTAATTAGCTCCGGGTGGCGGTCAAATAATCATACATAGATAACAGGACTTTTTTTAAAAATTCATAGGGTATAATTCAATTACCCACGATTCAGCTGTCATTGAAGAACATTTTGCTGACATATTTATTTATATTAGAGATATGAAAAATCGAAGATAAGGTTTTCCTGTTTTTTCTTCCATTTTCCAGACAAAACAACAACAACATCAACAACATAATCCCCCAATTAAATCATGCCAATTGATTATTACCTTTCGAACAAAACCAATATTACTGGACACTATATATTGGAATTCTTAGAAATGGACAGATGTACAGATGCAATTTCGTTATAATACAGAAGTGCAACAATGCTCCAAGGCTTACCTCTCCACCTTTATTTTCGTGCTAATAGATGGCCACTACTTAATCTGTTCAATCTTAACTCTTTTCACAATTTATTAAAGATACTTATGTTGTCAATTCATAACAGTAAAATGTGAAATCTACATTAATATAAATCTTATTTTGGCAATGACATTTTGGAAATACCTTTATTCTGTACTTGTTTTGTTTATTTATTCATTTTTTTGGTTTTTCTCTTGAACATCAATTTTAATATTTGAACAGCTAGTATGTTAAAGTAGAAGAGGTGTAGCAAAAGCAGTTATCAGATCGATGACGAAAGAATTAGACATTTCTCCTAATATATTGTAGTTGGTTATTCATTTATACAATGACTACCATGCCCCATAATATATGAGATTGGGAAATGAAATTTGGTGACATTTATAGCCTATCCTAAGGTAATAAGCAATTTAATTGAAGAAAAATGTCTTCAATTAAAGTAGTGTGGAGGCTCAGATCACTGGAGGATTGCCTCTTATTTTTGATACAGCATATATATGATACAGTATGCGGATTTATTATTTATCAATAAACGGCTTGTTCAGTACTGAGTATATCGAAATAATTCGAAAACAGTTTTTCCCTCGTCGATATTCTGTCACCTAGAAGTTAGGATATAGCAATCTTCATATAAAGCCTCAGCTTTTACGATTACACAACTCTGCTATATTTACTTCACTGAAGTAAGTTTGTAATCAACTTGAGAAATAAAAGAAATAGATTTACATACACTCAGCATACACAGTATTTTCTATTGCCACAGCAATGTTTAGCAAACAATTGATTAACTATGCACTGATGTAATATTTCAGAAAACTAGAAAGCACTATAAATGCAAACGGAACAACATTAACATCACACGATGTCACTTTTATCTTTCCACTGAATATCAACATTGTGGACGTTCACCCTGCTGTCGTAAATAGGTAGGAAAGTATTTCTATATATCACTTAGGAAACTCAGAAAGGGAGTGTATATACATACATACATGTACACACATACATGTACATACATACATACATACATACATACATACATACATACATACATACATACATACATGGTGGTGGCTGCCAACTCGTTTTCGAGTACGGCCACTACTTTATATCCATGTAGGAGAACCCCTACCAATGCGCTGAACGAGCGTGACTTTTTAGTCCAGCCAGCGACTTGAAAACTCTGGTACAAACACTACACCTGTGACAATTATTGACACATAGTGCTGGGCCCATGGTACCATGTGACGACAAGTGCAGAGAGATCTCCAGATATAAAGCAATTCCTGTGCTGTGAAGCTTTTATAGTGAGCAAAGGCACTGCACAAAGCCAGTCCCACTCTCTTAACCAAGATGATATTTACCAAAAAGAAGAACAATTCAACATCATTGGATACCATCAGGGTTGCAGGTGTTATATCAGAGTTTTCCTTCTCCTAGAATTCTGCCTTGACAAAGGCTAAGGGGTCATCTCTCCCGGTGATTTTGGATGGCTATTGACTCTTAAGAGCCCCTTTGCCTTTTGACAGGTTTTGTTTTTAGTCCTGCAGGATGTCCAAAGCCACCCTCCTCACCAAGAAACCTTGGTGGGGTTGCCAGTTTAGTCGCCAACGACCCGACCATGAGACAGGTTGTACTGGGATACATGTTACCAATAGCACCAACTGGTGACCTGACACATACATACATACATACATACATACATACATACATACATACATACATACATACATACATAATATAAAAGAGTACTGGTGGAATGTTCCAGTAAAAATCCCTATAAAATGCAAGCATAACAGACCAGATATTATGATATGGGATAGGGAGAAGAAAACATGCACAGTAGCGGAAATTAGCTGCCCAGCAGATGCTAATATAATATCAAAGTTAAGCGAAAAGGAGAATATTTATGCAGAACTGATGAGAAATCTGCAGATACTCCACCTTGATTATACCTTCAGATTAATGCCTGTGATTATTGGGGCACTGGGATATGTTAGTAACTGCCTCAATACAAATCTTGAGAAGCCGGGCTTCACAGGAAAAGAAAGAACACAACTAGTTAGGAAATTACAAGTACAATCCATTAATGGAACAGTAAAAACATGTAAAACATTCCAAAAAGTTTGCATCTAATAACTGCATATACACATATAGAGATACTAAGCATATATACACATGCACACATACAACTCAAAACATCCATATCTACACATGATGTATGCAGACCTGCATACATATCTACCTAGTTGATGTTGTAGAGACTCTTGTGTCTATGTTAGAGACTCTTGTGTCTATGTTAGAAACCGACTCTCTCTCTATTGGCAAAAATTTGTGAAATTATAAAACCAGAAGAACATACATACATATAAACATACACACACACATACATATATACATATACACATACACATACATACATGCATAGACAGCCAACGCGATCAGTCGCATATTTTGGCGTGGGAGACTATTTATTAAATTTAAGATGAATACTATCTCCGACAGTAATGCCATAACTACAGTTAGGTTGAATAACTGGTTATTCTTCTAACTATATCTTCTGAAGACACATTTTATTCGAATTCGTAGAGATATCCGACTAAATACATAATTCATTTTACAAGGATTTGCTACAAACAGCATGGCTGAACACAACATCAACAACAAAATTAAGGCAGTATCGAAGACAAATAACAAGGAAAGTAAACAAACTTTATTCAGTTGTTGCTACAGAAGAAACCGAAATTATAAATCGCATTTCTCTTGGAGTTGCGAACTTAATAATGATTTATTTAATTGTTATAAAATGGCAAAGGACAACCTCTCCATTGGCTATATGAACAGAATGAAGCTACACTGGGACGAAATGCACCCAGAGCTAAATTATTTCACAGCGAAACAATTACGTCAACAAGCGACGTTTGTTGAACGTAAAAATAAGATAAATATTATGAATTGTAAGTCCCCCACAACAAACATGTTATCAACAACACGTGCTACATGTCGCCATGCTACTAGACTTCCCAGCAGCCAGGTCGAACAGCGCCTTGAAACAACTATGCCTGTAAGAAACTTGACACCACCTGTACCATCTAAGTCTACCTCGAATGCTGGGGAAAACACTATCGATAATAATAATAATCGAAGAAATACTAATAATAATCGAAGAAACTTGACACCACGTGTACCATCCGAGTCTACCTCGACTGTTGTGGAAAATACTATCGATAATGAAAATAATCAAAAAGTATAAACAATTGAAAATTTCCCTCAACGAAATCTTCCAGAGAGAAATTAATCCATGTATTAATGAACATATTAAAACGACAATGTTTAATAAAAAAAAACAAATAATCAAATATTACGTGTTATTGACGAAATAGGGGATAAATATTTACGACAGATAAAAACCCCAACATTTTGGCAAATCAACGCCTGTTTATATGCCCTAGTAACGACAGTGAAACATTATCTTGGTGGTAGCAGAGATATTAACAAGAACAGAACACCACCAAAACTACCATCATATATAACTAAAATAGAAAAAAAGATTGCTGACCTACGAAAAACCATAGGATGTGTGACAATGCTCCTTACATGCAAACACACTAAAAAAAACCTCACTCCTCACCAACAAAGAGTGAACAATAAAATAGAGACGATGTTTGGTAACAATAGAACCAGAACGCTTCAATATAAGTTGATCACCCTCAAACAAGAATTGAGAGCTGTTAGCGAAAAACGCCGATACCTGAAGAAGGTAGATGAGAGAAAAGTGCTTAATAAAAGATTCAGGCGAAACCAAACATCAGTCTATAGAGGTATGAAGGGCAAAATAATAAGTGTCACTGAGGCCCCATCCCAGAAAGACATAGATTCCTTTTGGAGCAAAATATGGGGTGAAAAGAAGAATTTCAACCAAGATGCAGTGTGGCTTAGAGAAATCCGAAAGAACTATTGCTCCTACACTACAACAAACACATACAAAATAAGTGAGGGTACCCTTAACACTGTGATAGGAAAACTCCAAGATAAGAAAACACCAGGAAGAGACATGATTGTCGGCTACTGGTACAAAATACTGATATTCTATCGGAGGTATCTTACTGACCTCTACCAACAAGTTCTTAAGGGAGATACACTTATACCAGAATGGTTGACATTAGCACAAACATTACTGGTCCCCAAGAACAAAAACACCCACTTGGCAAAAAGCTACCGACCCATTGCATGCCAGAACTTGATGTATAAGATGTATACAGCCTGCCTGAACCTATTTCTCCAAGATCACAGATGAACAAGCAGCTGGAAAGAAAGGGGTTTAGGGATGTGCTGAACAACTCCTAATGAACAAAACTGCGATGTCGGAGGTGCGACAACTTAGGAGGAATATGGCTACAGTCTGGCTGGACTACAGGAAAGCTTTCTATTCTGTTCCCCACTCTTGGATGATAGAGGCCCTCCAACTTGCTAAAGTCCCAGACATTATTGTCAGAGCCATAGAGAGGCTGTCTTCTTCTTGGGATACTATCCTAAGGTTAAAGACAGAGAAGGAGGACTCTATTTTCACTAATAAAATAAAATATTGCAGGGGTATATTTCAGGGGGACAGTCTCTCTGTGATATTATACATCTTGTCATTAAACCCCTTGTCCTTTCTGCTCAAGAAATGTGAGGGATATATCATTGGCTCACAGGAGGACATAAATACGAACCTAACCCATCATTTCTTTGTGGATGATCTGAAACTCTATGCCAAGAACATGGATGGGATGAATAAACATCTTGACCTGGTTACAACATACTCAAAGGATATAGGAATGGAGTTTAGTCAAGATAAATGTTCATATATGACTGTAAAGCGGGGAAAAATAACAGCCCAATCTAGCAACATTGTCATCAATGGCCTAACTCTTTCACCGATATCTGATGAGGACTGCTACAGATACCTGGAGATAGAAGAGAACATATCCTATAATGGTGTCTGTAATAAGGAACGCGTAACCAGAGAATACTACACCCGATTAAGAAAGATTTGGTCATCGGAACTCTCTGCGCAAAACGAAACAGTGTCTCACAATGTGTTTGCTGCGCCTGTCCTAACACCAACGTTTGGAATACTCAATTGGACGATAGACGAAATCCGAGGAGTTGATGTTGGAACTCGAAAAATACTAAACAACACCGGAAATTTCCACATCAACAGTGACATAGACCGCCTTTACTTGAAACGTAAGCAGGGTGGTAGAGGCCTAACATCAGTCAAGGCATTTGAATGTCGCATCATATCTCTCCGACAACATCTACGAACCTCGAAGCGTAGGAGCCCGTTTCTCCAGCAAGTCTATCTGCATGAAACAGATAAGATCATGAGAGTTGGGAAGGAACTCCTCGAGAGATATTCCCTGTGTGATAATCAAAAACTCACACCCAGGGATGTCGCTCAGCAGTATCGCAGTGAATCCATGGATGAAAAACTGCATGCTTATCAGCAAAACATCATGCATGGATATGTTGCCAGGAAGCTCCAGAGTGAGAGTAATATAAATAAGGAAGTAGTTTATCTTGGACCAACAACCGCTATATTGGCTCCCACTTTGAAGGATACGCTTTTGCAATCTAAAAACAGGAAATTAACACGAAATACCTGATTTACAAAAGAGATAGGATGCAGGCAAAACACCTAGATGTGATAACAAGTGCAGACTCTGCAGAAATAACATCGAAGATGTCACCCATGTCATCAGCAGCTGTCCAAAGATGAGGCATGATGTAGTGGCCAAAACATTGTTCGATGCAATCCGTAGAAAAGATAGCCCCGATAATAAATACATTAAAAGCTACAGCAATGTGGAAGACATCCATGTACATAATATGAAAAAGTACTGGTGGAATGTTCCAGTAAAAACCCCAATAAAATGCAGGCATAACAGACCAGATATTATGATATGGGAAATAGTAGCGGAAATTAGCTACCCAGCAGATGCCAATATAATATCAAAGATTAGTAAAAATGAGAATATTTATGCAGAACTGATGAGAAATCTGCAGATACTCCACTCTGATTACACCTTCAGATTTATGCCTGTGATTATTGGGGCAATGGGGTATGTTAGTAACTGCCTCAATACAAATCTTGAGAAGCTAGACTTCACAGGAACAGAAAGAATACAACTAGTTAGGAAATTACAAGTACAATCCATTAACGGAACAGTAAAAATATGTAAAACATTCCAAAAGGTTTGCATCTAATAACTGCATATATACATGTACAGATACAAAGCATATACACATACCCACATACAACTCAAAACATACACATCCACACAGACAATAACATCCATATCTACACATGCATGCATACATACATATTTACCTAGTTGATGTTGTGTAAATTCCAATGAGAGAGTCTTGTATCTATGTTAGGAACCGACTCTCTCTCTCTATTGGTAAAACTTTGTGAAATTTTAAAACCAGAAGAACATACATACATATAAACATACACACACACACATATACATACATACATATATACATACACACACACATACATATATATACACATACACACACACATACGTACATACAAACATACGTACATACTTACATACATACATGAGGATTGAAGAGTTTCCACAGACGATTGCCGCCTCTTATAAATTCTTCATTGTCATCCCATCTGCGTCCATGACTTCGTAGATGACTTTGTAGACCAGCTGTAGATCTGCATGGTTTACGACACAGGTGACAGAAGAGAGTTGTGCTTTCCACAAACCGGTCGGGTCATCATGTGAGACACAACTTTTATGCACCACCATGTGCTTTTTTAGCTCGGAACTAGTTCTACGAACTTTGTTGCATATAATGCACGTTCTTTCGCCAGGTCTTTGTTGAATGGTGTTGTGGGTGGTTATCCTTTCATGTGACTTCAGGTGATTTACACAATCAGCTTTTGAGAGGAGTACACGCTGACAAAATATGCATGTCTTACAACTGATGCCTTCATCAAGAGCACAACCCTTCCGTAACTGACGCTTTATATTCTAGACGACATTCATCAAAACTTTTACAACTGTCCTTTGTGCGCTTTCTCCACTCATCCCTATTTAGAGCTACCTCCTCCTATACATAAATACATACATACATACATACATACATACATACATACATGATGGCTGCAAACTCTGCTAAGAGTATTGCAATCGCTGGTCAGATTACTGAAAATAGTGCTACGGCCAGCCACACGAACCTGTAACAGATCCTGTACAAGCTTTGAAGGTTTTTTAAGTGGCAAAAGGCCTTGCGCTATACACACATAATACATACTTGAAATATACACACATACACACACACATACATACATATATACATGGTGGCTGCCAACTCGTTTTCGAGTACGGCCACTACTTTATATCCATGTAGGAGAACCCCTACCGATGCGCTGAATGAGTGTGACGTTTTAGTCCAGCCAGCGACTTGAAAACTCTGGTACAAACAATACACAATTATTGACACATAGTGCTGGGCCCATGGTACCATGAGACGACAAGTGCAGAGAGATCTCCAGATATAAAGCAATGCCTGTGCCGTGAAGCTTTTATAGTGAGCAAAGGCACTGCACAAAGCCAGTCCCACTCTCTTAACCAAGATGATATTTACCAAAAAGAAGAACAAGTCAACATCATTGGATACCATCAGAGTTGCAGGTGTTATATCAGAGTTTTCCTTCTCCTAGAATTCTGCCTTGACAAAGGCTAAGGGGTCATCTCTCCCGGTGATTTTAGATGACCATTCACTCTTAAGAGCTCCTTTGCCCTTTGACAGGTTTTTTTTTTAGTCCTGCAGGGTGTCCAAAGTCACCCTCCTCACCAAGAAACCTTGGTGGGGTTGCCAGTTTAGACGCCAACGACCCGACCATGAGAGAGGTTGTACTGGGATACATGTTACCAGTAACACCAACTGGTGATCTGACATACATACATACATACATACATACATACATACATACATACATACATACATACATACATACATACATACATACATACATATTAAAGTCTAGAGCATTATATATGACTACAATAATCTTTTTATTATGTTTTATTATTCTATTAATGCTTTAAATTTTCAGTTGGTATTCTGCTATTTTTTGGTAATTTGGTATTTTGTGGTATTTTGGTATTTTTTGGTATTTTGGTATATTTTTAATGTTTTATTTTATTTTTATTATTTCTTTTGTTTTTGCATGATTTAGTTAATGCTGAAAATGCAGCACCCATACAGCATTCCATACTGCCGGTAGGAGTGGAAGATGTTATCTCAGACAAGAGACTTAAAGATGAAACTGTTTTTTTAGCAGAATGATATTATGGGTGTTAAGTCTATTGTACTAGCCATGTAGATCAGTCATGTCAAGCCAGTACTCGATGCAAATGTAGTATCTCTCAATATGGCTACAAAGTAAAGCAAGCGAGGCAATGGAGCAG
>OZ024741.1:181880372-181905372 GCA_964016885.1 Eledone cirrhosa
TTTCCGCATGGTATCTCCAATCGGATTATGACTCTTATGTTACCAATTATTTTAGGGCTTTGGTTAGTGTGTACGATCCTACCCTTGTAAGTCCAATACAAAAAGTAGATACATTTTACATGGATCTGCGAATGGACTTTAAAAATGTAAATAAGGATTACAAACCTGTAGTGTTGAGTGATTTAAATACTCATATTATAGTAGCAGAGGGTGTCATGGAATTGGAAATCGCAATAGCAATGGATTTCTCCTGTGGCATATGTACCATCTTGTCATAGGAAACATGTGGTTCAGATAGAAGAATAAGTACAAGGGACCTGGATACACACAGGTTGAAGTCATTGGCATATTATTGACTATGTGAATGTTGACTTACAGGATGTCAGATATATCCGTTGTATGAGAGAGACGGGGTGTTGGACGGACCGCAGTCTCGTAAGAGAAACTATCCGCTCTCGTGTTCGGAAGATGAAACACGGTGGTATCAAGGTGCAGAGATATATAAACGTCTGCCGAGAAAAATGAAATACTTTTCAAGACGCAGTATAGCAAATTGAAGTCACTAACAGTGATGATTCATGCTTCTCATTCAGCAGTTTATGAGGTCACGACTTTGGGTTGTACAGCGTAAAAACATCATGACTGGTTTACTGCAAAGGAACCACTAGTGGAAAATCTTCTAAGAGAAACGAAAATAAGTCTGAACAAGTTCCTGTCATGCTCGAAGGAAGGTGCAGAAAAATCACGGTCGGAGAAGGCGAACAAAGAATGTAAGGCACGAATGCAGCGCAAACTCCAACAGCAAAAGATTCATGGTGTCGCGATAAAACGCATCACATACAAGCCTCATCAGAAAGACGAGATCTAGATTATTATATCACAAACTGCACACAGATTATGGGCCACCTACCACAGACTTTGCTCCCACTGCGGTCAATGTTTCGAAAAGAAGTGTTGCGTATGACTGATGAAATGAAAGTAAGATGGTGCGAGCACTTTAACGATCTCCTAAGACACGCGTCTCTCATTAATCTCAACGTAATTGAGGCTATGGAACAGGCTCCCGTTATTAACAAGCTTGATGATCCTCCTGCATTGGAAGAAGTTAAGTCTACAGGAAGACAAATAAACACTGGCAAAGCATTTGGGAAAGGTGGCATAGAGACTAAAATAGTGCAACAATGTGGTCCTAAAGTAAACGACCTGTTGCTTAACATATACCGCCAGGTGTGGTTGAAGGAGGCAGTTCCACAGGACTGGAAGGATGTCATTGTAGTATCCTTTTACAAGAAGGGATCCACAGATGTTTGTGACAACTACCATGGGATCTCTTTACTATCAGTTGTTGGCAAAATATGTGCCAGGATTCTTCTTAATCTTCTTAATTAAATGCACGTTGCACCTAACAGCCTTCTGGAACATCAGTATGGTTACCGTTCATATCGGTGCACTGCAGATATGATATTTACTACGCTGCAGGTGCAGTAGAAATGTAAGGAGCAAGAGCTTGATCTGTACAATTGCTTTATTGATCTCACGATAGTCTTTGACACATTCAATAGGCAAGCTGAGTTGTCCTGAGAGATTTAAGGGGCTTATACGTTCATTGCATGGTAACATGAGACGCGTGGGCTTGCATCCATGGGTGGGGTGGGGGGGCTCCGAGCACCTTTCTCAATTGAGACAGGCGTTGAGCAGGGTGACCTATTCACCCCGACTTTGTTTGTCATCTTTTTTACAGTCGTCTTGGAATCATTTACCTACGCCGATGTTGCTATATATATATATATGTGTATATATATATATATATATATATATATATATATATATATATATATCATCATCATCATCATCATCATCATTTTACGTCCGCTTTTCCCTGCTTGCAAGGGTGGGACGGGTCTTATTCAGCACAGCATCTCTCCATTCGTCACGGTCCCTCGTCATCTCCACCGTGAGCTTCAATGATCTGAGGTCTGTTCTCACCACCTCTGCCCATGTTTTTCGTGGTCTACCTCTACCACGTCTTCCTTCAACTGGCATTTCCTGGCACTTCTTCACCCATCGGTCATCCTCCATGCGCATCACATGTCCATACCACCTCAGTCTCCTCTCCCGTACACTACATTCTATCCCTCTCAGACAGTTTCTCTCTCAACACATTTATGCTGGGTCGTTCACGCACATTTACGCTGCACATCCAACGGAGCATGCTTGCCTCATTTCTCTCCAGCCGTCGCATATCCTCTGCAGTTGCGACCCATATCTCACTACCATGCAGCATCGCGCTCCTCACACAGGCATCATACAACCGGCCTTTCGTACGCAGGGAGAAACCCTTCTTCGTCAACAGAGGAAGCAGCTCCCTAAACTTCACCAACCCGTCCTTATTCTAGATACTATGGCCTCGGAACACCCTCCTCCCATGCTAATCTGATCTCCTAGGTACCGGAAGCTATCCACCACTTCTATAGCGCCCTCTTGCATTTGAAAAATGTGTCTATCAGTGCGACTTCTACTGTCTAATTTTCCTGTACATCTACTGCATACATATTTCTCCCTACCTGTTAGTTTGCCTGCTATCCCGCTACATCTCTTGTGTACCCAGGATCTGCATTGTGTGCATTTTATAGAATTTATGCCAGTTCCTTTTCTGCATATCGAACATGGCCATTTCCCTGACGGAATCAGGGTTTTGTCCTCTTTTCTACTCATCAACACTTTTGTCTTAGCTAGATTCACTCTCAGTCCTCTTGCTTCCAACTGCTGTTTCCATAGCCAGAATTTATTCTTTAGCTCCTCTACTGATTCTGCTATAAGAACCATATCGTCAGCATAGAGAAGTTCCCATGGACAGCCAGTCTTAAACTCCTCTGTTATGGCTTGGAAGACTATAATGAACAAGAGCGGGCTGAGGACCGAACCCTGATGTACTCCTACTTGTATCTGGAATTCCTCACTAAACTCCATTCCTACCCTGACTTTACTGAGAGTACCTCTGTACAAAGTTTGCACTGTCCTCACAAGCCATTCCTCAACACCTAGCTTCCTTAGGGACCACCAGATGACAGATCAGGGTACTCTATCAAAGGCTTTCTCTAGGTCAACAAAGGCTAAGTAGTGGCTTATTCTTCTCTAAGAACCTCTCTTGCATTTGTCTCACCAAGAAGAGGGCATCTGTTGTACTCTTCCCAGGCACAAAACCAAACTGCATCTCATCTAGTTTGACCCTTTCTCTAATTAGTTGTGCTAAAATCCTTTCTGCCACTTTCATAACCTGATCTATCAGTTTTATACCCCTATAATTGCTCCTCTCCAAAGCATCCCCTTTACCTTTGTAGCAATTTATGAGAATACTGCTGCACCAGTCTTTGGGTATGACACCACCATATATAGCCTGATTCATGATGCGTGCAACCAGTTTAGTGCCTACGTCCCCTGATGCCTTCAGCATCTCAGCAACTATTCCCGATGGTCCGGCCGCCTTAC
The DNA here is from genome assembly GCA_964016885.1 of Eledone cirrhosa. Taxonomy (NCBI): domain Eukaryota; kingdom Metazoa; phylum Mollusca; class Cephalopoda; order Octopoda; family Eledonidae; genus Eledone; species Eledone cirrhosa. Next base: position 181,883,862 of record OZ024741.1, read on the forward strand.
CATTTTTCATTTCCCTAATCGCCTCTTGGACCCTATCTTCGTCAATCTCAATAGCTGGTCCCTCTGTCGGATCTACCAAGGGTAATTTCTCTCTTTCCCATTCGTTCTCCACATTCATCAGTCTCTCATAATGACATTTCCAGGCCTCCTTTTTCTGATCATTCGTGACACTAAGTACACCGGCATCATCCCGGACACATTTATCTCCAACAACATCCTGATTTGCATTGACACACTGCCTTGCAATGTGGAACACCGCACGCCTCTGATCTTCCCGTCGCAGAACATTGGCAAACCTCCTACTCTCTGCCTCCCTGCGTGCTAAGTACACCTGACGTCTAGCTTCTCTCTTAGTGGCTGTATATTCTTCCCTACTCCCACCCTTTTTCCAAGCCTTCCATGCTAGTCTTTTGTCTCTAATAGCCTTATCTACTGTGCTGTTCCACCACCAGGTCACTCTCTGTCTGGTTGGAGCTCTGCTGCAGCCACAGGTTTCATCAGTAGCCTGCAGCAAGTTGTCACGTAAGAACTTCCAGTTATTATCTATGTCATACGTCTCTAATATATATATATATATATATATATATATATATATATATATATATATATATATATATATATATATATATATATATATATATATATATATAGGAACAAGTATGACCCCAACGGCAGAGATCAAGCCGTTTCGACGGCTATTTCTGGACTAAATAAGAACTTTTAGCCAAGTAAATAAATAGCCGAACTTCTCAGGGGGTATTTCCTTATATGGGAAGATAGTAATTGTCAAAAGGATTGGTCAAAAATTTGTTGTAAAGACAGATGAATCTATCATGGCATTTGGTGGGCGGTAGGGGTGGCTGAACTTGCCGGTAGAACAAAGAGGGAGTGGGGGAAACCCAGTCAAGCGTTGAAAGTGAAATCTATACAGTAGATTCTAAGGATAGTGTATAGAAGGTCGAAAAAAGTGTACTGGAGAAGAAGAGGGCGGGGGAGGGGGGGGGGGGGGTGAACGAATAGGTAAATCGAAAGGGAGTAAAAAAAAACCATTATAAAAATAAGGAAATAAATATGTAAAAAACAATTTCTGGTTACTACTCCATTTCTACAATCACCAATTTCTCATTGGTATTGTTAAACTATAGAAAAGTTTAATAGGTGGAGAGTAGGAAAAATACTAAATACGAGATTGTAGTGAATTAATTTTATAAAGCCGGTTTAGCAATACCAATGAGAAATTTGGTGATTGTGGAAATGGAGTAGTAACCAGAAATTGTTTTTTACATATTTATTTCCCGCCTCCTCTTCTCCAGTACACTTTTTTCGACCTTTTATACACTATCCTTAGAATCTACTGTATAGATTTCACATTCAATGCTTGACTGGGTTTCCCCCACTCCCTCTTTGTTCTACCGGCAAGTTCAGCCACCCCTACCGCCCACCAAATGCTATGATAGATTCATCTGTCTTTACAACAAATTTTTGACCAATCCTCTTGACAATTACTATCTTCCCATATAAGGAAATACCCCCTGAGAAGTTCGGCTATTTATTTACCAGGCTAAAAATTCTTATTTAGTCCAGAAATAGCCGTCGATACGGCTTGATCTCTGCCGTTGGGGTCATACTTGTTCCTATTACCCACTCTACTACCCTAAGTATTGAGCACTTTGGTGCGTTATGGTCTATCTGGTTCCTTACCACAATTCCTTCGTTATATATATATATATATATATATATATATGAAACACATATATTGCGCTTATACGTGATCTTCTTTTATGCAGACGACTAGGATCATGTTAGCCACACAGAAGACGTTCAACTTCTAATGGATTGCTTCTCGGCAACCAGTTATGAATTCGGGCCTACAAAGACAGTGTTGAACTGCCAGTATTCGGCCGGAAAGCCATATATTTCACCATCCATATCAGTCAAAGGGTAAACCTTGAATGTTGTGGATACGTTAGTCTACCTGGGTAGTACTCTCACCAGTAACGGCAGCCTTGATGAAGAGATAAGGTACCAGTTGTCAAAAGCTTCCGACGCTTTTGGTAAACTGGAGAAATGCCTGTGGTCACAGTCAGATATCAGTGTACTCAAGAAAGTTGAAATGTATCAAGCATGTGTGCTTCCAGCCTTGCAGTATGGAAGTGAGACAGGTAACATACTGTGGGCGTATCCCCTACCTAGAACATTTCCACCAATAATGCTTACGCTCTATCTTCAAGACTCATGAAGGTCTGATACACCAGGCACTGATGAGCTGCAGCGGGCCTGTGGGTCAAGCATCGAGACAATGATCATGAAACAGCCTCTTCGGTGGTCAGGTGATATAGTACGCCTAGAGGACAGCATACCACTAAACAAATATTGTATGGGGAACTGTTGCAAGGCAAACGCCTGCAGAGTAAACCACACAAATGCTATAAAGACTACCTAAGAGATACCATGGGGGTCAACATCAACACCAAAACATGGGAATACCTTACAACAGACACAGAGCTCAGTGACGAAGTCTAATTGACATTCGAGATAAAGAATTTGAACAGAATATGAGGGCCTGTGCTGAAGTTATGTGTGGGATGTTAGTCCACTCCTCCCAAAATAAGGTTTGAAAGAAACACTTTCCTGTGAAGGATGCTGACGTGTATGTATGTCAAAGACTAGACTTCTAAGCCTTAACAGACGCCACACTCATAGAAATAATACTTTTCAGTACCCCATGCACCTTGAGTTTGCATGCTTCATCTGTACAAAAGTGTGTCACTCTGCAAGTGGGCTAATAATTGTTTCTACCTTTTGGCACAAGGCCAGCAATTACCCAGTGTATTACTGGTGGTACCACAAACTACACCATGCTAATGAAACTCAAGCAAGTCAGAAACTCACCTGCACACTGTGTATTGTGATATATAAGTAACGTATTGGCTTGATGAGTCATCGAAGGCAGAATCAATGACAGCAACACCAATAACAGGTTCTTGCCAATGCCTGTTAGTTATTCTTTTTTGTTCTAAGTGATCGAACTCGGAGACAAGTTGGCTTCCTCTATGTATGTATGTATCTCTTTCTCTTAATTTTGAGTATATTTTTTTGACCGGCCACCTTTCTGGTGGCAAGGTTGTAAAAGAAAAGAAATTGTCATCCCTTGAATCGCAAGAATGTTTTGCAAATTTTGAAGGTGCCAGCTATCGCAGCCATATGTAGACTATGAATTAGGGAGCTGCGCTCTTTGTCCGCAAATCCAAGTTCAGTCATACTTTGGTCTAAGCGGGTTGGTATATAACCCGTATCTCCAATAATGATGGGTATGAAGCTAAAGGTGTATCTTGGATACTGGATTTGTAAACTCCTCATCAATGGTCCGTAGATGTCCTCCTTCTCCTGTATTTTTCTGACAAGTTTTACATCAAGAGGACAGCTGATCCCCACAACAGAACACGTTTTCAATGTGTGGTCCCAAACAACAATATCAGGCCGGTTGTGCTTTAATTTTGGTGGCAGTTTTTATTTTCAGGTTCCACCAGTATTCCTTAGTGCCATCTGTCTCAATATATTCTTCCTCGTTTGTTGTTAATTTTGTTTTCCGAAGTGCGTTCCAGATGGTTCTATGTATGTATGTATGTATGTATGTATGTATGTATGTATGTATGTATGTATGTATGTATGCATGTATGTATGTATGTATGTATCTCTTTCTCTTAATTTCGAGTATATTTTTTTGACCGGCCACCTTCCTGGTGGCAAGGTTGTAAAAGAAAAGAAATTGTCATCCCTTGAATCGCAAGAATCTTTTGCAAATTTTGAAGGTGCCAGCTATCGCAGCCATTTGTAGACTATGAATTAGGGAGCTGCGCTTTTTGTCCGCAAATCCAAATTCAGTCATACTTTGGTCCAAGCGGGTTGGTATATAACCCGTAGCTCCAATAATGATGGGTATGAAGCTAAAGGTGTATCTTGGATACTGGATTTGTAAACTCCTCATCAGTATGTATGTATGTATGTATGTATGTATGTATGTATGTATGTATGTATGTATGTATGTATGTATGTATGAATGTGTCAGGTCACCAGTTGGTGCTATTGGTAACATGTAACCCAGTACAACCTGTCACATGGTCGGGTCGACGGCGACTAAACCGGCAACCCCACCAAGTTTACTTAGTGAGGAGGGTGACTTTGGACACGCTGCAGGACAAAAAACAAAACCTGACAAAGGGCGGAAGAACTCATAAGAGTCAACGGCCATCCCAAAGTGTGTAAATATGTATATACACATGTACATATGTATGTATATGTGTATATACATGGGTGCATGTGTATGTATATGCGCGGGGACGTAGAAATATTCGGGCTGGACACTCGATCGCGCGGTTAAACCACTGGGAGTGAAGGACCACTAGCCTTTGTCAGAGCATTCTTTAGGAGAAGGCAACTCAGGAAACTGGGATAACTCCGATATAAAACCTGCAGCTCAGTAGTTATCGATGATGTTGATATTTTCTTCTTTTCGGGTTATAGCTACTGTCGCTCAGAGAGTGGGATTGGCTCAGTGCACAATCTTTCCTCACTTGCACGATAGAATTAATTAATAATTATTAATAATGTTATATCGTGCAATGGCCATACTCGATAACGAGAGGGGAAGCCATCATGCATGTATGTTCTTCTGGTTTATGATTTTATAAATGTCTACCATTAGAGAGAGAGAGGGAGAGAGGGAGAGAGTGTGTGTGTGTGTGTGTGAGAGAAATAGGGAGAGAGAGAGAGACAGAGAGAGAGAGAGAGAGAGAGAAAAAAAGAGAGAGAGAGAGAGAGAGAGAGAGAGAGAAGGAGAGAGAGAGAGAGAGAGAGAGAGAGAGAGAGAGTTGGTTTCTAATATTGATACAAAACTCTCTCATTGGAATTTACACATCAACTAGGTAGATGCATATTCATGTCTGCATGCATGCAAGTGTGTGCAGGTGTGGATGTTAATGTATGTATGAATGTGGACGTTTTGAGTTATATGTGTGCATGTGCATATGCTTTGTATCTGTACATGTGTACATGGAGTTATTAGATGCAGAATATTTGGAATGTGTTACTTACTTTTACTGTTCCATTAATGGATTGTACTTGTAATTTCCTAACTAATCGTGTTCTTTCTGTTTCTTTGAAGCCCAGCTTCTCAAGATTTGTATTGAGGCAGTTACTAACATATCCCAGTGCTCCAATAAACACAGGTATAAAGCTGAAAGTATAGTCAGGGTGGAGTATCTGTAGATTTCTCATTAGTTCTGCATAGATATTCTCCTATTCACTATTTTTTTTATATTATATTGGCGTCTGCTGGGCAGCTGACTTCCACTGGTGTACATGCCTTCTTTTCCCTGTCCCATGTCGTTATATTTGGTCTGTATATATATATGCATGTATGTATGTATGTATGTATGTATGTATGTATGTATGTATGTGTGTATGAGATGACCCCTTAGCCTTTGTCAAGGCAGAATTCTAGGAGAGGGAAAACTCTGATATAACACCTGCAACCCTGATGGCATCCAATGATGATGACTTGTTCTTCTTTTTGGTAAATATCATCTTGGTTAAGAGAGTGGGACTGGCTTTGTGCAGTGCCTTTGCTCACTATAAAAGCTTCACGGCACAGGCATTGCTTTATATCTGGAGATCTCTCTGCACTTGTCGTCACATGGTACCATGGGCCCAGCACTATGTGTCAATAATTGTCACAACTGTAGTGTTTGTACCAGAGTTTTCAAGTCGCTAGCTAGACTAAAAAGTCACACTCGTTCAGCGCATCGGTAGGGGTTCTCCTACATGGATATAGAGTACTGGCCGTACTCGAAAACGAGTTGGCAGCCACCATGTATGTATGTATGTATGTATGTATGTATGTATGTATGTATGTATGTATGTATGTGTGGGCCATGTATGTGTGTATGTATGGGTGTATGTGTGTGTATGTATTTATGTATGTATGCATGTATGTATGCATGTATGTATGCATGTGTGTATGTATGATTTGCACCTTCTATACTCACAATAAAATTATGTTTATATATCCATATTAAATATTTCCTCACCTCATTTCTTTACTTTGCCGGGTATTAATATATATTTTACCTGGGAATGGAGCTTAACAAGAATATTCTTCTAGTCACTATGAAGACTGGGATTATCATTTCCGATTGCCATTGCTTTGTTGCCTTCCCTGACATGCAGTCCATCAGGTAGTGATAAGTTAGCCAAAGTATATTTCTCCGTTTAAGGCTTTTAACATCTCAGGCTGAATTTCATCCTCCCCAGAGGCATGTCTACATTTGAACGTTTCAATTGCCCGGGTAACATCCGCATTCGAAGGTGACTTCAATTTATGAAATCATCGTTTTGTATGCCAGAGTACTTTATATACGGATTTAGAGATGGATTCCAGATTAACCTCCAAATCCCTTCTATATATTAATCATGGATGGTTTGACTGTCTATGCTGAGACATGTTGAGTCTGCCTGTACCGCGAGTGCAAGCAGGGAGATTTAATTCCAATCCAAGCTTTGGATGCCCCCTTCTTGGCTCAGATAGCATTTTTAACCTCGTGATTGAACCAGAGTCTCCTCTTGTTACCCGGTAACATGGAACCTCTCTCACCCACACCATTTAACAGGTGTATCGAAAATTGCCGAGATAAATAGTCTTTACTCCTATTTTACTTCCCCAGTTTGTTCAAGAAGGTTTCTGAATATGGATGCAGTAGTATCCGCATACCCAGTCCTGACCACCTCATCAGCCAGCATTAGCCAGATTTTGTGTGTTTTCTCAATTTCTTTGTAATTTCATGTTGCAGATAACACGATGATGATCAACTAAGAGCTCACCATCCCCACCACCTTAACACAACCATGTAACAGAACCAAAGATATCAAAGTCAATACAAAATCAATTACTGACCTTTGTTCTCGATATCCCTTACAGTATATTTATGGATGTTTTGTGTTAAAAAAAGATGCTCACAATATAGAAACAAGTCTAATAGAGCTACTTCGTTCGTATTTAGATCGGGATCGCTGTTGCTCCCAATGACTTCTTTCTATGTTTGGTGATTAGTGCCAACATGTGAATTGAAGTCTCCCATTAGGATATATGACTCACTTTCGACTTCATCTAACACTTCAGTGACGGAAAGATATGTTTTCAGACTAACTGTGTGGTACCTAAAATTGCACTATCCACAGGTTTCCTTCTTTCAGCCTAAGCTTCAAGGACCAAATCCTCCCTACGAATGGGATTCATTTCATAACACATTCCGACATTCGGGGACATATTAGTACCTCCACTCCCGCCTGTGCAGTTCTTTCTGGTACAATACCTGAATAATGGAGTTTCTACGGTATCAGAGTTAGTGAACTTGTTTGAGGAAACCCCGATGATATACCTAGCCGATAACATTTTACAGCCTCTGCTACTTCCTGATCCTGTAAGGGCTGTAACATTCCAATTGCCAATTTCTAACGTGAGATTAGGATTGCAACATATTTTTCAGACGGGATCTTAAGGATGAATGTCCTCTGTGTTACCACGCGTGAAGGACGGTGCAGTATGATTACTTTTATTGCATTTTATAATACTGCAGTTTTGGCGGACATATTCGCGCCTGTACTAATTTGGTAATTTTCTCATGGATATAGTTGAGTCCACGCTAGATGGCGAAAAGTGTGGTTTTCGCCCCGGACGTAATAGTGCAGACCAAATATATAATTTGCGACAGATCTTCGAGAAATCGTTGGAGTAATGTCAAGATATTATGTGCTTGTTTCGTGGAGCTCTAAAATGCATATGACTGCATTCCACGAGACTTATGGTGGATTGTTCTGCTGGGGCTTTGTGGCTTTCAAGTCTCTATACAATTACTGTAGTATTTGTGTTCGGATAAATAGTGCTAAGTCGAAACACTTCTACATGAGTATCGGACCCCTGTTCATAATTTTCATGACATGAGCAGCCGAGTTGAAAGTGGTATCAAAACCGGTAAATGTAGGATCAGTTGCCCGATATTTGAAGACGAGATGGTGTTACTAAACTCGTCGGAAGTTGATCTCTGACATGCACTGGATCGGTCTGCCGCGAAGCGCAGAACTGCATTAATGAAAATCAGTTCTGCAAAAACTGAGGCATTAATTATTTCAAAAAAGCCTACGCATATCATTGGAGCTACACTGAAGCAAGTGGAGAAGCTCAAGTATTTCGGGTTCGTTTTCACAAGTAATGGTTTGTTTGCGAAACGCAGTAAAAGTATGTGGGTGTATGCAACTATACATATCCTTAAATAGAGCCACCATAAATAACCTTACACGAGGGTTGGAAACTAATGATAGCAACAATGCCGTGGTGAAGATAACTATACTACAATATTCTAGCTCTGTAGTTTCCATAGAGTTTCCACTGCCTTTATACTATATATATATATATATATATATATATATATATGTCGGGTAAAATTCCCGAGATCCATGGACGAGTTCTCTCCAGCGGTCTCTGTCCCTCATTATCGCTGCCATGTCCTGTGTCTCCAACAGACCAGTGTCTGTCCTTAGGGCATCAACATACGTTAACCTTGGTCTTCCTCTTCCAGTGTGTTCATGTAGGGGCTCCACAGGAGCACTAAGTGCAATGTCAACTCTGGACATGCTTTATACTCTCTCTCTCTCTCACTCTCTCTCTCTCTCTCTCTCTCTCTATATATATATATATATATATATATATATATATATATATATATATATATATAAATGGAATAGAATGAAACGAAATTTCATTTCTCACTCTTAGTACGGCACTTACTTAAATGTAAGTATGTATGTATGTATACGTACATACATATATGTATACAGACGTACAGTAGTATGTATATATATATATATATACATGCACACATATATATATATATGCACGTATCGGTTTACTGAACATTTATTATAATGCTCGGTTTGTTTGTTTGTAAACAAACAAACAGCCCGAATTACGCCGTACAGTGTTTAGGCAACCACGTCACCTTTTTGTTCAATACTGACACAGGAACGATGTGTCAGTGTTTACAAACAAACAAATCGAGCATTATAATAAATGTTCGGTAAGCCGATAGGTGCATATATATATATATATATATGTGTGCATGTATATAAACCGATACGTGCATATATATATGCGTGCATATATATATATGTGTGCATGTATGTATATATATACATACTACTGTACGTCTGTATACATATATATATGTACGTATACATATACATATATGTGTGTGTGTGGGTGTGTGTGCGAGAGTTATATGTATATATGTATGTATGTATGTATGTATGTATGTATGTATGTATGTATGTATGTATGTATGTATGTATGTACAACCTGTCTCATGGTCGGGTCGTTGGCGACTAAACTGGCAACCCCACCAAGGTTTCTTGGTGAGGAGGGTGACTTTGGACATCCTGCAGGACTAAAAACAAAACCTGTCAAAGGGCAAAGAAGCTCTTAAGAGTCAATGGCCATCAAAAATCACTGGGAGAGATGACCCCTTAGCCTTTGTCAAGGCAGAATTCTAGGAGAAGGAAAACTCTGATATAACACCTGCAACCCTGATGGTATCCAATGATGTTGACTTGTTCTTCTTTTTGGTAAATATCATCTTGGTTAAGAGAGTGGGACTGGCTTTGTGCAGTGCCTTTGCTCACTATAAAAGCTTCACGGCACAGGCATTGCTTTGTATCTGGAGATCTCTCTGCACTTGTCGTCACATGGTACCATGGGCCCAGCACTATGTGTCAATAATTGTCACAAGTGTAGTGTTTGTACCAGAGTTTTCAAGTCGCTGGCTGGACTAAAGTTACATTCGTTCAGCGCATCGGTAGGAGTTCTCCTACATGGATATAAAGTAGTGGCCGTACTCGAAAACGAGTTGGCAGCCACCATGTATGTATGTATGTATGACGCTGGCGGCGTCAGGGCTGGTTGGAGAAGACGGCATGCGGTCGGCTGCCGCTTCTATGTCAGGTCACCAGTTGGTGCTACTGGTAACATGTATCCCAGTAAACTTGTCTCATGGTCGGGTCGTTGGTGACTAAACTGGCAACCCCACCAAGGTTTCTTGGTGAGGAGGGTGACTTTGGACATCCTGAAGGACTAAAAACAAAACCTGTCAATGGGCAAAGGAGCTCTTAAGAGTCAATTGCCATCCAAAATCACCGGGAGAGATGACCCCTTAGCCTTTGTAAAGGCAGAATTCTAGGAGAAGGAAAACTCTGATATAACACCTGCAACCCTGATGGTATCCAATGGTGTTGACCTGTTCTTCTTTTTGGTAAATATCATCTTGGTTAAGAGAGTGGGACTTGCTTTGTGCAGTGCCTTTGCTCACCATAAAAGCTTCACAGCACAGGCTTGCTTTATATCTGGAGATCTCTCTGCACTTGTCGTCACATGGTACCATGAGCCCAGCACTATGTGTCAATAATTGTCACAAGTGTAGTGTTTGTACCAGAGTTTTCAAGTCGCTGGCTAGACGAAAAAGTCACACTCGTTCAGCGCATCAGTAGTGGTTCTCCTACATGGATATAAAATAGTGGCCGTACTCGAAAACGAGTTGGCAGCCACCATGTATGCATGTATGTATGTATGTATGTATGTATGTATGTATGTATGTATGTATGTATGTATGTATGTATGTATGTATGTGTGTGTATGTGTGTGTGTGCTTGTGTAAACCTGCTTAAAAGCTTCCAATTAATCTGTCCCTGTTGCAGCAGATTTAAGCCATAGGAATTGAAACATGTCCAAAAGGATCGAACATAGTACTGAAATAGAATAATTCTGGTTTTACTACCACATACTTTCAATTCATGCAATATTGGTGATATTTCAGAAGTAACTAATACATCAAGATCCTGTAAATAATGTTTTAAATATTTATATATTTAGTGTATATAATTAGCAAAATCAATTTCCAGAGTTGAAAGATGAATCGATGGCATGAAATTCATAAGCTATTCTGTTGACATTTTGAAGAAGAAAAAATGAGCATAAGCATTACCATATATTCAGTCTGGCGCTTTTTATTATTTGTCGCCATTTTTATCGACTTACTATGACGTAATACTTTTATTTGCATAACAAATATTCATATCATGTTCCCCCAATAAACAGACAATAGACTTTTCTTACCCCTTTTTTTGATTTTAAATATATATATTAAGGATTATAAATATAAATTCACAATTAATTGAAGAATGTATATAGAATGTAACGGAAAAGCTATTAATTCACTCAGAAATAACTACTTTTTAAAATCTTTCATTTGTTAAAAATGAGAACAATGCTTGATATAGTTATGTGAGTTAATTATTCTATTTGAAATTGTCGATATTTTTTCGCATAGTCATGATAAAACAAACATTTAAAACAGGCTAAATTAACTTTTTTTCATGAATGAATGCCATATCTCTAAATATCCACCATTTTGTGAATGCGCACTGAACATTGTACTCATGTAACCTATATAATTGAATATTTATTAGGAAATTTCCAGAAGAGTGAATTAGACTTAATTACGTCTCATTATTTTGTGAGTGCGAATTCACCAGGCTTTATTTTATAAATTTTTTTTTTTTGGCTTTACGTCTCTCTAGATTTGATAAAAACAAAAGTATTAGTAACATTCTGATAACAACAAAAACAACAACAACAAAAACGGCTTTAGTATTGCAGTGTTATGAAACCAATCGACCAAAATACATTCCAACTTCTCTTAAATTACATTATATCGTCTGAAATAATGATTCTTCCGCAGGTTGCAACGATGAGCATTCAGTTATTTGATCAACTGAACGAACGACTCATTAAACCAAGGTGCAAGGAGCTGAGTAATCTACAGACACGTGGACATTTGAATTACTGGTATAATCCATCCGACGGCCTTCTACACAGTTTCCATCTTTCTAATATCTCTCAAACAATCTTGTCTTGGGGCAAATACCTTCTACGGTAAAAATTACTTCCCCACAATGTCAGGCACGACTCAGCCATGGCTTCATCCCCTCTTTAACCGCTCCGCCATGAGGCAAGTTAGTATTGAACGTAGAACTTAAAAGATCGTGGTGATACACAATAAGGCAGTTTGTTCGAAATTCTGCAGATTCTGCAAATCCACTGCCCCCATTTTTTTTATTTAAATACTACAATCCTCTAAAGGAAACTTCTACATTGTAGCTCGACATTTCATGAAATAGAAGCCAAATTCCCTTATATCATAGAGTGCCGCTTTAAATGATATTTAAGGGTTATTTTGGGTAATATGATTTCAAATATAGACACGGGGTCTCGAATGTTGGGTAGAATTATATTTTAGTACCTAACTGGAACTTTATTTTATTAATCTCGGAAAGCCGAAACGAAAATTGACCTCGGTAGGGTTTGAACTCGTAATATGAAAGGCCATAACTAAACCCCACAAAACATTTTGTATGACGCTCTGGCGATTCTGAGAATCCAACACACTATTAATTAATGAAATATTCGATACTTGATACTTGAAAACACAAGACCAAACTTTGAAAGTACCAAACTTTGAAAAAACATCAACGAAAACAACTTTAAATATTTAGTCCTAGATTTTCCACAAGATTACAAAGTTTAGGGTTGGATGTAGTCAATTACATAGACTTGAGTGATACAACCTTCCTTGATCCTTGAAGGATGAAATCTAAGTTAACCCCGTGTAGAATTTGGACATTAACATTTGAAGCATATTTTTTCCTCCGGCACTCAATGGGTTCTGTCATCCGTCGCTCCCTATATATGTACTTTAAATGCTGATTTCTAATTTAAGTACAAGATGAGCAAATTTGTGGAAGGGCAATCCCAGTACTTGTGTGATACTTTATTTCATCGACCCTGGAAAGATGAAAATCAAAGATGACCTCGGCAGGATTTGAACTAAAAATGAAATAATAATATGCAAAGAGCCAGAACAAATACAGCAATGGCATTTTAGCTAACACTCTACCAATTTTGTCAACGTTCTTTAAATATTGGTGTATATCAAGTGACACAGGCACAGACACATATGGTGAGATGGCAGCAATTGATGAAATCGTTACCTTTACTTAACTGATATATAATTTATAGAATTCCCCTCCTTCAGAAAGAAGAAAGGTAAAGTTGAGCCTAGCTGGATTTGAACTCAAGTTAGTTTAAGTATTGATTTCTAACATATGAACACAGCCAGAAATAGTGAGGGTGGCGTATAGTAGATCAAAATGACTATAGTACTAGATTAAATGCTTATTTTAGCGATTTTGAAGCCTGAAAAACAAAGGTGATCATGAGGGCATTTGAAATCAGAACATAAAGGTATGTAACTAAACATCGCATGGCATTTAATTCACTGTTCTACCACATGGCATTTAATCTACTCCTCTACCACATGGTGTTTAACCCATACCTCTACTCCATGTCATTTAATCCATAACTTTACCACGTAAGGTTTAAAACATAGCTCTACCACGTGAGGTGTAATCCACAGCATTACCACATGGCAAATAATCTCCTGTTCTATCACATGACATTCAATCCACTGCTCTACCACGTGGTAATTAATCTACTGGTTAACCACATGGTGTCCAATCTACTTCTTTACGACAGGGCATTTAATCTACTGTTCTATCACATGGCGTTCATTTCACTGCTTTACCACGCGACATTTTTCCCACTGCCCTACAATACGAGCGTTAATCCATTTTCTACCAGATGGCCTTTAATCCAATTGTTTACAATATGGCTGTTTGCTTAAGCTATTCGTTTCATATCTACATGGTTTGGTAGGGGAGTGGTGATCACACGGCATGGCACTTTCACCAAAGACCTGTGAGTTAAATTTGAAGACGGAGACTCTGAGGAAGACCATCGAAGAATCCGTTCATGTGTCGCCCCGTTTAACATCATAAGCTGTGCACGGGTGCCTTTAGCGGATCCCATTCCATCGCAAGCATTTGAGCCAGGTTTCCGGTCATAGTATAAATTTCTCCTTTTCTTCAACAAGTCTCAAAAGTCCTAAAAATATCATGGTCACTTCCCTTCCTTCTCTGACAAATCCATACAAATGAATCTGTTTCTTATGCATCATAAGATACGTTAAATATTGTTATACTTTGGGAGGGTCATGTTGCCAATAAGAAACACACGCACCAGTTGCTTTCACTTCAATTTATTATATATTTATAAATTTATAAATTTACAAATCTACAAACTTATAAATTTCTGGTTGGTTGGTTGGTTCTACAACCAGATAGTTGTTTATATATAGTCATAGTCCTTTCGTCACACACTCTGTGACCTCTTCAGTGACTGGGGATTCCTTTCTTCGTTTCTGTGCCTTTCTTTTCTTCTATCCTACGCCATTTTGTTTCTGTGTGTGTGTTGTGTGCTCAGTTTGCGCATGCGCCACATCCGGGTGTCTGTGTGTGTTTGTGTTCATTTATCTATTTGTTTATTTATTTATTTATTTATTTATTTATTCTTGGTTGGTTGTTTGTTCTATGTGTGTGTGTGTTTTCATTTTGTCCTGTGTGTGTTTTCATTTTGTCCTTAATTGTAAGTTGTTTGTTCTATGTGTGTGTGTGTTTTCATTTTGTCCTTAATTGTAAGTTGTGATGTTGCTGTTCTACTCATATTTTCTATTTAATTTTGGTTTTAATTCTTTTATGCTTACTGCCTCTGTAATTTGCCTAAACATTGCGTCTTTTCTGTGTGTGGATTCTATTTTTATTTCTATGCTCTCTAATCTACCCCTGTGTTCTATCTTAGCATGTTGGTAGAGCACAGATGATTCTTTATTATATTGGAGGTCTCGCCAGTGTTCATTTATTCCTTCCCCTATACTACGAGCTGTCTCACCTATGTACACTATATTTTTGTTTCTACATTGTCCTTCAGTACATCTTATGCTATACACTACATTTCTAGTTTTACAGTTAATATGGGGGCTTATTTTACAGGTTATACATTTCTTATCTATACATGAGGGTCTTTGGAACGGGTATGTCTTGCTAATAAGTGTTTTTACGGAGGTACCAGGTCTTTCTACTATCTTAATATTGAGATTATGTTTATTTAGGGCCCTTCTAATTTTGTAGGCTAGTTCGCCTCTAGGGGTTGTATTGATGAACATTACACTCTGGTATTTATTGCTATCATACCATGAGTTTATTCTATTGACCTTGTTCCTAGTTCTTTCTATTCTATTCCAAAATTTGCTCCTATACAAGGGGCAGGTCCCATTTATGTCATTATTTACCATTTTTTCCCATTTGGTTCTGGCTCTTTTATACACTCTGATTCTATCTCTCTGATTGTAGCCAGAGAACTGCATACGGTGGATGAAGTGTTGTATGTGTCTCTCTAGTTCTTCGGGGTTGCACATGCGGGACACATTTCTCATCACCCGTACCAAATCCGCAATCAGTATGTTGATTTTGGTATGGTCCGAAATGGCCGAGTTTCGGTGGATCAGATGTTTGGAAGTCATGGGTTTGGCATAATGGGAATGGAGGATTTGTTTTTGGTTGTTAATGGTATCTAACCAGAGCTCTGTGTCTAGTACAGGTAATCGATGGTTGGGGTGTCTACTTGGGTAGTCTATAGTAACTCTAATGCTCTGGTGGATGGAGTTTGCTATTTGCTGGATGCTTTCCATTGTGTTTTTCTCTAGTTCCTGACTGTTCTTTAGTGGGGGTGTCTTAACTACGATGTTTATATCATCTACGTAGCGGGAGTACATTATCAGGGTTAAGCTGTCCTCTAATTGTTCATTAAGTTTTTGTTTAAGTCTACTGTCCCACCATACCATGAATAAGTTAGCTATGTCGCCTGCAATGCTAACACCAATGGCTGCTCCTTCCTCTTGGGCATATGTTTTACCATTAAATTTGAACATATGCTCCTGAAGGGTTAATTTTATGCTGGCCCCTACCGCATGTGCAATCATTTTCTTCAGTTCATCGTGGTTTTCGGGTGTCCGTATGGCTCTGGTCCACCCGTTCCATCTATCTGTGTGGGTTTTCTTGGCCATTGAGGTAATGGTCGGTGGTCTGCCTCTTGCTGGTCTTGTTGGGCACAGGTTGCTAAGGTCATAAGTGTCTAGGTAACTATTACTATGGGTAAGCTTAAGTAGAAGTCCCAGCTCACTGGTATCAATCCCACGGAACTCAACCTTGCTCTCGCTGATCATTTCTACGCATTTCTCCACAGCAAAATCCACGTCAACTGGTGCGTGTGTTTCTTATTGGCAACATGACCCTCCCAAGTATAACAATATCGGTTTCAACACACGATTTCAGATAAAGAATCTTGCTAAACAAATTCAGAAACGAAATATCGTAAGCCTTAGCCAGGCTAACAAGATACTGAAAACCACCATGTTCTGTTGTCTACGAAAAACCATAACATCTCGACAACTACGCTTCATAAAACTGTGCACCACTTCTAGAATCTACACCAACACCATCAATACCGACGTTAGAAGATTACAACTCACCAAAAAACAAGCAGATAGGCTAAAACGAACTTTAATTCTAAACATAAAAAAGAAGATCTATAGAGAATTAAGTCATCAAGAAAAACTAAAGCGTAACCTAATACAAGAAATAGCTAAAATCACCACACCAGCAGAAAAAATAATATTTATAAGCCTTATACGCCCCGAAGAACAGTACATTACTCAAGAATGTGATAAGCACTTTAACAGAAAACTAAAGTGGCTTAAACAGGCAAAGCTAAATCGGGATACTATAGAGTATACCAATAGATATCCCGACAAAATTGACGGTATCAACATGGGCGACACCTCATTATCAGCAGAGTTCAACAACGAAAATACCAACATTTATGGAAACACGGAAATAGATAATAATGAAATGTCTGTGTTACGTCTGCCACCCAAATTTGCGACATTCAAGAAGGTAAATATGATTAGATGTCTGTCAGATATAGAAAAATCATTTACAAAACTACGCTGGAGCATCAAAAACAAAAGCAACAATATACGCACACACATATACAACACACATCCCAACAACAACAGACACACAGACACAAACAACAATAACAACAACAACAACAACAACAATAGCAACATACCCAGATACAACAACAACAGACACGCAGACACAAACAACAATAACAACACACACAACAACGATAACACACACGGAGACAACAATAACAACAACACACACATCAACAACAACAACAATAGCAACATACCCAGATACAACAACAACAGACACGCAGACACAAACAACAATAACAACACACACAACAAGGATAACACACACACACACGGAGACAACAACAACACACATCAACAACAACACACATCAACAACAACAACACACACGCATTCAATGCCTCTCACCACCACCACAATCTTAACAAACACACAGACACAGAAAACAAGTAATGACAGTAGCACAGAAATCAGAGAAATAAGAGAAAGTAATAGGATTAAAAGGAAAAGGAGATGGGAGACTAAGGACAAAGAGAATAACCAAGACGAACACACAGACACACAAAATAGGGTAGATAACAACATTGAGCCAGTGGAAAGAGACAGGAGTAATTATGAGAGACATAGAAACAACCATGAGGCTGTTGGTGGAAATAGAAATAGAAACAACACAACTAACAATAATAATAGCACTAGTACACATAAAGCAGCAGCCTGGAACTCTCCGTTTTATAACCCCTCCGATAAATCATTCGACCTACGACGAGTCCACGCCACGACTTTGCCATTTAACAAACGCACGCAGTTGCCGTCGCAGGTCGATGAACAAACAGAAGCACAATTTAGTATAGCTAAATCCGAACTTAGAAATATTATAGAACAGTATAGCAAGAAGCATAATAGAATAGAGGCCCAGCAACTGGGAGAAGAATCTGCAAATGGCTTGCGTAAGCTCATGCAGCGCTCGCGTAATGGAGAGATAGCATGTTTTCCAACAGACAAGTCTGGCAGAATGTCGGTTGACAGCCTGCCAAACTACATCCAGGCAATGCAACCCCACATCACTAACACAAGAGAGGTAACACCACAGGAGCATGAGGATAGAGAAAAAGCCCTCAATGTCCATATGGTGATGTGGACGAATATAATGCAGCCCAACAAAAGGACTGCCAACAACTTCCAGGCCTGGAACAATGACGTGCCGGCGTTGTATGGGCTTCGAAAAGACCATAAAACGGGCTGGGACCCTGTCGCGGGACCACCAACACGGCCAGTCTGTGGGGCTAACATTGCTAGTAACTACAGGCTGTCCTACTTCCTCTCCCTGATCATACGCCCCATCATTGAGATGTCCCCAGATGTGTGTGACAGCACGGAGGACCTCCTCAGCAGAATCGGCGCGGGTAACCGATCTTGGGACCTAACAAACTGCATAATAGGCAGTATGGATGCTGTGTCCCTGTATCTATCTATTGACGTGGATTTTGCTGTGGAGAAATGCGTAGAAATGATCAGCGAGAGCAAGGTTGAGTTCCGTGGGATTGATACCAGTGAGCTGGGACTTCTACTTAAGCTTACCCATAGTAATAGTTACCTAGACACTTATGACCTTAGCAACCTGTGCCCTACATGACCAGCATGAGGCAGACCACCTACCATTACCTCAATGGCCAAGAAAACCCACACAGATAGATGGAACGGGTGGACCAGAGCCATACGGACACCCGAAAACCACGATGAACTGAAGAAAATGATTGCACATGCGGTAGGGGCCAGCATAAAATTAACCCTTAAGGAACATATGTTCAAATTTAATGGTAAAACATATGCCCAAGAGGAAGGAGCAGCCATTGGTGTTAGCATTGCAGGCGACATAACTAACTTATTCATGGTATGGTGGGACAGTAGACTTAAACAAAAACTTAATGAACAATTAGAAGACAGCTTAACCCTGATAATGTACTCCCGCTACGTAGATGATATAAACATCGTAGTTAAGACACCCCCACTAAAGAACAGTCAGGAACTAGAGAAAAACACAATGGAAAGCATCCAGCAAATAGCAAACTCCATCCACCAGAGCATTAGAGTTACTATAGACTACCCAAGTAGACACCCCAACCATCGATTACCTGTACTAGACACAGAGCTCTGGTTAGATACCATTAACAACCAAAAACAAATCCTCCATTCCCATTATGCCAAACCCATGACTTCCAAACATCTGATCCACCGAAACTCGGCCATTTCGGACCATACCAAAATCAACATACTGATTGCGGATTTGGTACGGGTGATGAGAAATGTGTCCCGCATGTGCAACCCCGAAGAACTAGAGAGACACATACAACACTTCATCCACCGTATGCAGTTCTCTGGCTACAATCAGAGAGATAGAATCAGAGTGTATAAAAGAGCCAGAACCAAATGGGAAAAAATGGTAAATAATGACATAAATGGGACCTGCCCCTTGTATAGGAGCAAATTTTGGAATAGAATAGAAAGAACTAGGAACAAGGCCAATAGAATAAACTCATGGTATGATAGCAATAAATACCAGAGTGTAATGTTCATCAATACAACCCCTAGAGGCGAACTAGCCTACAAAATTAGAAGGGCCCTAAATAAACATAATCTCAATATTAAGATAGTAGAAAGACCTGGTACCTCCGTAAAAACACTTATTAGCAAGACATACCCGTTCCAAAGACCCTCATGTATAGATAAGAAATGTATAACCTGTAAAATAAGCCCCCATATTAACTGTAAAACTAGAAATGTAGTGTATAGCATAAGATGTACTGAAGGACAATGTAGAAACAAAAATATAGTGTACATAGGTGAGACAGCTCGTAGTATAGGGGAAGGAATAAATGAACACTGGCGAGACCTCCAATATAATAAAGAATCATCTGTGCTCTACCAACATGCTAAGATAGAACACAGGGGTAGATTAGAGAGCATAGAAATAAAAATAGAATCCACACACAGAAAAGACGCAATGTTTAGGCAAATTACAGAGGCAGTAAGCATAAAAGAATTAAAACCAAAATTAAATAGAAAATATGAGTGGAACAGCAACATCACAACTTACAATTAAGGACAAAATGAAAACACACACACACATAGAACAAACAACTTACAATTAAGGACAAAATGAAAACACACACAGGACAAAATGAAAACACACACACACATAGAATAAACAACCAACCAAGAATAAATAAATAAATAAATAAATAAATAAACAAATAGATAAATGAACACAAACACACACAGACACCCGGATGTGGCGCATGCGCAAACTGAGCACACAACACACACACAGAAACAAAATGGCGTAGGATAGAAGAAAGGAAAGGCACAGAAACGAAGAAAGGAATCCCCAGTCACTGAAGAGGTCACAGAGTGTGTGACGAAAGGACTATGACTATATATAAACAACTATCTGGTTGTAGAACCAACCAACCAACCAGAAATTTATAAGTTTGTAGATTTGTAAATTTATAAATTTATAAATATATAATAAATTGAAGTGAAAGCAACTGGTGCGTGTGTTTCTTATTGGCAACATGACCCTCCCAAAGTATAACAATATCGGTTTCAACACACGATTTCAGATACAGAATCTTGCTAAACAAATTCAGAAACGAAATACTTTAAATATTTATAGTTTAAGTACAAATAAACAATTTTCGGGAGAAAAGACAGTCGATTATATTGACCCCAGTACATGACTGGCACTTTATATTGTCGACCCCATAAGGTTGAAGGGCAAAGATGAACTCAGAAAATAAAGTTGCGGAAGAAATACCACAGTTATTTTGGTTTGACGTGCTAAAAATCCACCGCATATGAGAAAATTGAAATACGTGTTGATTTGATTTATGCGAAAGTGTTTGAATAATGTTTTCGGTGAGAGAAATTTAAACTCTGTAAATGTTGTTTATCTTATTCAATAAACAAATTTGAGAAAGCACTGCTAGTAGTAGTTTCTAGTGAATACCTACTTATTCTCAACTGCTTACTACTTAGTTACTATGTGATGTGGTAGCTATGTTTATCAAAACATTACATGTCCGTAAGGCGGTGAAATGGCATAGTCGTTAGAACGTCGGATAGAATACTTTGAAGTAACCATTCCGACTCTGTTCTCTGAGTTCAAATCCTGGCGAGGTCAAGTTTGCCTTTCATCGGTTCATGGTCGATAAAAAAAAGTACCAATCAAGTAATGGGGTCGATTCATCCTCTATTTCTCTTCTCACGTCCTTTCTCTCACCCTCTCTATCCTTCTTTGGAAGAACTCTACTGTATTCAGGCCTGGAGAGAAGTGGGATCCACCAGGTTTTAAAAAATTCCCTAGAAACGCTGTATGTCAATATGGTGCCCCCTACGATTTCTCAGGAGTTCTGTGTCCATACCATACCATACATGTCCATACAGTGTGAATTATA
>OZ024741.1:181915372-181955372 GCA_964016885.1 Eledone cirrhosa
ATCTTTAAATTTGTAGAGGGGAAAGATTCTGAAGTTGAGATGATTTTGGGCGGCACAGGTATCAATGTGTTCACTCAGTGGTATTTTCCTGTATTCCCGTATTTTAATTTGGGATCTATGGACAGTCATGCGTTGGCGGAGGCTGTTTTTGGTCTGGCCTATGTATTGTTCTCGACAACCTGAACAAGTTAATACATATATTAGATTTTCCGATGCACATGTGAAATTGTGTTTTACTATAAAACGTTGTCCATCTTTGAAATAGAATTCCGAACCCTCTATTAGGTTGATGCAAATGCCACAGTTGGGTCTATCGCATTTTTTTACTGTGGGTTTCGTTGTTGTGGTTGGCAGTACTTTGGCATGTGTTAAGATGTTTTTCATTGACTTGGATTGTCTTTTGCTCTTTATGATATCGTGTGTTCGTAGAATTTGGTTCATTCTATGGTCCTTTTTCAATACAGGGATGTTCTGGAGGATCGTGTCAAAGGCCTCATTGTTGAGGGCGTTGTGTGTGGAGATGTATGGAAGAGCTTTTAGTTTTAGTTGATTTACTTTAGGGTGTCTAAGGTCCTGGGTACTGAGTTTTAGGGCACGTTGGATTCCATTGTCAATTAGTGATGCAGGGTAGTCCCTGCCTATGAGTGTGTCCTTTAGTTCTTGTAGCCGTAAGTAGCAGATGTTTTTATTGGAGACTATAGTACAGATTCTCTTGGCTAAATTGTAGGGAATATTAATTTTAACGTGTCTAGGGTGGCAAGAGTTGAAGGGGAGATATTGCTTGGAGTCTGTGGGCTTGTAGTATATGTCTGTTTCTATTTTTTTGTTATGGATCTTAATGAGGATGTCGAGGAAGGGGAGTTGTTGATGGCTGTATTCCATCGTGAAGTTAATATTTGTGTTGAGCCCATTTATAAGGGTGTGAAATTCTTTAAGTTTTTCGATGTTTTCGTGCCAAAGGATGAAGCAGTCATCTAGATATCGCTTCCAGTTCCTTTCAATGTGTAAGTGGAGGGTGTTTCCAAATTTGTTTAGGACTTTAGTGTAGAGGGTGATTTCCAGGTATCCCATGACTAGGTTGGCATAAGTAGGGGCAGTTTTCGTTCCCATAGCGGTCCCAGATTTCTGCCTGTAGGGTTTGTTGTTGAAAACGAAGTAATTGTTCTCCAAGATAAATTTGAGTCCCTCTATCACGAATTCTTTTTTGATGCGTTGTGGGAGTTCATTGTGGAAATTATCCAGCCAGAATTGGATAGCTTCTATTCCTAGGTTGTGGGGGATGTTGGAGTATAGGTTGACTACATCGAACGTCACTAGTAGGGTTTGTTCAGAAAGTGGTATATTAGGGAGGTGATTGAGCATATCTAGGTCGTCCCTTATATAGCTTTTGATGTGCTTGAGGAAGGGTTTGAGAAGGGTATCAATAAAGTTGCTAAGACGGTGCGTTTCGCAAGCGGGGCCTGCTATTATAGGTCTTAATTTGAGATCATTGGGTGAGGGGACATTGATGACTATGTCTGTGGCTTCCTTGCATGCCTTACTGATTGATTCGCTTTTATGTACTTTAGGGATACCGTAGAAAAGGCTGGATTTACTTGTGAAGTCTGTGATGAAGCTGAATTCCTTGTTAGTGAGTCCTTCTTTGTATTGGTTGATTAGAGTTTTTAGGTTTCTCATAATTTTCTGTTGATTGTAGTGTTCAGCCTTTTCGTAGTATGTTTCGTTTTCCAAAGTGGAGGGCGCTAAGTTAATATAGAATTCTGTCTCCATTAGGACTACTGTACTCCCTTCATCAGCCTCTTTAATTGTAATGGTTCTGTCGGTTTTTAATCTATTTAATTCTTCCCATTCTTTCTTGTTGAGGTTTGGCTTGTGTTTTTGTCTGTGCAAGTGTTGGTAAGGGAAGTTTGTGATGTGTTCACAGAATTCGTCCAGGATTTTATTTCTACCTTTTGAAGGGGTGTAATTGCTTCTATTTCTGGCTAATGATTCATCCTCATTGTACTGGTCGAATAGTTGTTCACTAAGTCGTAACTTTCTACAGAAGTCTGTGATGTCTTCCTTCATTTCATAGTAGTTAGGACGTAGTGGGGTCGGTGTGAATTTAAGACCTTTGGAGAGTAAGTTGATAAGGTTGGGTGTTGGTTCTGCACTAGTAAGATTGATAATTTTTATCATATCGGTTTCTCCTCCCTGTCTTGTGTTATTTTGTTTGCCTGTATCTGTGTGCTGTGTCTAAAAAATGGTTGGGGTAGAGGGGTTGTCTGCTGATGTTAAGTGGTCTCCTGTGTTTGTTATATTCCTTGTTGTAAAATGTGGTTCGGGTTGGTGGTTGTAGATTGAATGGGGTGTTCCTGTACTGCGAGTATGGGTGTGTGTTTCTATGTGCCATGTTGTATTGTGGTGTTATAAGTGGCCTACGTTGTTGGTTGTATCGTGTGGTGTGGGTTTGTTGTGTATTGTGGAAGTGAGAGTTGAGAAAATGGTAATTACCTTGCTGTCCCCTTGAAGCGGGGAAGTTGTTGCATCTATCATGGCGGTGGTATCTTTTCCCTATGTTTGACGATGAGGAATCCGCGTAGTAGTTGAGTGATTTGGTATGATGTCTCCTTGAAGGGGGAAAGTTGTAAATGTCATTCTGGGGGAGATGATTTCTTGGGTTTTTGTTCCTTCTTATGGTAGCGAGGTTGGGAAGTTCATCTTCGGTGTGGTGCTTCCTTTTTCGTTTGTTTGGGGCTTGGGGGTTTGAGAAGTTGTTGTGCGGTTCAGTTATGGGTTTTCCTATTTTTATGAACGGGTTATTGGAGGTGTAATCCGTTTGAAAAGTCGATTCATAGTGTAGGAACCAAGCGGCACTTTTTTCCCAGCGTTGAAGGGATTTCAGTTCTTCGGATATATATCGGCATTCCTGTCTATCTCTCTGTCTGTCTATGTTTATCTATCCCATCTATCCTACATATCAATGTATCTAACAATTGATCTATTTGTGTGTTGGTGTGAAATTTAGCCGTAGGAATCTGTCATTATGGATTGTTGACTGTGACGTCATAAATACTTGGATCAAAGAAATGTTCAACGTAACACATTTACGGCTTTTATGACACCATATTTAAATTTAAATATTTAAAACATTTATCTCTCTCATCTCTCTCTCTCTCTCTCTCTCTCTCTCTCTCTCTCTCTCTCTCTCTCACTCTGTGTTTGTCCAGCTGTGCTCATGAATTGAAAAGGAAAATAACATACACAAAACATATGTTACTGTTCTATATCCCAGCGGACATGTACTGCTAACATTTATTTTAGAATAAGAAGCAGTAATTTAAATTAAATTGAATTGTGATTAATTTTCGATATTCATATAAAAAAAACAATCTGGCTAATTTGTTTTGATGCTCGTTCCCCAATCTATAGCGGAGAGAAAGAGTGACTAAAAAAGAGTAAGAGAGAGAGAGAGAGAGAGAGAGAGAGAGAGAGAGAGAGAGAGAGAGGGTGGGGTGGGGGGGAAATATTTGAAAAGTTGAATTGATAATTATAAATGACTGTGTTTAGTATAGTCGTGTGAGGGAAATTTGATTGACAAAAGCTGTGGAAACCTGTCGGAGGGATTGTATCTGTAATAAAAATGGCTAGCCTAGTCACATATTTATTCATATTGATTCGGTTCGGATATTAATACTCCATCTCTTACACGTTAATTCGTTAATTCGTTAGAAAGAAGCTCATGTGATCAAACTGAATGCTCTTAACCATGTGTATGTATATCCGCATTTATGCTTGTTTTCTTTTTTATTTTAGTTGAAATCTATGTGTGTGTATTTTAAGATATATGTGCATTTAAAAATTATTTACTGTTTTGATTGCTACATATTGTGCAAGTGAAATATTCTCAAATGCAATATATATTGACTTTGCCTAATTAAGGAATCCCTTTAATACAAGAAAATAGTTTTTACAAAAACAAATTTTCAAATTTGACAATAATCCTTGTGCCACATCGTTTGCCCAGTTATCTCAGCATATATGCTCTTAGTGTAAATATTTAGTTTACAGTTTTACAGAATTAAACTCGTACTTTCGATTTTCATATACTAAAACTAGTGACCGATTAAATTCTTAGTGAAAACACAACTCTTTTGTCCGAACACAATCCCGCTAATTTATATAGTAAATGCATACTATTCGTGTTTTTTTTTACATATTTTTGCTAAAGAGAAATAAACGTTTTTTCTGAAAAGATTCGAAAGACGTACTTTGGTCATGTTTCGTTAAGTGATTATCTCAATGGTGTTTGCTTCTTTTAAAAATACTGCTTTATCTTAAGAAAACCAAACATGTAGCAAAGTAATTCAACTCTAAATAATTATTACTATGTTAGGCACACAGTCATCAAATGGGAGGAGGGGGAGTTAATTAAATCGACCCAGTACTCGAGTGGTACTTTATTTTATTGACCCTAGAGAATGAATGGCAAAGTTAACGTACACAGGATTTGTAAAGAGCCGAAATAAATGCCGCAAATTAACCAGTTGTAAGCCAACACTGTCGCAGTTCTGTGAATAATGATTTCTTATAGGTACAAGGCCAGGAATGTTGAGGAAAGGGAAATGTTGATTGCATTTACCTAGTACTTGACTGGTACTTTGTTATCGATTTTGGAAGGATGAAATGAAAAGTTGATTTCGGTGGGATTTGCCCTCAAAAAGTAAAGAAACAGACGAAATACTTCAACGCATTTTTACGACACTATTAATTCTGCCAATTCGCCATCCTATTCCACCGTAAGTAACAACCACAGGACTAATGTGAATTTCTGATCACTGCTTTATCATGCTTGCCATATATTTTAATCTTTGAATGCCGACCCACATCATGTTTTAAACACAACACTCTCTTGAAAACTATCCTATATTCATATATAATCTCCTCCTCCTGTCAAACAACTTAGGTTTGAAACATTAAATCTTTACCTCCTCAACGCATCCGAGGTTATTGGCACTTACAAATTCTTTTGGATGTTATCATACACTTACCCTACCTTTCTACTCTATTGGTAATCATCACCGCTCTGCTATTGCAGATATTGATGCAATGTATCGGTTTTGGAATATAAATTTGAACTATGACTTAAAGAGAAAATTGAAAAGCTGATTAAAAACGCAGACATTCGACTCTGAAAACTGTAAATAATTTGCTTTGTTGATGTTATATATGTGCACTTGGAATTGATTAGAATTAAAACTTTTATGAAGCGATTTTAATTCTGCCTTTCGTTCTTCCAGAATCGATAAAGCGAAGTCGCCCTTCATTATCGGGTTTACGCAATACCCCATGCTCTCCCCAATTTCAGTTATTTTCTCAATACTTAAAATCAATGCTGCTATAAAACATCTTGAATGGTAATATTATTATTATAGAATGTACAATTCTTTTATTTTTAATTGATATTTCTTTCATTATCTATGTTATTGTTACTGCTTCTTGAATCTGGTGAACAGAATAGTAAATATTTTACTCAGGAAGAGGACGAGGGAGATGCGATGATAAAGCCATTTCACCTCGCGAGGCATGTCATTACGGATGGCTAGTTCCATCTCGTTTGCTGTAAGGAAGTGGTTCGGGAACTTAGGACACCAGATGCGTCTATCTTTGTGGCTTGGACGAGAAAAAAGGAAAACATTTATTCCTGTATTAGTTTGCATTTAATTCGAAGTAGAATAAATAATTCTGCCATTCCATTGTCTCCGTGTTATAAATATTCGATATTTTTTCAGGGTTTTCGCATCTATACTCTGGTCTCTAAGGTAAAATAAATATTTATTAGATTACTTGGGGATATTATTGTATTTTAATTCAGCAAAGTTTCCTCTATAACCACTACTTTTTTTAAGAATTGGATTTGACAATTGTGGTATTTTTATGTTTACTTAATCTTACTTATAATCCTGTTTATAAATCTTTATTTTCATTTTCAAACAATGTTGTCTTTTTTGTTTCTGGAACGGACAAGTGTTGAGTTATCTTTATTTTAGGTGATATTAACACTCATATACTTTTAAACAATCAATATCTCTAAGTTTATTTTCTCTCAAATACACTTAATACACGATATAATCCTACTTTTTCCTCGTGACTGTAATTCTATTTTCTTCATTCTACGAAACTTTATTTTTAAAACATTTTAATGACTAGCAAAAATCTTAATCCTGTATTCGGTTCGTTTCGTTTTACTTACTCTCTTTATTTAGTCAAAATCTTGTTAGTGAAAGAAGAATTTTTCTAATGTATACAATATTTGCTAATGTATACAATTATTCTCTTCTTTGCAATTATGTTCTTCTTCAAGATATTTGCAGTTATATTTAAACAAAGATATTTGAATTCAAACCTCGGATCTAGTTATTCCAATTGAAAAACCCTGTGCATTCTAAAAATAAGTATGTTAACTGTAATCACAAAATCATTGATTGATACCGAAAATATACGCACGTTTTTTGAATTTTAAAACAGAACATGTATCTCGTAATAGATTTTAGCCAATTTGAAGTCTGCTTTTATTCGTACATGACCATTAAATGAAAGAATATAGCAACTGTGTAGCATCATTTTAATGGCAACAACCTCCCATAAAACGATTTGAGTTTGGAAACATCTTTCTGTCTATGTCTGAATTGCTATTGTCTTCTCTGTGTTATAAGATCAATAAATTGTTCTAATATATAGTTCTACGTAAATCTATCTAGTCGATGTTGTAGCAATTACTCAATTACGTAGTAAAGTGTTGGTGAACCAGCCAACTTAACCATTGACCTGTACCAGGATTAAGTTTAAATGCAGCTGCCATTGTCTATTTTCACCAGATTTATATGTACGTCACTTACGTTTATGTTATACTTATTTCATCTCAAACCATAAAAATAATTGTCTACTTCTCTAATCACATACATAAAATTCTTGATATATTCTACATTAGTATTTGCGTAATTTCGAAGTTCATTTTATTCTCACAATGTGTGATTAATGAATCTCATAGTATTCATTCCTCTAGTGAAGTTGGACATTGACATACTGTGATTATTTAGAGAATATGCGAATAATAACCTTATGAATTGTAGCTAAATTTGGATATCAAATTATTATATTATAGGCGAAATACAATAATTTCTGTGGCATTGAATAAGCGCTCATTAAAAGATCAAACAAGATACTAAGACGTGAAACCAAAATATTCCTTGTTCATATATTAGAATCTAGTGTGAAATCATAGGAACAAACAAAACAGAGTTCATCAGTCTTATCTTTCTCCCCTATGTTATCACTTATTATCTTTGCCTTTCTCGATTACACGCCATACTCAGCAACAATTCAGCTCTATATATCGACACATACATATTCTACATGTCTATGTATATGTGTTTATGTGTGTGTGTATGTGTGTGTGCGTCTCTCTCTCTCTCTCTCTCTCTCTCTCTCTCTCTCTCTCTCTCTCTCTCTCTCTCTCTCTCTCTCTCTCTCTCTCTCTCTCGCTCTCTCTGTGTATCGATATATATGTATCTGTGTATGTTTAATATCTATATAACTTATTATATACCATAACGTAGTTGCTATAAGGCTTTAGTGGTAGTTACTTACCATACTAGTTACACCTATTAGCTCTTGAGTGAAATTTTTATTTCAACTAACTGTCACTTATTGTTATTAAATATATAACATAATAAATACGTTTGTATGAACTTATTATACACACACACACATATAAACCTGCTAATTCTTATGCAGTAATTAAACACGGCCATTACAATGAATTCTGCATACGAGGGTGAAACGTTCATATGCTGATCATGATACTCTCAAGGAATGATCAAATGATGTTTATTTTTCAACAGAGTCCATGGAAAAAAACAATGCAGTTAATACGAAGATGAGTTGAAATTAATGCATGCAAGATTTCACAGCTCTAGCATTATTCCTTCATAGTCAGCCTATGAACTTTTCAGCCCACCCTCGTAAATTTGTTCTGTTTAAATTTATTCAATAGTTGTGTTTGATTCACTATAAAGTGAACTTCGTATCAACTAGAATACAATAGGTGTATAACATAGCTACAAATTAAAAATTAGACTGTGATCGAATTTTCCTTATTTCGGGGTCGATAAATAAAGTATCAGTCAGAGGACTGTGGATTAGCGGAATTGTTAATGACTCGATTCTGTGCTTTCTGAGTTCAAATAGCATACCTCCTTCAGCTATGAGTTGAGAACGACAGATAGTCGCAACAATGGAGACATAAGTGGAAACAAAGCTTCCTTGGTCCCACAACATTTTCCAAAGGCTAATTCACTAGTTCACTTCCTTTTTCTCGGCGAGTGTCAACAATTTTATGTATCTCTGCTTTTATCTTCCTTTTTTTTTCTTTTCTTGCGATGCTTATATCATTCGTCGATATAGAAGAGCAAAATACATTCGCACACCAACACACTCACTTGTCGAATATATATATATAGGGTCGTCAAGTATGAAATTTGTAGAAATTTCTTTTTTTTCTAGCAAAGTCTACACATTTCATACTTGACGACGCAATATATATATATATTTAAGACATTGTAAGTAAGCATCTGATAGAGGGTAAAGTATGCACCTTAGTTCTGTGTAAACCACCTTTTTAGTGCCACTATATATATATATATATATATATATATATACACGTTTAATATAGAAATGGCTTCTACAGGACTAGAAATGTTTCATTCTCCAGAATGAAACCGATCTAGTCCTGTAGAAGCCATTTATATATCAATTATTTATACTCTTCTATTGAGTACCTTAATTACTGTGGTTACCCCCGATGGAACAGGGGATAAACTTATATATATATATACATATATATATATATATATATATATATAAACAATGAGTTATATGGTTTGTTGATTATAATTCAACGAAGTTATTTTTATAACAGATTTGAAGCACTCTACAAGATTTATCTGGAGTATTATTAATATTAACAATATTAATAAATAGAAAATATCATTTATAATGCCATATTTATTTTTATAAAATAAATATGGTATTATAAATGATATTTTCCATTTATTAATATTGTTAATATAATATATATATATATATATATATATATATACGTTATTCCGGGTTGAGTCGAAGGTAACCACAGTACGTAAGGTACTCAATACATAGCAGAGTATAAAAGTTTTAACATAGATGAGATTCTACAGGACTAGAGCTATTTGATTCTTTAGAAATCATCAGCAATCAGGGTATCAAAAAATAAATATGGTATTTATAGGTCTCTTCATGTGGTAGGAGAGGGTGGAGAGTGGGATGGCTAGAGGTCATTGGTTGATAGAAAAGGAAATTCATTAAAAGGCTAATTTATTAAAGCTATAATTTATATTTAGAGTAACAAAGGTAGAAAGAATTCTATAAACAAGTTCAGAATGGGGTGCCACTCCTTATTTTTAAGTTTCTCTTGAGCTAACAATGCCTATATTTTTGGTATCTATAAGATCGTTGGGGGTCGGTCATGGTAGATGGATTTAAAGAAAAGGGAAATTCTTTAAAAGCTAATTCTTTAAAGTTCTACTTAGAGTGACAAAGGCCAAAAGAATTCTATAGACCAGTTCAAAATATTGGGTGCCTATCATATCATTATCTTCAAATTTCTCTTAAGCTATATTCCAGGTGTCAGCAGACACAATCACAAACACAAACACACACACACACACACACACACACACACACACACACACACACACACACACACACACACACACACACACACACACACACACACACACACACACACACACACACACACACACACACACACATACACACCCACATACATATATATATACATATATATACATATATATACATATATATATATATATATACATAGAGTACTGGATAAATGTTTCCCTAGGGCCCACAAGTACCATAAAATATTCAACAGGCACACGGTGAAACTTTCCTACTCAACCACACGCTCCGTAGTCCAGCACATAGCTGGCATAAATAGGAATAGGCCTCTAATAAATAGGAATAGACCTCTAATACCACCGTAAACCCCGGAGCCACCCAACAGAACCAGCACGCGGGACGCAACGGAACCCGGTCAGGCCCAACTAGCACACCGGAACCCAACGACCCTGTGCTGATTACGGAGGCTACCCAGCCAACCCAGAGTGATGGTAACCACGCGGTACATGTGGTGGGGCTTAAGAAGTCATGTAATTGCAGAGAATCATCCCTATGCCCCCTTAGTAATGAATGCATGACGAAAAACGTGGTCTACAGGTGAAGGTCACACCCCCTAACTCGGAGCACCACTACATAGGATCCACAGCGACGAGCTTAAAAGATCGGTGGTATAACCATCGCCATTCCTTTAACAGAATAGATAGGAGGAAATGTACGGCCCTTTCTGAATTGATCTGGAAGCTCAAACTTGAAAAGACGCCGCACTCTCTGGCCTGGTCCGTGGTTAGAAAGGTTCCCCCAGACAGAAGCGGGTCTGGTATTTGCAATCTCTGTCTTAGTGAGGCACTCGAGATTCTTCATGGCGGAACCAAGCTATTAAACAGAAGGGCCGACTTATTCGGTGCCTGCAGACACCTAAGGACGGGAACTTTCCTCAAGCTATATGGATAAACCCGGTTAAGGCCTCCCACAACGCCCCCCCCCCCCCTGTAGGTCCCCTACACCCGGTACCAATGACCAATGGACAACAACAACCACCCATAGTTTGTGGTCCCTATGGTGGATGGTCCACCGGATCCTCTACTGGTTAGGAGTCATATAAACCACGTTTTATTGAACCTGATTTTATATATATATGTATATATGTATCATGTCTATATATATATATATTTTATATGTGTATATATGTGTACTTTATATATATGTATGTATATATATGTATATATTTTATATATATATATGTGTGTATATGTATGTGTATTTTATATATATATATGTATGTATGTTTTATGTGTGTATATATTTTATGTATGTGTGTATTTTATGTATATATATATTTTTTATATTTTTATATGTATATATTTTATATATATGTATGTTCTGTGTATATATGTATATATTTTATATATATATATGTATGCTTGTGCGTACATACATGCATGCGTGTATATATATGCACACCTGTATGGATTTGTGTGTGTAGATGTGTGAGTGTCTGAGGGGGTAGGTGTGAGTGTATGTACAAGTCAACTAGTATAAAGCTTTTATTTCTAAATTTTTCTAAACTATCTAAGTATTGGACTCTAACCATTATATTAAGTATTACCACCCCACATTTTGTATGTGTGGATGTGTGTGTGTGTCTTTGGAGGTGAGTGTGAGTGTACGTGCAAGCCAACCTACATAAGTCTTTTTATTTGTAAATTTTCTACTCCAACCATAAATTTCAGTAACACCACTTCACATAAATTCCTCAATTTAAGAATGACCTGTAGTATCTATTCATACTATTAATCTTAATTGAATATATATCTGACCAGGAATGCCTTTTGTGAAAAGCAATCATATGGAACTATTGTCAACTTGCCTGACGGTTTGAAATTTACAAAACCACCTGCCTCTTTGAGGTCAAATACCAACCCTACTACCATCTACAAACTGACCAATGAGAATCAAGACTATTCCTGCTGACAACATAAATTTATTCCTAACAAGCTGATATGTCCCAAGGTTCTGATACCATCAACACTATAAACACAGAGGTGGCATATCTAAGAACTGACTAACTGCCTGATAAGGTCATAGCCATTCAATGGCTATCATCGAAATATATATACCAGTAAATAAAGGATTATGAGTTCATGCAATTGACTTATGTTTCGTCACTATATATATATATATATATATATATATATATATATATATATATATATATATATATATATATTAACTAGAGATTGATTAACATATAAAAATACATGAATAATCACAGGAGATAATTTTTGCTTGCGTGTAACCACGCATAGCTCGTTTAGGCAATATTTACCTTTAAGTGTGATTAACTTTCCTTGTATATATCCCATTAAAGAAATATATTTCACCAATTAATCAGATGGTAAGTCACGGAAAGTGGATATTATTGGATTGTCAACAAGGAAAGTGATAATTTTCAGCTATTCGTGCTCACAGAGCGAGATCAAAGCTTCAACTATCCGTTACCACGTGTTGCGTCCACACAAGATAGCGGTTTCGTTTCAGTGGCGTGAAAAGGTATTCAACAACTAGAAATAGCAGTAAAATTCTTTTCAACAGAAATAGCTCTACATTTAAGGAGCCGTATATATATATCTAAGTCCAAAATTAAGATAAATGAATTAAATGAATTTAATCTAAATCGAAATCATGGGTGTTATGACATAATGCATGCGCCATATATCCTGGGAATTTAAGCTCAAAGATAAATAAATCTGAGCATATTATAATAACTAGAGATTGATTAACATATAAAAATACATGAATAATCACAGGAGATAATTTTTGCTTGCGTGTAACCGCGCATAGCTAGTTTAGGTAATATTTACCTTTAAGTGTGATTAACCTTCCTTGTATATATCCCATTAAAGAAATATATTTGACCAATTAATCAGATGGTAAGTCACAGAAAGTGGATATTATTGCGGTTACACGCAAGCAAAAATTATCTCCTGTGATTATTTATGTATCTTTATATGTTAATCAATCTCTAGTTATTATAATATGCTCAGATTTATTTATCTTTGAGCTTAAATTCCCAGGATATATGGCGCATGCATTATGTCATGACACCCATGATTTCGATTTAGATTAAATTCATTTAATTCATTTATCTTAATTTTGGAGTTATATATATATATATATATATATATATATATATATATATATATATATATATATATATATATATATATATATATATACACATATATATATACATATATATACACATGCATACATACACATACACACACACACACACACCCTCACACACCCACACACACATATATATATATATATATATATTTAAATATATATATATATATATACATATACATATACATACACACATACACACACATACACATATATATACATATACACACATATATATACATATACACATATACATATACAACATATACCTATAAATATATATACATATACATATACCTACATATATACATATATATATATATATATATATATACACATACATATATATATATATATTCACACACACACATACATATATATATATTCACACACACACACATATATACATACATACACATACATACATATACATACATATATATACACATATATATATATATATATATATATATATATATATATATATATATATATATATATATATATATATATATATATATATATATATATATATATAAAAATGAAATTTCGTTTCATTCTATTCCATTTATCGTTTTCTATTAGACTATCTTACTCTATTAGACTATCTTACTCCACGACACCAAATATAGAGGCACACATTAAGATGCTTAACACTAAAAAGATACATAACAACACCAGAACACAAATTTACAACAATAACAATACAGTCACCATTGAACACAACAGCATATCTAATACACAACCACCCACTAATAGGCAAACAAAACGTAACACACTTGTACAGGCATCGCAGCCCACCAATAATGCCAAAGTTGCCCTTGACAAATATTGTAACTGCCACCTACCTGAAACCTGTCCATTACATAATGAATGTATGCAGTCTAACCTGGTTTACCAATACACAGTGGAATCAGACAACCAGAAATGGTATTACATCGGTGCCACTGGGAATACATTTAAAGCTCGTTGGTATACACACCGTTACGCAATGAAACATTACCAGCATCGTTATGTAACTACCCTTGCAAACAAGACCTGCCAACTGAGGGAAAGTAACCACCAATACACCCTGAAGTGGAAAAAATTATCGAACGCGCCCCATACCGGAGTGGTATGAGAAGCTGTCGATTATGTGACCGTGAGCTGTTCCACATTTTGAGTTCGAAGTATAAGTTACTCAACAATAAAATCGAAAGATCAATTTATTGTAACCATAGACTCAAAGAAAAGTGTTCGCACTACAAGTGCAAATCGAACCCTTAACCTCTTACTACCAACTGACAAACTGCCTACTTAGACTTTATACCCTCTTAATGTATGCAAACGCTTTTAATTACCCACAAAAACCAATACCTATATCCCTCCCTTCTCCTTCATTCCTCTTCTATTTCTTCGTTTTCTTCCCTCCCCCTTTTTGGCTATCTTTTCTTTTCTTCTTTCTACCCCCCCCTCTTTGCTTTTATTTTTGTCATTATTATCCTTATCTTTATTTTTTATATATATATTTATCTCTTTATATCTCCCCCCCTCTCTCTCTATATCCATCCCTCCCACTATGATCAATTTAATTCTCTTGAACTCACTTCATTCCACGACATGAAGTCTACATATCAAAACTGATCAAGGAATCCTTCCACCTCTACCCCTCCCTCCATCTCAGTTTGTCACTCTACTTCTTAACTCTTCTCCCCCTTCCTCTCTCTCTATACTATTCCATTTGTCCCCTCACCTTCTATTCCTCTTCCTCTCTCTCTATACTAGTAAATACAATTCCAAAAAAATGTTTTTCTCTATATATTAAGAACTATTTCAAGAGTAACTTACTCACTATTTTGAAAATGTTGACGTGAACAACAATTATAATTGAGTGGCTGCTATTTGCAGTATAGCAATATAAGGTTGCACTTACCAATGAAACGGTCGTAAATACCTGGATAATACCCTTCTCTTAATGCTTACCTGTGTTTTCTCTTTTATATATATATATATATATATATATAATCTATATATATTTATGTATATATATGTATAAGCCGACGCCGCTTTCCGCAGTCCCAGTTCCAACGGAATGCCTTGCAGCAGCTCCAGCTTCCGCAGTAATGGCTCTAGAGTCAGTACGTACAGAATGGAGGAGAGAGGGCACCCGTGTCGGATGGAACGCCTGATTGCGAATGGCTCCGATAGATAGCTGTTCACCTTGACCATCGAACAGATGTTGGTGTGCATTGCGACGATCCAGCCTCTGAAGACGGACCCGAAACCGGCCGCCTTGAGAACCACTTCCAAGTATCGATGGTCGACCCTATCGAACGCCTTAGACTGATCTAAATTGATTACAGCCCCACCAAAGCCGAGTTTACACCCCACCCTCTCTATGATGTATCGCATGAGGTGGAGGTTGTTGTGTATGGACCTGGTCGGAATTGTACACGTTTTCGCTTTCCCTACCAGGTTCTCGACGACAAGCGCCAACCTCGTTGCCAACACCCTAGCCAAAATCTTTAACTCTGGGTTGAGCAAAGTTATAGGCCTAAAGTTGCCTAGTTCGTCCCCCTTGTTCTCGTCTTTCTTGATCAGCGCTACTACGCCCCTGCCTGCAGAACTGGGAATTCTCCCGTTCTGCTGCCAGTTGCAGTAGACGGCCTCGGGACGCCAGAGAACAAGTCCAGCATGCCTATGTAAAACTCATAGGGTAGACCATCTAGACCGGGGGACATGCGTTTCCCGCAGCCGCCCAGAGCGTCCCGTATCTCAGTGGCTGTGATCGGTCTTTCGCAGAACTCGGCGTCCATGTCCGAGAGACGCGTCAGGCCGTCGAGGTATGAACCGAAGTCCATTGCCCCGTTCGACGCACCACCACCCTGCTCGAACAGTTGCGCAAAGTGCCGCTGAAAGCCGCGCACATCCGCTTGTGGTCAAGTAGCGCGCGTCCATTTTTGGTCTTTCAAAAACCGAATCGTGGACTTGTTGCCACTTTTCGCCTCTGCCACTCGGGCCCAGTTAACAGCTTTCGCTTTTCTCGTTTCCTGGAGCACGTGATTTACTTCTGACCACGCAGCCTTCGTGTTTCATGACGAAGAACTGGTCCAGTGCCGTTCTCGTTGCTAGCACTCTAGTTACGTTGCCACTCCTAAGCACCTCCTCTACCTTGGCTACTAGTTCTGTTTCTGTTTTGTTTCTCTCTAAGGCTAACTCTCTGCTAAAGTCTATCGACTCTACTCTAATTCCTTTCTTGAGGGAGTACCACTATCTGTTGTTGATGATGGCTCCCGTCAGTTGTTGCTTAACTAATCTATTTATCCGTTCACTGTAGGCTCTACGTGTCGGTAGCGACACGTTCAGCTTCCAGTATCCGGGTCCTTGTCTAAGTATTCTATCACGCTTGGCTATTCAAATGACTAGTTTGTGGTCTGAATAGGCAACCATGTGCATTTGTGGACAGCTTAACATCTTGTCCTTCTCTCTAATGAAAAACCTATCTAAATACGATCTAGATGTCCCGCTGTGGTTTTCCCACGTCCACTGTGGTGCAGTCGGGAAATCTAGTCGATATCTATCGGCCAGTTGGAATTGGCCGATTAGATTGTTGAGGCTGTTACATTCCCCTCTACTGGGACAAGCTCCCACATAGTCTCATCGTGCATCTAGGATACCATTCCAGTCCACCACTAAACGTAAGGAGCGAGACGTTCCCAGAAAAGACTCTAGACGCTTAAAGAAGTCTGGCCGCGATTGCGATTGCCCGGTCGGGGCATAAATGGCCACCAGTCTGAAGGCTCCACCTCCAATACTGTTCACGTCTAGGACTACCAGTATACCCTCCCGGTCCAAGTGTACTTGCTGTACTTCGTCGTCCAGGTTTTTCCACTCCCCCTCCACCTCCTGGCTGACAGATAGATGCGTAGATCTCAAAGTCATTGAAGATGGGGGTTAGTTGCTGCCTGTTGTGGATTCTGGACTCGGTGATGGCTATCATATCCATACCGTGTGACCTAAGGTCGTTTACAAGTGGGCCTGTTTCCAAGGCATCCCTAGGCCACGCACATTCACGCTCCGACCTCGTAAATTGGCCATGTTGGTGGAGAAGAATTGGC
Organism: Eledone cirrhosa; assembly: GCA_964016885.1. NCBI lineage: Eukaryota > Metazoa > Mollusca > Cephalopoda > Octopoda > Eledonidae > Eledone > Eledone cirrhosa. The sequence goes on from OZ024741.1 coordinate 181,932,379, forward strand.
GAAAAAGGACGAAAAGGTGCACTTACCTTTTCGTTTCCTGGAGATCGGGTTGCTCAATATCCATTTTGGTCCTGGAGGGGATGTTGGGTTGGGTGGGGAAACATTTTAACAGACGTAGTTGATGGGTTTCTGGCAGGGTTCCCCACGTCCTGCGAAAATGTTTTCTTCCGGTCACTCTAGGTCTGCATAGAAACCCTTATAAGTTTAATGTGTGGAGACGAATCCGCCTTCACAAAAGTTTTACCCTCGGTTTCCACCTTGGGGTTTTTGGCGATGACCTCCACTAAATCCTTGTTGCTGGTGTTGACGTATGCGTATTGTCTGTGTTTTTGTCGTATTTTTTTTGTTTGTTGTTCGTTCGGGAGTTTTCTTTCTATGGTGGGTGCTTGTGTTCGGGGTGGTGTTGGTGTTGGTTTTGCTGGTAGGGGCATGTTTGACTGTGGTATTGTTTGTGTTGTTGTTTGTGTGTTGGTGTTGGTGATTGGAGTTTTGGGGACTTTGTGGTGTTTCTTTTTTTGTTTTTGGATTTCCGAGGCTCTCCTTCTTCTTCACTTAAAGAAGGAAAAGCAGCCTCATCTGTTGTTGAATAATCATCGTCAGGAGTGTGGGGTAGGGGTATGTTGTGTGATGATGGTGTTTTGGTGTGTGTGTTTGTGGTAGTGTTTGATGGAGTTGGATGGGGTGGGGTTGTGTTCTACAGGGGTGTTGTCTCTGTTTTTTCATTTGTTGTTGGTTGAGTGGCTGTTTGTTTTGGTGTATTTGATTGTTTCGTGTGTTGTTGTTGTTGTTGTTGTGGTCGTGGTTGTTTTTGGTGTTGGTGTTGGTAACAGTGTTTTTTTCGGATTGTTTTGTTTGAGCGTGTTTGTAAAGGGCATGAGGCCTTTAGATGTGTGGTGCTATTACAACGAAAGCAATGTGGTTTTCCACCTTCCACCGAAATGCTTATGTGGCTGTTGGTGCCCCCCCCCAGCACTTTTTCGGGTATTTTGGAGAATCTCTCCGGGCTCATTTGCATCAGAATCTCCAAATTTGTACCAGACCACGTGTGTCTGGTTGACGTTTTGATAGAGAGAATGGTTTATTTTCCCTTCTCTAAAAATCCTGCCAATATCCACCAAATATTAATATTTGGTAGTATGTTTGCAATTCTGATTTTCTATGTTCTTTTTCCGAGGTATGTAGGTAAAAATGTGTATTTTTTTGACAGCATTGATGTTACTGTCCTTCGAAATGTTTCAAGACGAATTTCTGGAGGTGAGTTTATTTGAAACTCACCGTTTTCACCAAAAGTGATAAACTCCTTTGCTTCAGAGAGCATTTGTTTCGCATTGGAGAATATCGAGATCCTTGAACTCTTGTTTCTTGATGATTGTTTGCGCAAAAGTTATTTTTTTGGTGTTGTTGTTATTGTTGTTGTTGTGGTTGTCGGTTTTTCCGTTTGTAGTTGTGTCAATGGTTTTATTTTCTGTTGTTTTTTCTGTTGTTTTTGGTGTCTGTTGTACACTGTGTGGTTCAATCTTGTTTTTATATTTTGTTATCCATATTGGCTTCCATAGTGACGCCAATACCAGCGGAGTTCGAGGTAACGTTATTATTATTTGTGACTGTTTCTGTAAAAGTTATTTTTTTTGTGTTGTTGTTGTTGTGGTTGTCAATTGTAGTTGTGTCAATTGTTTCATTTTTTGTGATTTGTTATGTCTGTTGTAAGCTGTTTGGTCCATCTTGTAAGTTGCATTTTTCGGCTTCTTGGCAAAACAAAACTTTGTTGTCACTATTTGTCTCCATAGTGACGCCTATGTAGGCAGAGGTTGCGGCAACGTTACTCTCTGCCTTTATCTCTCTACTTTCTTCGTCAGCGTTCGCTAGCGTTCCTTCTACTAAGCTAGCCATTATCGATAGCAAAAATATTAAAATTTTTGAAAATTTTTCAAATAAAATTTCCGCCCCATATGTGGCAAAAAATGAGATTACCGCCCAACTGACAATTCAGCCTGGGGATTAATCTACTAAACAATATATTTTTTAACAAAAAGTTCCTGTTTTTTGCATACAAAATTAACAAAACACTTACCAGCGAAGTGGCAAACGTCAACACTATCCGAAATAGATAGATATGTTTCTTTATTAGCCACAGGGGCACAAAAGAAGGGGACAAATACAAAGGGGGAATTTTACATACAATAAAAACGTGTAAAATGTTATCACAAATGCAATTTTAAAAATTAGTCGATTTTCCCCAATAGGGAGAGACAGTTTATATGGGTAACACATACCCCCGAACAAATGTGCAACCCTCATCTCCAGGAGTACGAAGAGTTTGTACTCCTTTCCTCTCCTCCTCCCTTCCTCAACCTACAGGCTGATATAGAGAGAAGGCCCATTCACTCGGGCCATTCTTGCCACTTTCACCCACCTTTCATAAAACTTGCTGGGGTACAGCACCTCTCTCTCCATCCTGATTCTTCTTCCAAATAGATAGATAGATAGATAGATAGATAGATAGATAGATAGATAGATAGATAGATAGATTTGTGTATATATAAATACACAAACATGTATATGTATATATAGATACATGCGGTGGTCCTCCAAAGAGTGTTTGCGACCTAATACGTCACAAGATATTGACCAACCCAAGACCATGGTAGAAGTTTTTTAACTAGGGTGCCGTCCCAAGAGATAAAATCCGAAACCATGTGGTTTCAAAAGCAAACATCAACATTTCCTAACCACACAATCATGTTTGCACTAACTTGATAGATAAAATTAATTACTGATGCACTGTAGACATCGCAGAAGATAAATATTCGAACATTCGTAAAAAGTTTTCATAAAAATATATAAATGATGAAAAACGTTTTAAATTAATGAATATGATAAAATTTAAAAGAGGGAAAATATATTAAAAGAACATTTCCAATAATTGTCTTCATTTAAGCTTATTGGATATAGTCATCAAATTTTATAGTTATATTTGGCCATATTCTTAGTAAAATCAATATAACTTCATTTAACATATATTAATTTCTATTTTAAGCACAAGACCAGCAAATGTTAGGGAAGGATAAGGTTGTTTAAATCAACCCAGTCCGTGACTGGCAAAAAAGACAAAGCTGTCCTCGGCGGGATTTGAATTAAATACATGAAGTGCCGTGACTAAATGCTGCAAAGCCTTTCGTCCGACGCACTGACCGTTCAGCCAATCCACTGCATTCAAAGAAAACGGACTGTAGAAAAGCAGTTCAACTATAAAATGTATGATAGATTTTAACAAAGTACTAAATAAAGGTTTCTGATTTAGGCGCGAGACCAACAATTTTTAGGAATGGGAAAATTGATTAAATCTACTCCAGTGCATTACTAGTACTTTATTTTATCGACCCTGTAAGGATGAAAGGCAAAGCAAACCTCTGCGGGATTTGAACTCAGTAGGCAAAAAGCCATAACTCAATGACGCTAAGCGTGCTGTCCGAAACTCTACCGATTCTGTCAACCCACCGCCCTAATAAAGTACTAAATAATGAATTCTAATTTATGAACGAAGGTAACAATTCGCGGGGAGAGGGAGTCAATTCATCTACCACAGTACGTGATGGGTACTTTAATTTCTCGACACAAGGAGGAAGAAGATCAAAGTTGGCCTCAGTGGAATTAGAACTATGACCATAAAGGAATGTAACTTAATGCTGCCAATCCATCACTTTCGAAATAAATTAATTAATAACATATTCAGCGGAATGTGACAAACAATGCAATTGCGAGGCCAACCCAAAGAATGTGCTAGTTCAATGTGTGTGTATGTAAGTGTGTGTTTCTCACTCCATCGCATAGCTACTATTTTACGATCTATAAAATGTGTACCATCACTACTTAGTTTTGAAGAGTAGATAATAAAATAAAGGACTTCGAGTAATTTTGCATAATACCCTGGGTTTCTGTGATTTAAAGAGGAATTGGCAGACTCTTTAGACCACACACTTTTATAAATACACATACATAGACACACTAGATAGCCACCCGCCCGAAAGCCACACATACACCTGTAGACTTATATGCTGAAACTGGAACTCACGAGCAAAACATAAGCCGAAAAGCCACATACTTTAATGCACCACATTCCAAACACCATCTATGCCACAAACACACCTGATATATGCACATATACACAGATTCGCAGTTAGATCGACACACGAGTATAGTCAGACAGACGCACAAGTCTCACTGATAGATACAGACTCTGCCATTAACATTGCATTCACAGCCTCATCCATGAAAACAAACGGCCCTCCACTCTTGTCCACTTCACTTCTCGTGATAACATAAATTCTCTCTCCTAATTTCCCATTTGCTTTCTGATGAAAGACTAACGTCTGATATGTTAAAAACGGAACACCCGGAGCTCAGCCGTCGGAGTGCTGACTCTTTTCCTATATATATATATATATATATATATATATATATATATATATATATATATATATATATATATATATATATATATATATATATTTATATATATATATATATACTAGCAGTTTAGCCCGGCGTTGCTCGGGTCTGTTCATTTGCTATGAAAAGTTACATACAGGTAAACGTAGCTTGAAAGCGAATAAGCTTATCAATTAAGTGCATAACGCAGTTGAACCGGTTATAAATAGTTACGAACCAATTAGCATATCGGACAATCAATGATGGGTTAATAATCTTCCAATAGCGAATTTAGTAGACCAAAGTTGCAAGATGGTGGCCCAGATACCGCTGGGTGTCAGATCTGTCCGCCATGGGTGACCCTAGCAGTTTTCCAGATGGCATAGCTCCAACACCTCCAACACCTGCACCAACATCTATAGCACCTCTTGCGATATTGCATGTCATCCCTTGAGGAGTGTAAGCAAAAAGTCCATTCCTGCTCCCTACGCGGGAACAGACAACATAAAGTTGGCCATGGATGATTAGCCAGTTTCAGTCTGAACACTCTAGCAATGAGGTCATGATTGTTCGAATAATTTTGCCCAGGAAAAAGTTCACGGGTTACATTCCGATTCATATGTCTATAGCATTAATCTGTTATATGAAGTGTTATTTTGCGGGTTGTTATTTGCAATAAGCCGATTGAAAATGCCCCAGATAAGCCGTATGCCAATACGGAACGCTCCACTGCAGTGTTGTCATATAGTGAGTAAAAAGCGACAGAGAGAGTAAAGCAGTTAAATTATAGAGAGGGGGAATATACGGAACGCTCCATTTGATCATATACATTGTTTCTCTCTCTGCAGTGTTGTCATATAGGGAGTGAAGAGTGACAGGGAGAGTAAAGCAGTTAAATTATATAGAGCGGGAATATACGGAACGCTCCATTTGATCATATATATTGTTTCTCTCTCTGCAGTGTTGTCATATAGTGAGTGAAGAGCGACAGAGAGAGTAAAGAAGTTAAATTATAGAGAGGGGGAATGATCATGATCGATTTTTGCCCTTATTGTTGATTGATTTGAAATTGTTTTGCTTCATGAGCTTCTCCTAACCAAAAGCAATAATTGTCCCGACTTTGAATAGAATCGCGTGAAAAAGATTTCTCAATTTTTTGTCTCATATTGAGAAAAACAAAGAAAGAAAATTACAAAACGGACAACAATAAAATATAATGTCTTTGTTGAGAATCATGTAAATAAATGCTTAAGCGTGGTTATTGTTACGTTTGTTGTTTTATAAATTCATCTGTTGCTTTTGAATATTTATTATTTGATGTAAAATGTAAGTGTGCAAAATGTAACGTTGAGAGAGCAGTATGTATTTAGTGTTATTGGCTTTTTAAATTTTGATATTTGATGTATGAGTGTCGTTATGACTGTTTGTTGCTTAGGTTTCAAAGTTTGTGTCGCGTTCCTTCAAAAGAAGTTTTGTCGTTGTTCTAAACTATAAAGGGTAGTAGACGGAGGCAGTAACCTTTTAAAGAGAGTTGCAGAGAAGATTGAGGGGGGAGTAGAGAGAGTGATGAACCTTTTAAAGAGAGTTGCAGAGGAGATTGGGAGTGGAGTAGAGGAAAAGATGAACCTTTTAAAGAGAGTTGCAGCATGTATGTAGTTTCATATATTTTGATGGTAGTAGTGAGAGGAATGAAGCGTGTAAGAGAGAGGGTTACAGCATGTATTTAGTTTTATCGATATTTTCATAGAAGCATGACATTTTTATCAAAAATAATTATGCGTTGACCTGCCCTGGTAAATTTGGAGCACGTTGGAAAAAATTCATCAAAATCTGTAGAGAAATGTGGAAATGCATAAAAGTCATACACACACACAGACAGACATCTACCGTTTTATATATATATATATATATATATAAGTGGTTACACAACAGTTAGTTCACCATGCCGATAACAATTAATTGTTTCACCTTAGCGGATACTCAGCTCGTAATGGGCATGGTTATACGGAACAGGAAGGACAACCGTACGAACGCGCATGCGCAGAAACCGCTCACTTCACACAGGCAATACTAAAATGCGTGCGAGCGGTGTAAGGGAGATAACTGCGAAATTCCGAAAAGTTTTTAGTTGATAAGAAAAGTATGATGTTGTTACAATAAATTCAATCTGGAGTTTTATTTATTCGTTCGTCAACAGCAATGCAACACACCAGCTGTAATCTATGAAGCTGTGGTCACTTCCAACCGACCAAACCAACCACAGGAGGTCAAATCCTATGTGGGCATGGCGGAGGGCCGATTTAAGGAATGTTTCTTGAACCACCAGTCGACCTTTAGGTACCCGGACAGACGTTCATCCACGAAACTCGCGAGCCACGTATGGTCCCACGTACTCAAGTATAGACCACCTCATTCAATGGAAAGCCATCACTAAGTCCAAACCATGCGCAAGGGCAAATCCGTCGTGTGGACTATGTATTGACGAACGAATAAATATTCTAAAGAGATTATGCAATAGTGATTGCCTAAAGACGAGGAATGAATTTTTCAACGTTGTCCACACGTCTCGAAACAACTATTGCATAACTACAAAGCTTAGGATTGAATTTATTGTAACATCATAATTTTCTTATCAACTAAAACTTTTCAGACTTTCGCAATTATCTCCCTTACACCTCTCGCACGCATTTTAGTATTGCCTGTGTGAAATGAGCGGTTTCTGCGCATGCGCGTTCGTACGGTTGTCCTTCCGGTTCCGTATAACCATGCCCATTACGAGCTGAGGATCCGCTAAGGTGAAACAATTGTTCTCGGTATGGTGAACTAACTGTTGTGTAACCACTTCTACCTAACTCGTCCCATGGATTGAGTGCACCTTCCAGTGTTCTACCACTATATATATATATATATATATATATAACTCGTCCCATGGATTGATATATATATATATATATATATATATATATATATATATATATATATATGAGCGCACAGCAACATAACTACGCAACACAGCCTTTTTAATCCGGCATACAAACGTTATATCCCTACACAGATGTTGCTACGATATAATGATGCAATAATACCACCCAACTCCTTTGCCATCTCCCAGAATGGAAATAGTGTTGTCAGCGATTTTCAATAAATTCTCAAATATTCTTCTGGAGAAGAAAATCCAAACAAGAATCTGATTTACATTATTGTTGAAATCCCTATGGCAAAGTAGAAAAGCCCTATGGCAACATTTAATTGGCCATCTAAATGATTAAACATATGAGTAACAATTTAATTTTTTTCCCTTCTAAGGGTAGAAAATTGCTTCCAAAAGTATGTGCTTATGTCTTTAAAAATTCATATCGTATATTGATTTCGTATATTATTCCTATATTTTGAAATATAGGAATATTTTAAATATTGGCTTCTTATTATTTTTCGATATTGCATGTATAGTATTTGTTATTACATTTTCATAAAACATAAAATACAGATTCTCTGGTTTGCAAATTGTTTATAAATTCGATTATTTTTTGTTTTTCCAGATTTTATCGATTACTTTACTATTTTAGTTACTAATCAATATTCTTATTTTGTTTTCTTCACGGTCAGTTGCAACGGTTCTAAACAACAGAGTGTGAAGGAGCTTGACACAGTTGTTAGTGCGTTTGGGTTACGGTCGTAAGGTCATCAACTTGATTCTCGACAAGGTGTTGTATCCTTTAGCAAGATACTATATTTCACATTGCTCCAGTCAACTCAGCTGGAAATGAAGTTGTATCTGTAATTTAAATGGACAATACTTGTCATATATTGTGTTACGCTGAAAGTCCTTCAGAATTACATTAAGGGTATATGTACATATGGAATGCTCAACAACTTACAGCGTTAAATTCACGAGCAGACTGTTCTGTTGCTCGAAAAAGACATTTCATCGGAACCGACAGATGTTCAACATACACAAACGTTTGGTATTTGTACGTTTCTACATAGGATATTTAGGTTAAGGAAATATTTCTATTGAATTATTTTTGTCTGACATCTCTGCACTGTTATCTTACCGACATAATTTGATTCATTTACAAACACATTTAACTCGGGTTCAGCTACAAGGTTAAATTGAGAGCTGCTTGATGACTGTACGTGACGTACTTTGCGGCATTATTTCCCGAAGTACGTTATGTACGTCCACACACACACACACACACACACACACACACACACACACACACACACACACACACACACACACACACACACACACACACACACACACACACACACACACACACGCACGCACACACACACACACACACACACACAGCCATACACACTCTCGTTTCCGCCCTGCCCGTCTACAATCTTTCTATTTCATTTCTAATTTCTAATTCTATTATCTGACGAACGACTAGAGTCCGAAGCGTTAAGACTCTTTTCGTACTACATCAAGTGTAAAACTAATAATATATTTCTTCATTGTACTGCGTTGTTTGCTTTGTTATTTCTGTTTGTTTTTTGCACACACATACACACACATATATATATATATATATATATATATATATATATATATATATATATGTGTGTGTGTTGTGTGTGTATTCCGTTTTTTTCTCTTCATTTTGTTCTATCTTCCTATATGTTCTATTATTTCTGATTCTACCTTCTGACCAATGACTACCGTTAAACTAATATATATCATCATTGTACTTTATAGTTTGCTGTGCTGTTTAAGTTTACTTACACACACACACATACATACACACACATATACATATATATATATATATATATATATATATATATATATATATATATATATATATATATATATATATATATATATATATATATATATATATAAATATGTGTGTGTGTGTTTGTGTGAGTGTGTCTGTGTTCTTGTGTAAGTAAATGTAAAACAACAAAGCAAACTATATATATATATATATGCACATTTTCACAGGAAACCTAGGAGGTGAAAAACTCGTGGGGTGCTGTGAAAACCGAGACAGTTATAAAAGCTTTTCAAAAATGCGACATCAGTAACGCCTTAGATGGCACAGGAGATGACTTTCTGTATAATGATAGTGACACAAGTGATTCTGAAAACGGCAGTGACCCCAAGGAATGAGGGGAAGATGATGAATTTCAGGAACTAGAATATGGTAACAGCAAGGAAATCTATGAGGATGATAGCAGTCATGATCTTATAAGATTTGAAAGTGACTCCAATGTTAATAGCGTTAATAGTGTTAATTCCTCTTGATTTTATTTTTCCTGGAATTTAGAGTGCGTAAACTGTGTAAACAGTTTATCACAACTTCGGACCTCGAGTTGATTCAGGAAAGATAGAAAATTGTTCGGATATATATAGTGTTGTATTGTTGTTATTTAATCCCCAGTGTGCTTTAAGTAAACATATATTGGAGGGATTTATTACGTACTATATATCAGAAACATTACAAACCAAATATTACACACGTCTTAATAACATTGCTATTGAGATCTGATATCATTCTTTTAATTCAAATTTAGTTTGAAGGGGGTATTGTTTAGCTACATCACATAATGGAATACTCATTTTTCAATCACAACCTTTCAACGCTTTATTTCGGTATTCTCAATCGTTAAATGCTTCAACGCGAAGTAGTACAAGCACTTGTCGTAATAGATACTTTAGAATTCTACAAAGTTAGAATGAACGAATAGGTGCCTCTAATAGAAAAGGAATACTTGAAAGAAAAAAGTGTTATTTAATACCATGAACCTGTCTTACATAAGTAGATGCAATAAGATAACAAAAAATAAGCATGTAACATTGTAAAGCTGATGTATATTGAAAACAGATAAGAAGAAAGGTATTATAAAATAAATAGAACAGGAAGGATAATGTATTTGTAGGTAGGAGATAATACAACAACAAAATAACGACTTGAGAGCAAAACAACATGAATGTACGTGGCTAGATGGGTTGTCTTAACATAGATGTTTTGTTTGTTTCGCTTTTGTTTATTTTTCTCTCTTGACACTGCATTAGATGTTGATTTATTTCATCAGCATTTGGTAAACACATGGAAACTTGCTTGCTTTCAAATGAAAACTTTTCACGCCGTGTCAGAGTATGTTTATGTGTGTGTGTGTATATGTGTATAAATGTGCATTTATGTGTGCGAACCTGCATGTGTACGTCTATGTGATTATATATATTGCGTGACTATGTGTTTGTATATATGTAATTTGCGTGAGTGTGTGTAAAAATATATATGTGCATTTCTGCTTTTACACCAACATTTGGTGAAGTGTCTAGTGGAAGCTTTCGTGTTTGGTTAACATGGAATAATAGAGGATCATTGTATTTTGAAAGGATAATCACCGTATGGAAATCTTTTACTCACTAACTGTGCCAAAGTTGAAAAATCACGAAAGAGAAGCACTTCAGCGTAAGCATGAACGATTGAACCTCTGCGAGGTCAATTGTCATAAATAATGCAGTCAGAAGTTATTTCGTTGACTAAAACAATACTGGTTGTATAAGAAAAATATAGGATGGCTGCTGCTAAAATTTCATAATTATAGATCTGGTTGATCATGGATGACCATGGGCTAATCAACAAAAACAACAATGTTTAGGATTTAAATCCTTTAAGTTCAATCATTTAAGAAATGCATTGTGAAAATGCGTATGCGATGTGCTGAAATTATTTCTTTGATACAATAGTGTAGTTTCTACATTAATAAGGAAATGGCCTACTAGTTATAGTATTACTATCATTTAGTAAGTTATAGTAAGTTATAAGGAAATTGAATTTTGTATGAAGAATTATTTTTGAATGAATTGAACAAGTTTATTACTGGTAATTTATAAGTAACGGAAGCATAATTTGCAAATCGACCTGTTGGAATCCGTACTAATTATGGTAACTTATGTATTTAGAACCTCTTATGCGTCGGTACAATCCATAACACCCATGACAGTGATATTATTTTGGAGACATAAAGACATTATTTTTAGATACAAATTTAACATGGAAACCCAAGAGATTACATCTGACATTTTACAAGTCTGTAATAGTTTTCTATTTATGTGATAATATTAATTCCATATATTGTTTGAGAGATATGCAATATGACTTAAGTTCGAAATATATAACGAGAAAGTGAATGCTACGTATTTTTGGTAGCTCGTATAAAGATTGATATAATTATCCTGGGAAATTACTCGAAACGATCTTCACTCCATAGCAAGCGTTGACTCATTTTGTTCATAATTAAAGGGTTGAAAGCGCTTTTCTCTGGTGAATGTAAGGCTAAAACGAAAGTGCAAATGATAAATAATATTCATAAATGTTTTCTTATTATTCAAATAAATAACTGAACGAAGTTCACCAAGGCTTCCTGTGAATAATGCAGTTATTATTCGCATATAACCTCCAGGAGACAGAAATATCCCCCAGTCTTACAAATAGCACAGAGTAGCATTTTCTTATAATTCTCTTACTAATTAGTTCGAACAATGAATATGAATAATATTAATTAGAATATCTCAAGCGAACTATCCATGATGATATGCGGAATGTTGGTGCTGCTTAACTTAATCTAGAAAATAGTTGTTCTAGGCAATTCTGCATTAGAAGATAGACAAAGGATGCAATTTACTAGTTTACAGATCTAAACAAAGACACGAAACTGGAAGAATACATAGATATGCCAAAGGTTACGATTGCTATTTAAATTTATTATTAATAATTGTCAATGTACAACCGCATAGAATAGGTATTAATAGAAAGAGAGCGAAAGAGAGACGGTCGCTACTAATTCCCACAGTGCTGCTGTAACACACACACATGTCGTAGACCACCGGTGCTGCTGCTAAAAGGTCAACCAATTGATTGGCATTGTGAAGACGTACTCTAAAACCTACAGATGTGCTATATTCTCTACCTGCTCTTTATACAATATTACGGTGGCTCAGCTCCTCGAGGTTAATTTGCTGTTCTCATATAACCTCCAATCGTTCAAACACACCCACATCAATTGTCTCTCTTCCTGCCGTCATCCATATTGTACTCCTTCCAGACTCTACAGTCATCTCTACTCCAACTCCTTACTATGAAACTCCCCTTCCCCCTTTTTTCCTGTAGATGTGAACTTGCACTTATACAAGAACATCAATTGCCTTCATCTCACGAGTATCGCAGAACCTGAGATGTAACTGCCTCTTCCACAAGAACAAGCAATGAAAAAGAACAAAAAACAAAAACAACATTTTGAAAAAAAGTAGCATGTGTCCCTATTGCATTAAAAAAGGTCATAAACATCACAGTCTAATTCATATCTTTTATACATTTGCTGCATTGTGCCTTAGTAAGAAATCATTATTTCATAGAGTGGGTAATTGCTGGCCTTGTGCCTAAAGTAGAAACAATTATTTCATAGAGTGATAGATATGGTTTAAAGAGAGTAAATGGAACAAATTCTAAAGGACGAGAAGAGACAGAAGGACGAGGTAGTCATTGAGAAGGTCACAGAGTGTGTGAGAAAAGCAAAATGTGAATGAATTAGCTCAAAAATTCAAAAATCAACTGGTGTAAGTGTTTTATTGATTGCTTGACTCTCCCTAAGTATAAACGTATCTGCTTCAAATTTAAAAAGAAATGCAATCACACATGCATATACATCGATAGACCCTCCCACACACGCACGCGCACACACACACACACACACACACACACACACACACACACACACGCACACACACACACGCACACACACACACACACACACACACACACACACACACACACACACACACACACACACACACACATATCTCAACGGCTTTATAAATAACACACATATATCTCAACGGCTGAAGACTTTAGTCTTTCGATTGTATTTTTATTGTCAAAAAATTATTTTTTAAGGTTTCCTCTTTAAAAAATTGTATTTCATTTCGCTTTCTTCTCGTTTGTTGTCTTGTATTCTCTTTGTTAATTTCTCTCTCTCTCTCTCTCTCTCTCTCTCTCTCTCTCTCTATATATATATATATATATATATATATATATATATATATATATATAGGAGAAAGTATGACCCCGACGGCAGAGCTTAAGCCGTTTCGACGGCTATCTCTGGACTCAAATAGCCGTCGAAACGGGTTGAGCTTTGCCGCCGGGGTCATACTTTCTCCTATTACCCACTCTACTACCATAAGTATTGAGTACTCTGGTGCATTATAGTCCATCTGGTTCCTGACCACAACTCCTCCGTTATATATATATATATATATATATATATATATATATATATATATATATATATATATATATATTATATATGTATATGTATATGTATGTATGTACAAAGCAAACAGAAATAACAACACAGTCGGTACAGTATATGAAAGGAATATATTAGGTTAACGCTTAAATAGTAGGAAGAGGGTTTTGACGTTTCGGACGCTAGTCCTTCATCAGAAGATAGAATGAGAAATAAGATAGATTGAAGGGACTGGTGGGTTGCATTCGGAAAAAGTGTCTTTAGATAAAAATAACAGGTCCATTCATGATGGCATCTCTTGGTAAACTGATGGTGCTGGCGTTTTGAGTATGATTTATTTTTTTAGAAAAGTGGATCATGGAGCGCATCTACCTGAAATGGAAACAAAAACCGTTTTGTAAAAAAAGCTATACTTGTGCACGTGCGTATGCGCGCGCGCGTGTGTGTGTCAGTGGCAAATTCAAAAGAATCAATCACGTGACATCGAGGTTAATCAGTGAGGAGTGGGGTGTTAAAAAGACAGTAGCCAATATGTTACTATGAACCATAGTAGTAATTTAGGCAAATTTTTGCTTCACAAAATAATTTGGAGATAATTTTTAAGAATTAGTATATCTACCAACATATTTATACAGAAGTATACACTAGCAAGATATAGGTTATGTCTTAGTAACTTTGTGGTTCAATACAAAAATGTAGAACAATTATATGAAAGACGTAAAATAAGAAAATTATAATAATTAACTTACTTAAGTTTCACTCCAACTAATTAGTTTCTGAAAGGGGATATACACAGTGTTCAAAACTATGGAGAATCCTTTCTTAAAATATATATATATATATATATATATATATATATATATATATATATATATATATATATATATATACAGTATATATATTGAAGATTTAGTTTTATTTACATCAAGCGTTATTTAGTTCTTCATTTCCTTCATTTCGTAATTATGTTCGATATGATTCAGTCATTTAAATGCTTCTTTTATATCCTTCATTGTTTCCTGTGCGGTTTCCACTCATCTAGCAAACGTTTATAATATGCTTGTCTGCATTTGTATAGTTTCGCAACCGATATATTAATTTTCATGTGGTGGGATATTTCGTGCTAAGTTAACATTATAGTCGAACGTATGCTGCCACCGAAGGATTACTTATGTGGAAATTGTAATTCTGTCAGCTACATTTGGAAAGCATTGTGACAACAAAGAAAGGAATAGTATTTCAAAGATCACATTAAAATCTCTTTAGTGCCGTGGCGACCTGCTGTCTGCTTTGTGAGAAATATGTTTTCAAGCTGTGAGAACGATGAAAACGAATTAATTCCAAAAGGTAGGTAGGTGGCAAAGATGCAGCTTGGAACGGTCATTGTTTTCAAATTAAACGCAATAATAGGCTTCCCTATTACTTATTTGAAACAAATAGCGAACAAATGATGGAGCGTTTACAGTCTCACCCAGCATGTTAGTAATAGCAGCCAAGTATCCTTCAAATCCCACTTGTCATCTTATATATAGAATTATAAAATTGACAACAAAGCGCCTGTCGCTAAACAACAACAACAACAAATATTAGGGGTGCAAACCAATAGTAGGAGTGTCTTCACAATCATTTTACACGCTGGAAGTAACTGAAAAATCTCTTTCAAATTACACATTGCCTTTGTAAAAATACGGAAGAACAAGTCAAATAGTATTTTATTCACAGTTGTATAAATAACAATACAAATCGTTTGCAATTCTTTCAGAATGAAAATATAAACAGAGCATATGAATAAATTTACAGTAGAATAACATAACACATGTTTTAAATATATACATAAATAACATTACAAATTGCTCGCGATTCTTTCAGAAAGATATATTCTTTTAATGTACTCGGACATACTATATGCCTGAAACAAAAACAAATGGGTTGACTTTTTAATCTTGTTCGATCATGTGTGTCTTGGGAATTAAACTAGAAACAGTTTGACCAAATTTTCAACAATACAGTGATAGCAAAACATTGTATTTTACAGACGTTGTTATCTATCAGGAAGGAGAAACCCAAAACTATGAGATGCAAGGACCAGGTCCAAGGGTTGGACTGACTCTTTCAGCACATTTCCCTCGGTATCCTCCAGATTAACGCACTCACTATTCTGTCCGCAGACAGCATCATGCAACATATATTTGAAGTTTTGTAAAGGACACAGTAGTCTACTAGATATATAGTTTTTTATTCTTACTGCATTCATGTTACGGCCATGCGCAACACTGCCTTCATTTAGCTGATCATATCGAACGGAATATTTATTGTTATCATATCTGGTATACGCATTTCATAGTTGTATTTGTAGTTTTTATATATATATATATGTATATATATATATATATATATATATATATATATATATATATATATATATATATATATATATATATTGTTATGCTTTTAGAGGGTCATGTTGCCAATAAGAAACACACGCACCAGTTGCTTTCACTCCAATTTATTATAAATTAAATTATAAATTTAAAAAATTTATAAATTTCCGGTTGGCTGGACGGTTGTTCATATATTCTCAAAGTTATTTCGTCACACATTCTGTGACCTCATCAGTGACTGGGGATTCTTTTCTTTGTTTTGTGCCTCTCCTTTGTTCTGTCCTACGCCATCTTGATTTTGTGTGTGTTGTGTGCTTATTGTCCCGGTGTCTGTGTGTGTTTTTATCTGTTTATTTATTTGTTTATTAAAGTTACTATAGACTACCTAAGCAAACACCCCAACCATCGATTACCTGTACTAGACACAGAGCTCTGGTTAGAAACCATTAATAACAAAAAACAAATCCTCCATTCCCATTATGCCAAACCCATGACTTCCAAATACCTGATCCACCGGAACTCAGCAGTTTCAGATCAACATACTGATTGCGGATTTAGTACGGGTGATGAGGAACGTGTCCCGCATGTGCAACCCCAAAGAACTAGAGAGACACATACAACACTTCATCCACCGTATGCAGTTCTCTGGTTACAATCAGAGAGATAAAATCAGAGTGTATAGAGGAGCCAGAACCAAATAGGAAAAAATGGTAAATAATGATACAAATGTGACCTGCCCCTTGTATAGGAGCACATTTTGGAATAGAATAGAAAGAACTAGGAATAAGGTTAATAGAATAAACTCATGGTATGATAGCAATAAATACCAGAGTGTAATGTTCATCAATACAACCCATAGAGGTGAACTAGCTTACAAATTTAGAAGGGCTCTAGATAAACTTAAACTAAATATTAAGATAGCGGAAAGATCAGGTACTTCCATAAAAACACTTATTAGTAATACATACCCTTTTCAAAGACCTCCCTGTATAGATAAAAAATGCATAATCTGTAAACTAAGCCCCCATATTAACTGTAAAACTAGAAACATAGTATATAGCATAAGGTGTACCGAGGGACAATGTAAAGATAAGAATATAATGGTTTCTACTTTTGGCACAAGGCCAGCAATTATCCCAGTGTATTACTGGTACTTTATTTTATTGACCCCATTAGGATGAAAGGCAAAGTTAACCTCGGCAGGATTTGAACTCAGACCATAAAGGGCCGTAACTCTTTTCTGCAAAGCATGGTGTCCGACCCTCTACTGATACTGCCAATCCAAGAATATAATGTACATAGGTGAAACAGCTCGTAGTATAGGAGAAGGATTAAATGAACACTGGCGAGAGCTTTAAGGTAGAAAAGACTCATCAGTACGCCACCAACATGCTAAAATAGAACATAATGGCAAATTAGAGAACATAGAAATAAAAATAAAATCTACACACAGAAGAGGCGCAATCTTTAGACAAATCACAGAGGCAATAAACATAAATGAACTCCAACCAAAATTAAATAGAAAACATGAATGGAATAGCAACATCACAACTTACAATTAAGGACAAAATGAAAACACACACATATAGAACAAACAACCAACTAGTAACATGTAAATAAACAAATAAATAAACAAATAAAAACACACACAGACCCCCGGATGTAACACATGCGCAAACTAAGCACACAACACACACAAAAACAAGATGGCGTAGGACAGAACAAAGGAGAGGCACAAAACAAAGAAAAGAATCCCCGGTCACTGATGAGGTCACAGAATCTGTGACGAAAGAACTTTGACAATATACGAACAACCGTCCGGTTGTGGAACCAACCATTTCAACCAACCGGAAATTTATAAATTTTTTAAATTTATAATTAAATTTATAATAAATTGGAGTGAAAGTAACTGGTGCGTGTGTTTCTTATTGGCAACATGACCCTCACAAAGTATAACAATATCGGTTTCAACATACGTTTTCAGATAAAGAATCCAGTATATATACACCTATAACAAATACAAGCATATATACGTACGAGAAAGTATACGTACCTTCACAAAACATACGGGTAAGATATACTTACCTATACAAATAAGTAATGGTATAAGCATACAATATCCTTAGCTACCACATCAAGACGTAATTTATCCGCGTATTGTTCGTACTATCCGTTACGGGATAATGTGAGGCTGTAATACAGGAAAGTTTTATGGAATTTGTGTTTACAAGCCGAAATTGCCTTAGATTATTTGTTTAAGATGTGATCATTGGCGTAGATTATTTCCAGGACTTCAGCGGCTCAAAGATCGCATGGTCTTTTATTTCCGTTATACGATCTAGCTTTAGCTAGGATCTCCCAATGTAACCTATATTGGGTGTGTTTGTCTTTTAGACTCCAGATATAAGCTGAAAGTGACGTCATATTCCTTCTTAAAGGGTTAAGGAAAGAATGGGTGTGCATGTAAAGACGCTGCTTGAATCTATTGGCGGTTAACCCTATGTAGGCCCTACTAGACGTGGATATTTCGACCTTACATTTGTAGACAATGTTGCTGGAGAGGCATTTCCCGGAAAGAGGGCAGTCAACCCGATTCCCACAATTACAATTATTACTAACTACAGGGTTACACGTGTTACTACGGCTAGGTAATTAGCTAAATTTGAAACAGTGAAGTTATGTACAAACTTAGGAATCGTGGAGTAATATATTTTAATGGTATTTCTATAAAGAAAATTTTTATATTTATGTGCTGAGGGGAAATGCTTCTTAATAAGGGAGAGAAAGATTTTAGCTAATCGTGGGCCGCCTCCATATTATATGATGGGTTATACAATATAATGCGTCGGAATCTATTTTCCCTAGGTTTATGCTGATACTTCGTATATGCTACCTTATCGACAAATCCACTCCGAGCAAGAGTTTCATTGTAGTTTGTGGAATGGTCGGTGAAAATATGCTCGTTTGTAGATAGACGGGAAAGCCTGAAAGAAATGTTTCTTCTTCTTCTTCTTCTTCTTCTTCTTCTTCTTCTTCTTCTTCTTCTTCTTCTTCTTCTTCTTCTTCATATTATTATTATTATTATTACTTTATATATATATATATATATATATATATATATATAGGAAAATGTTCAAGACCCCGACGGTAGAGCTCAAGCTGTTTCGACGGATATTTCTGGACTAAATTAGCCGAACTTTTCAATATAGTCCAGAAATTTAGTCCAGAAATAGCCGTCGAAATGGCTTGAGCTCTGCCGTCGGGGTCTTGAACATTTTCGTATTACCCACTCTACTACTCTAAGTATTGAGTATTCTGGTGCGTTATGGTCCACCTGGTTCCTTACCACACTTCCTTCGTTATATATATATATATAAGTGTGTGTGTGTGCGTATGTGTGTGTGTGTATATGTGTGTGTTGTATAACCATAAAATGAAACGAAGTGTAAAGTAGAAAAGAAAGTAATAAAAAAGCAAAAAAAAAACCACCTTAATTAAATGATACAGTCTAAAATGGTACCAACGATATATTCAGAATAGAAATTATCTCAGACTCATTGTATACGTAAGGTTTATTTATAAATTTTCTAAATTGAGGTAGTTATTTTAAGAGTGAAAAAATTGCCGGAATTTCAGAATGGTATATTTACTAGTAATATAATGAAATTACGTTCAGATTTTATCTGGACTTTATCCAAACACATGGCCAAACCGATAATTAGAAAATAAGGTGTTAAGATCACACAAATAAAATGAGTTGAAATGGGATGGAATGGATGGAATGGACCTCCGTCGGTTTCAACGATCAGCATTCCGTTTGGTCGATCAACGCAACAGCTTGCTTGTGAAATTAAATTGCAAGTAGATGGTTATTCTGCAGACAGGTATCACCTAACTTAACTCTCAAGAAAATTTAGCATGTTTTGGGGTCTACTAAGCTGGCCCTTTAAATTAAAAATACAGTCCATCGGACGTACTTTCAAACGGTTTCCGTCTCCATAATTTCGTTCACAAGGCTTGATTTGATGTGAAGTTATGTCAAATGCTCCGTAGTGGGATCAAATCGAGATCTTATGATTGTGAAGCAAATTATTTAACCTTTCTGATATGCTGTGTTTATAAAATAAGTTAGAATAATTAGTTTATAAATATTTTAAAAAATCAATTCGTGTCGATTCGTGGTATTAGACAAAAGAAACATAAAAGAGAGAGGCGGGGGAGAGGGGAGAGAAGCTGCGACAACTTTACACCTTAGTTATATTTTGAAGCAATCCCTGAAAGTTTGACCAGGAAAAATGTCACACTAATTAGGATGTTCAATTAGTTTCCATTTTTTACGCATTATACATTGCAAACACACACACACACGCACACACACACACACACACACACACACACACACACACATATATATATATATATATTTATTTTATTGAGGGTAATTAGTGAAGTTTCGCCTGCTTGTCCTCAGGGTCATCAGACGTGTATTCTATATGTATATATACATATAAATATAAATATATATTGTTATGCTTTGGGAGGGTCATGTTGCCAATAAGAAACACACGCACCAGTTGCTTTCACTCCAATTTATTATAAATTAAATTTATAAATTTAAGAATTTATAAATTTCCGTTTGGTTGGTTGGTTCTACAACCGGACGGTTGTTCATATATTGTCAAAGTTCTTTCGTTACACATTCTGTGACCTCTTCAGAAAAACAAGATGGCGTAGGACAGAACAAAGGAGAGGCACAAAAACAAAGAAAAGAATCCCCAGTCACTGAAGAGGTCACAGAATGTGTGACGAAAGAACTTTGACAATATATGAACAACCGTCCAGTTGTAGAACCAACCAGCCAACCGGAAATTTATAAATTCTTAAATTTATAAATTTAATTTATAATAAATTGGAGTGAAAGCAACTGGTGCGTGTGTTTCTTATTGGCAACATGACCCTCCCAAAGCATAACAATATCGGTTTCAACACACGTTTTCAGATAAAGAATCTTGCTAAACAAATCCAGAAATGAAATAGAAATATATATCTATATGTAAGTATGTATGTTCTCGTTTTATAATTTCACAAATTTTTGCCAATAGAGAGAGAGTCGGTTTCTAGCATAGATACACACTCTCCCATTGGAATTTACAACATCAACTAGATAGATATGTATGCATGACTGCATGCATGTGCGCACAGGTATGGATGTTATTGTATGTGTGGATGTGTTTTTTGTATCTGTACAAGTATATATGGAATTATTAGATGCAGAAGTTTTGGAATGTTTTAAATATTTTTACTGTATGTATGTATGTATGTATGTATGTATGTATGTATGTATGTATGTATGTATGTATGTATGTATGTATGTATGTATGCATGTATGTACGTATATATGTATGTATGTATGTATATATGTATGTCGGGTCACTCTTGGGTGCTACTGGTAACATGTAACCCAGTACAACTTTCCGCATGGTCGGGTCGTCGGCGACTAAACCGGCAACCCCACCAAGTTTACTTGGTGAGGAGGGTGATTTTGGACACCCTACAGGACAAAAAGCAAAACCTCACAAAGGGCGGAAGAACTCATAAGAGTCAACGGCCATCCAAATGTATGTAAATATGTATATACACATGTATTGCGCGGTTAAACCACTGGCAGTGAAGGACCCCTAGCCTTTGTCAGGGCATTCTTCCAGGAGAAGGCAACTCAGGAAACTGGGATAACTCCGATATAAAACCTGCGGCACAGTAGTTACCGATGATGTTCATCTTTTCTTCTTTTTTCCGGTTATAGCT
Organism: Eledone cirrhosa; assembly: GCA_964016885.1. Lineage (NCBI taxonomy): Eukaryota > Metazoa > Mollusca > Cephalopoda > Octopoda > Eledonidae > Eledone > Eledone cirrhosa. Next base: position 181,954,269 of record OZ024741.1, read on the forward strand.
ACTGTCGCTCAGAGAGTGGGATTGGTTCAGTGCACATCTTTCCTCACTTTAAAATATATCTTCACGCACAGGCATTACACGATAGAATTAATTAATAATTATTAATAATGGTATATCGTGCAATGGCCATTCTCGATAACGAGGTGGAAGCCATTATGTATGTATATATATATATATATATTTGAAAATAGGAAAATAATGACTTCACTTGTAGTTAGTATTCTATACAATTTAATTTCATAATTTTACAATTTTATAATTTTATTATTTTGCTATGTAGATCTAATAAGTCCTTTATTAACTTCGGTGGACAGATTTTTAAAATCCAGCTTAACTTTCTGGAGAACTTTGTCGCATTCGTCGGTGGCGTTTGTGAAACTGATCTAAAGTTATGTGTTGTATATATAAAGAATTTGGTTGTGTCTGGAAAAGTGTTAATGAGGTGTAATGTACATGTCAAGGATATTAAGTAATAATTAAATGAAAAACAATTGTTTAGGATTTGCTTGATAATAATATATATATATATATATATATATATATATATATATATATATATATATATATATATATATATATATATATATATTATACACACATACATACTTATAAGAGCAATTTGATATTCTATACATTTGCCCATGAATACACACTTTTTCTACCGTGTATATATTTATATGTAGACATACATATTGACATGCGTTTACATGGTCACATATATCGTTGCAAGTACGAACGAAATCGTGTATGTGTATGCTGACAAATGTATATAAATGCAAGCAAAATCATACATTTGCATATAAGCACACTTTTCTATGCTAGAACATATAGAACAAACTTACGGAAACACACGGAAACATATACATATAAAAATACTGTACAATAAAGTATAGAGATATTTAAGTTATGCAATTGTTTATATATAGACATACAATGATCTGACTGCTTAATTACAATATATATGAATATAAAAAAATGTATAGAAATTACATGGATATTAATTGATAATTAAATGAAGAACAATTATTTAGGATTTGGTTGATAATCAATCTAAGTTTGTACTAAGTGGTTGTATTTTCAAGGATATCATTATTGAATTTGTAT
>OZ024741.1:181960372-181967872 GCA_964016885.1 Eledone cirrhosa
CGATATACAGAATATACAAAATGTTTATATTTACGTGATTTCTTTCAATTCATTTGCAACTTGCAACATTAACTTTGTTCAGATTTATCTTAATATCTCTTTGCATATGATGTTCTTTATTACAGTTTTATTACCTTGGCCCCCTTGCATATCAGTGTTCAATACTTTCATTTTTACATTTGACTCTCTGCGTACTCTTGAAAAAGCTACATACAATTGCATATGACTAAATACTGGCTAAGGAAAAGAATCATTTTATCGTATGTTTGACCCTGGCTCCTGTTGATTGGCATAGCACACGACAGTCTTACTGAAAACTGTGTTCTTTCAAAAGTAAAGGAGATGTTGTGATCACTTGGGGCTACCATCAGTCTTGGGATCGAAACACGCCTGCTCATCAAAGAACCATTGATATGAGAAGCTACGATGAAATGCTGATGCAATCCCATTACAAATCTTGTCATAGCATAATACGTTCTGGATTGAAATATTCCGTAGGAGAATTATTATTGATCCTGCTATTAACTGGAGTTTATTAGGTGGCACCTCGGGAGATGAGTGAGCTCAGAAATTTAGTAGAATATCTTTCAGCCACTACAGGGTCATCAGCGATCACTCTATCAGTAATATAATAAGTATGGCTGTTACCGAGTAGTTGTCTGAGAAACCTTTCGTTTATCAACAAGCTATCGGCATTCTTGGGAGATAAAGTCACACGAGTTCTTTTCTCTTGTTGCGTTGTATTGCTGAAAGTTTGTTTCACTAAACAGTCATTTGCACATGAGAATGGTATCACTTTAATACCATCTTCATTCGTTTTCAGTTCTTCAATTCCAGGCGCTGTTTCATTTCCAAGATGTAGTAGCCACTTGGCAAACTCTCTCTGATCTTCTCTTACTCTGATATTCACTTACGCCTCATCTACTCTGGATATCCATTTAGGTTCAATACTGTTTCCTCTCGGCAGGTTTTGGATAGTTCTTTTGGCAAAATCCATTTTACATTTCATGGGGGAAAAGGATTTATAGAATCACACGGCCCATGGATCATAAACTCTTTACCCTGCTAATATAGTACCGGATCGTGTTCGAATGCAGGGATTTCTGCTGAAACGATTCTGTCAATGTCTTCTCCCTTTCGAAGCTTGTCTTCGTTTCTTATGATGACCAACATATAACAATGAGGACGTCTCCTATTGTGTTATTCAAAGACGTGAGAACTGGTCTTTGGCACGCCAAGAATGCGTCTTTCTTCGGTATGTTTCAACATTTCAGAAAGCCGAGCATTAAAGATTCGGTCAACTAAATCTGGTCTGCTTCTGCTGCTTCATTTTGATTTAGATTATATTGAACATCAGGTTGCATGTATAACTTATAAAAAGATCTGACTCGCACATTTTGCAACAATTATCATAGCATCCTCAAAGTACTGATTCATGTTACTTGCGTTGCCAGTGAAGGACGTTGGCAAAATAACTGGCATCTCAGGCTCAGTGTTATCATCTGCTCCTCTGTTTAGATAATCCATTAAACCATTATACTCATCCACTCTCACTTGGGCTTGCTTGTTGCTCAAATATTGAAGCCTGCAACCTTCTTTCACATAGGCATCCACTAAATAATGCTAAAATAATTTGCCTGCCCTATATATCACACTAAATCATCCTCTATATAGAAACATGTGGAAACAATAAAGGGTAGGTCATATATGGTATTTTCTCAGGAGGATGGTCTATATGATAGATGACAATATCTCTGTGTACAGATGGTGTATATTAGTTCAACATAATCGAAAGTATTTTATGTTCCTATCAGCTCCGAAAGATGTCACTTGGAAAGCACAGTTGTATTTTTGAAACTACTGAAGGAATACTGATTCTTCAGAAATTCAGGAGGCTCTTGTTTTGTAGGGAGGTAGTATTATCCTTTGAGCAGTGTAGATGTTCCTGCTACCCACTTCTTGGCCCCGCATTTGTTTATTTCGCCAATGATTTGATTTGTGGATTGAAGCACCCACCAACGATTCGAATTTCGTATGACTCGTGCTTCTACTTGAACTGTTGATTAGTGTGCTAAATCAACATTACACCTATTTAGCTGGTGTTTCCCAGTTTGTTTTCTTGCAGAAGCAATCTCGAATGTATTTTGATCTAAACGGAATCATCTGTCCACTACTAGTTCATGTGCTTGCATCCAGTTAGCAAGACGGGTCTTTTTTTTAATTTTTATTTTCCTTAGATATCACTTCGCTTTATTTCTCCTCACCACTGAAGAGGAATTTCTATATTATTATTTGAAATGTTTCGGAGGCTGTGTAAGTTATATTACACATCACACTTATTCCAACATTGAAACTACTGTAAAATACGAATTATACGTTGTGTAAGTGTCTATATGTGTAATGTAGCGCTGTAAGTGTGTATGTATTATTGTTTCTACTTTTGGCACAAGGCCAGCAATTACCCCAGTGCATTACTGGAGCTTTATTTTATCGATACCGTAAGGCTGTAAGGCAAAGCTAACCTCGGCGAGATTTGAACTCAGAACGTAAAGAGCAATAACTTTATGCTGCAAAGCATGGTGTCTGACGCTCTACTGATACTACCAATCCACCGCCTGTATACACACACCGTGTGTATGTATAATGAAGGATTGTACGTGTGCGTGTAATGTAGCGTTGCAACGTCATAATTAAAAAAAACGCCGTCTCGTCGTATCCTTTGTAACAACCCCCCCCCCCCTTTTTAAATCTTAATATAAATGTTCTCTCTTTCTCTCCCTGTCTCCTCTCTCTCTCTCTCTCTTGGCGTGTATCTTTCTCTCCCTCTCTTTCTTGAAGTCTATCTTTCTCTCCTCCCCTATCTCTCATGACGTGTATCGCTCTCTTACTCTATTTCCGTCTCTAGGACTTTCACCCTCGTTTTGTTTCATCTCTTTCCCTCACATATTATATCATCTCTCTTTTCCCTTTCTTTCTTTCTCCCATCATTCCTCTTTCCTATCTTTCTCTCACCCTATCTCTCTCGCCCTTTCTCTCTCCCATCCCCTTTTCTTTCATCCCATTTCTCTCTTTTTCTTCCTCTTTCCCACTCATTCATTCTTTCTCTACGGAAACAAAATGACTGTATCCTTTAATTTATATTAGCAAATATATGCAATTGAATTTAAATATATTGCTTGCTTTATAAAGCAAAACAATTTTTACTATTTTTTGTCCGTTTATGTAAGGATATATATACATAATTTTGCGAGTGTTTCTTCTCTAATTTCTGAATGCAATCCAGACATACACAGGGACAAATGTTCTTTATATTATAGATATAAGATATATATAGTACTTAAGACATATATTTTAAGATCCATAAGATCCACCATCTTATGGTCTCGTTAAATGGTTGAATGCATGATGCTGAATTTGTATTGAGACATATATATTCGCACATATACTACACACACACACACATACATACATACATACATAACATATATATATATATATATATATATATATATATATATATATATATATATATATATATATATATATATATATATATATGTGTGTGTGTGTATGTGTGTGTGTGTGTGTGTGTAAAATGTCAACAGAAATAACAAAACAAACAGCACAGTACATAGAAGGTATATATTAGTTTAACACTTGAAATAGCAGGAAGAGGTCTTAAATTTCCCGACGCTTGTCTTTCATCAGAAGAAATAATGAGAATATACGTATATATATATATATATATATATATATATATATATCTATATATACATATATATATGAAAAATATGGAAACATGGCGTCCTGCGTGGTTGCAAATGGGTTACATATGAATAAATTTAGTCCTTCATCAGTGATCTTCCAGCCTTCATTAGTATTTCATCGCTTTAAAGACCATACACCTCTGGCTGGTGCGAGCAACGGCTAAAGAACGTCGTAGGAACACGTAAATAGGGGGAACGAGCGAGACAGTAAACAAACAAAGATGGTAATGCAACGAAAAGTGAATACCAATGAAGGCTGGAAGATCACTGATTAAGGACTAAATTTATTCATATGTAACCCATTTGCAACCACGCAGGACGCCATGTTTTCATATTTTTCATATATATTTTCCTCCGCTGTGACCCGTCTGTTTCTTTCTTACTGCTTCCCCTTTTCTCTGTATCTCTCACTTCCTTTTACCCCCTCTACCAGTCACTCTCTCTGTTAGCCTCTTCCTCACACTTTCACTCACTCACTCTCTGCTACTCCCTCTCCTACTTCCTCCCGTTTGACCTGTGCGAGATTCTTTCGTCACTCACACTTCGACCAGATCGGATGGTCTTTATTCTCTCGTCTACGATTTCACAGAACTTATGTTCATCGATTTCAGGGACTTGACTCCTTCTTCCTCACTTTTCGTTGCATTACCATCTTTGTTTGTTTACTGTCTCGCTCGTTCCCCCTATTTACGTGTCCCAACGACTTTCTTTAGCCGTTGCTCGCACTAGCCAGAGGTATATGGTCTTTAAAGCGATGAAATACCAGTGAAGGCTGGAAGATCACTGATAAAGGACTAAATTTGTTCATATTTATTTGACCTTTGAGGTCAAATACCAACCCTACTACCATCTACAAACTGACCAATGAGAATCATGACTATTCCTGCTGACAACATTAAATTATTCCTAACAACCTCATATGTCCCAAGGCTCTGATACCATCAACACTATAAACACAGAGCTGGCATATCTAAGAACTGCCTAACTGCCTGATGAGGCCATATCCATTCAATGGCTATCATCGAAATTTATATAGCAGTAAATAAAGGATTATGAGTTCATGCGATTGACTTATGTTTCGTCACTATATATATATATATATATAACAAAGGAATTGTGGTAAGGAACCAGATGGACCATAACGCACCAGAGTACTCAATACTTAGAGTAGTAGAGTGGGAATTAGGAAAAAGTATGACCCCGACGGCAGAGCTCAAGCCGTTTCGACGGCTATTTCTGGACTAGAAATAGCCGTCGAAACGGCTTGAGGTCTCCCGTCGGGGGTCATACTTTTTCCTTATATATATATATATATATATATATATATATATATATTAATAAAAGGAATTCCAACTTTGTCTGATTTACTCGTTTTATTTACAATCCTTTAAAATTATAATGGTATTAGAATGAAATAGTATGGTAGAATATTAAATGTTAAGTGTTAATTGAACAAGTAATTTCATGCTTTCGCAATCTTCAGGTTCATATTCTGTGGTGACAGTCAAGTTTGCAATTTTCAACTGAAAATTGCAAACTTGACTGTCACCACAGAATATGAACCTGAAGATTGCGAAAGCATGAAATTACTTGTTCAATTAACACTTAACATTTAATATTCTACCATACTATTTCATTCTAATACCATTATAATTTTAAAGGATTGTAAATAAAACGAGTAAATCAGACAAAGTTGGAATTCCTTTTATCAATATAATCTTCTATACACAATCATACACACCCGTGTATATATATATATATATATATATATATATATATATATAGATATATGCACGTAAGCATGACATCTAGCCCCATCTCTGTAGAACGTTTGACAAAAACAACTTGAAGTATTTAGTTACAACCATTCATATATTCAAATACCGTCGAAACAAATTTTACATTACATCATTCTAGGATCTATCAAATAAAGTACCAATAATGTATTAGTGTCTATTTATTTGGCTATGGCCTCCACTGGATCAATGTTATAAATCAGCATTTGAACTAAATATGAATTTTAACAGTCATAAAATTTACCTATATCAAATAGTGTACATATGTGATCATATATGTTTAATAAACAATCGATGAGATTGGAACCTATGAATGCTATTAGTTTACAACATAGAAGATTTTCCATAGCCTATACCTACCACACCTTATCGATTGCACTAATTTGTCTTCTTTATTTGCTGAGCAATTTTAACACATCTAATATGAGCAGACTCATAGATTCAGCAATAACTTATTGACACACGTAAGCAAATAAATATATAGCTGAATAAATAGATAAATACGTAATAAGTAAATTCATAAAAGTAATGATATATACGTAAAACATGAAATAAATACTAAAGACAAAAACATCACAATCAATACTAGAAATAGAGGTGGCGTTGCCAAGAAATATCTAAATGGAACATTAATAAAGGAAACAGCAATGACGTATAAATCAAATGGATGAAAGAGAGTTTAAACAAGAAGGTGCGAGAACATTTAATAGTATATAGGTGTCAAAATCATTATAGACGTCTTGCTTATATTTTCTTACATTAATATTTGCCAAGGAAAATCTTGCAAAATTGCATCCGTCAGCCTACAATACGTGTAAATATTTCAAAGACCAAAGGGATTTTTTCTTTAATACGTTTCCCCGTCTTTTTTCATTAATGACAAATCAATTTGTTATTTTCTATTTCGCCACTTGTATATAATTGTTAATATATATTTATGGGACGGAGACGTTTATAATATTTATTGTGTATCCTATTAAAAGCTTAACGATTTATCGAAACTTTTGGATGATTCGAAATTTGGAACCGTTGAAATCCAAATACACAGTCACTGGAATAATAATTGTTTCTACTCTTGGTCCAAGATCAGCAATTACCCTAGTACATTACTGGTGCTTTATTTTACCGACCCCGCAAGGATGAAAGGCAAAGTTAACCTCGGCGGGATTTGAACTTAGACCTTAAAAGGCCGTAATTCTATGCTGCAAAGTAGACCGTAAAGAGACTTGAACATAGGGGAAAATACCCTTAGACATAGAAAAATAAGTGGTCATGTGCTACTAAAGAGAATCGTACTCTGTATCTCTTGAATTCTGACTAAGCGCGTTAACCACTAAGTTAAATGGTAGCTGACAACATTTGCTGTGCAAATTACAAACTGTATATAATAATTTTATTGAAGCGTTTAGTTGATTTAAAGTTTGGAAACGATTAAATCCAAACACGCAGTCGCTAATGATCACTTATTTTTCTCTCTTCTAATGGTATTATTACTGTAGCGACGTTTCAGCGAAGAGGTTTACGTGATTGTTCGGAATTCGAGAGATACAGAGTTTGATTTTCGGTAATGGCTGCTAGTCTCTTATTTTTCTGTCTCTCGGGAGATATTCCCCATATTTTCTAACTCTATTATGTTTATAGTAACTGTATATTTGGATTTCAACGTTTCCAAAATTCATATATATATATATATATATATAACTATCTTACTCTACTACTATGAACATAGCACAAAATATAAATAGAATCAATAATAGAAATTTAAACCCTAACCTAAATAACCAAAATACCAGTAATATCTCTAGCAATATCCAACATAATAGTACCGTTCTGAATAACAACAACTCCGCAAAATGTAACTGTAGAATTAAATTAAACTGTCCTTTACAAAATAAGTGTTTAGATAAGGACGTGGTCTATAAATGTACAGTCAAAAT